>OY757932.1:14214587-14297318 GCA_963585895.1 Sepioteuthis lessoniana | reverse complement strand
ACCAAGACATAGGGGAGGGTGCCACTCCTTTCTGTGTATTGCTCCACTTTACCCTGGATACATACCTTATATTGCTGAGTGTTAAGCAAGGCAGTAGCAAGAAGCATTTTTTTGGGGTCTTTGGTATGATGTGACCTGGGATTGAACCCAGGTCTTCCGGGCCATTGGTTATAAAGCAAATAAGTAAAAAGTAAAGTTGGCGACCATAGTCGAGGGTGACCCAAAGTCTCCCTTTTCAATTGCTACCACACCAATGTGTAGGGGAGGGTACTACTCCATTCCCTGGATTGCTCCACTTTACCCTTGATCCTTACCTTATAATGCTAAGTATTAAGCAAGGCGGCATCAAGTACTATTTTTTGGTCTTTGGTATGACTCGACCTGGGATTGAACCCAGGTCTACCGGACCATTGGCGAACACTGTACCCACTTGACAAACTGTTTGAAAATGTTGAAATCAACAAAATAATCTCTTATCTCAAAGCAGCAAATATTTATAAAAAAATAAAATAAAACAAATCTACAAAGCACAATAATTTACAAAGCAAATGTTTATGAACAAAAATCATCCCCTAACCATTTTTTGTGCCCTAGTAATTCCCTCATAAACAAACTATTTTTTCGCCGTTAGACGTTGATTTGATAGGATGATTTAATGGGGCCTCATGTCAGTGAGGGGAGCCAATGTGTAAATAAAACCGTCGAGAGGAAGGCCCCGAAATGGTGCACATTCTCTCATGATGACCCCAAAACAAGCATGGAGTTAAACTGCTCGGTGGAAATGAGAATGGCTAAAGGAGCATTTTCTATCCGCTCACTTTTTGGTGAGTTTCTGTTTCTTGTTACTTCTTTGCTTACAAATCATAATGCATATTAAATAACTTGGAAGGGTTGATATGCCATTAAACTAAACCAGCCCCTGTCAACAAAGCTTAGAATATGCTGACTGTATCCCCTGCTAATGGGGTAAGACACCCCCACCAAAAAAAACGAGGTGTTATGGGTATGGTGAAGTGCATTTGATGGTGAGGCTTCAGTTCTGAAGATCAGGGGAGTATGGAATACCCCTTTATTGCCATTACTACCAGGTCCACTCTGACTTGGAGTGGTGGTACCTGTTAGGATCCCACCTATGGATCACATAGATCTGTTAAAAAATTATTTATATTTGATAGGATTGTATGCAAAACCACAAAAAATGTTAATATAAATGTACAATTAATGCATTTCCCTAACCTCTAGGCATAAAATAACCCAAGATAAGTTGGCATGCTGTTAATCTTAAAAAACAATTAAACAAAATAATGTGAATATGAATGTACTATGAATACACTTCTCCCTAATGTCTAAGCATGAAATAACCCTAGATTGGTTGACATGCCATTAAAATTAATTATCATCTCTCTTCAGACCAATTTGCTTGGGCTGTGAAGTCAGTCCTCATTGGGAACTATACATGCATTTGTATGTAAATATAAAAGTGTTCATTACCAAGAATTGTTTACAAACAGAAATGGATTACTTGAAGAATTAATAGATTATCTTTAAATTTCCTTTTTTACAGAACCACCAGGCATACCAGTTGAAAGTCCTGGACTGCCACCAGCAATACCTGACTTAGCAGGACCTGCTGAATCTAAAGAGGAAAAAGTAAAAACTGATGACAAATCCAAAAAGGTTGTCAGGGAAAAGCGATCTTTTTACTTAGATAGCTATTCTTCATACTTTGATTCTTCTGAAGCTTTTAAGGTAAGAAAGTTTTTTTTAATCCTTTCTGTCTACCATAACTTTTCTTAGAGTATCCTGTTCTAAAAGTCTATAGCTTATTAATAATTCTATTAACAATCTTCACAAATCTATTTCTTAGAACATAAGTGTGATCAAAAAGTACTGAGATTGACTCTTTAAATTCTAAAATATGAAATTTAAATGAAGACACACATTCATAGATGAGTAACATACGAGGATCATTAAATAAGTTTCCAGATTTTTTTCGTATGGGCACTTTTTTATTGATAGTACACACATGAAACTCTAGTCCCCTTCGAAGTAATCTCCTCCAGCTGCAATGCACTTGTTGTACTGTTCCAACAACTTCTTCAAGGCCCCATGGAAGTCCTCTTGTGTGAGCGTGTCAATGACCTTCGTCACAGCCTCTTTCATCTCCTCAATTGTCTCATAACGACAGCCTCTGAGCTTAGGGAATAACCAAAAGTCACAGGGGGCAAGGTCTGGACTATAGGGAGGCTGAGGAACTGTCTTGATGCCCATCTTGGTCAAATAGTCTGTGACAAGGATGCAGCTGTGGAGTGGTACATTGTCCTGGTGGAAATGCCACTGACTCGATTTGAAGAGTGCTAGCCTCTTCCGACGGAATCTCTTCCTGAACTCCCTTAAAACCTCAACATAGTAACCCTAACCCTAACCCTTTGGCCAATCAACTCTGGTGTATTGACTTCCTTACTCCTCCCACAGCTCTCATTATCCCTCACAGACTCCCTGCCTTCCTTGAATCACTTATGCCACTCAAAAACTGATGCTCGATTCATGCAAGATGGTCGAAAAGCAGTTTGAAGCATTCCATACGTTTCTGTGGCAGCATTTTTTCCAAGTTTAAAACAGAATTTTATTGCATATCGTTCTTCTAAAGTGTCCTCACATCCAGATTGCATTTTTGAAATTCACCAGCTGTGATAATCAGACTTTAGTGAGGTGTATTCCAATTGCTGCTGAAGCTGTTCATTTAAACTTGAAATCATAAAGATTGGTCAGTCATCTCATAAGATGTATAGCAATAACATAGTGAATTTTCAAGAGTCTATAACAATTTTAAATGCCTGTACAAAAAAGTCTGGAAACTTATTGAATGCATCACATATGTAATAAAGTAATGATGTCTACTCATCCAGACTCTGTCAAGCTGAGTCAGTGCAAATTTGGAAAAAAAAAAAAATTAAAAAATGATGAAGCTAGTCTTTATACTTTTTAAACAAAATGTGTTTGGCAAAACACAGGATTGCACAAGTGCAGTACCCTCCATACTCAGCAAATCTAACTTCATTTGATTTTTCTTTTTTCTTTTTCCTAAACTTAAAAATTCATTTCAATGATAAGAAATTTGAAGGCATAGAGCACATTAAGATACACACCTTATCAAAGTAGAAGTTTCAGAGATGCTTTGACCAATGAAAAATTAAGTGGAATAAGTCCAAGGGGACTATTCTGAAAAAAATTAATGTTTTAGTCTATGTTAATTTCTGTCTTGGTTAATATATCTTCAGTCTCAATACTTTGTGAACACACTTCATAAACCTTTGCACAAATATCATTCCTTTGCACATTTACCTGAATTTTGGACATTGGTGCAAAAATAATTGTAATTTTTAACCATTAATTTGAAAGCATTATATCTCAGCTTAGACTAAAACTCATTATTCAAAACAAGAACCATTGGAGAATGTACGTATAGTTGCCAACATCAGACAAGCCTGTTCCTGTAGCATCGACTTTTAGTGGTGTGAACTCTTCAAAAGCAATTTGAGCTGCTGCTTAATTATTGTAGACTATCTCATACAGGAAATTGTCCAGATGCTTGAACATGAATAAAAAATGAATAAGAAGCCATTAGCATAATTCAGTAGAATGAAATTTACATGATTAAATTGGCCTTCAATTTGTTGTGTCAATCAAAGAAGGATGTCTACGACCCTCCTCATCTTCTAAGCGCTGTTCTGCATTGCAGCATTGAGCTATATATTCCTTAACAATATATTCCCTAACTTGATTAGCATTGTAAGTAGTTTCCTCTGCTTTTTATCTCATTCTGAAATGTTTGAAATTTTTTTTCATTCTTTTACATCATTAATTTATCAGTCTAATATAGGATTAAATAGTGTATACAAAACAGTAAAATGAAATTTTCACAGTTAAAATGGCCCTCAATTGATTGGTAACAACAGCATAAGGATGTCCATGAGCCTCTCCATCTCCAATGCTCTCATCTCTCTTACAATATAGAACTGTTCCTTGTCAGTCCCATGGTCAAATGCTTGGCTGATATTGAGAGCAATTTCTGCTACATAATATATCTCATCTTGAACTTGTACTGTAAAATGCTCAAATATCCTTTTTGTCTTCATCTTTAATTTGACTGTTTAAAATACAAATGAAAAGGGAATACATAACCATTTACATAAATCAATAGAGTGAAATTCAGATGGTTAAAATGGTCTTCAATTGGTTGGTATCAAAAGTTCTTGTGTCTATTACAGAATTATTCAAACCAATATTGAGCCCTATGTTTCTCAACAGTTCACAAGTTAGATTGTTTGGTTGACATAGTTAGTAGTTTCTGCAACTTTATGACTCATTTTTGAATTGATACAATTTTTTTTTTAATCATACGTGTGGAAGCACGTGCGATACCCTGCCCTCATCAGCCGCCAACCAGGGTGATGTTGAGCTTTATATTTCTCAACAGTTCACAAGTTAGATTGTTTGGTTGACATTGTTAGCAGTTTCTGCAATGTTATGATTAATTTTTGAATTGATACAATAAAATCACTCAAAATTAAAGAAGTATATCACAAATGTAGTTTTCATATGATTTCCATACAGCATGCTGACAAGCAACTTTTAAAAATTGTGAAAGTTTTGAAATACATAAAGTAATGTATGAAGAAAGTATAAAAACATAATAATCCAAATAGGTGAATTTATTGTGATGTAAAGTCAATGTTAAACATTTTAGTTTCAATAACCTTCATCAGGACTTTGATATCAGGGAAATTGTTCACACAGTGATGGATGCTTGTCAAAATAACAGGAGCAAATAAAATGTATACAATGAAAAGATACAAATGTATGCATAGCGTTCTTAATTTAAGAGTATTAAGTACATGTTTGGCACATGGAATGATATTTGAAAATGTTGGATTTTTTAAGAAACGAGAAAAATCCTCCTGTCTTTTAAAGAAATACACAAAGTTAGGTAAGTTTTCATATATACTGATCGTTTTGAAGTCATCCATGTTACAAGTCGTGTAAGACTGTATTTGGTATTTGCTTTTCCGAAAGGACAGTGTGAAAGTAAATATGGATCTAAATCCGACAGTATGAAGAAAGCAGAAAAACAGAATAATCCAAATAGGTGAATTTATTATGATGTAAAGTCAACGTTAAACTTTTCGGTTTCAATAACCTTCATCAGGACTTTGATATCAGGAGAATTGTATACGCAGTGATGGATGCTTGTCACAATAACAGGAGCAAATAAGATGTATACAACGAAAAGATGATATATAAAGTAATATATAAAGTTGTGACTCATTCACAGAAGAGTCTATCAAAACAGGTTCACAAGTAATACAAAAAAACCTTTGAGGAAATATAATGTATGAAAATAAGACAGTAATATTGTTGAAGACTATCTCTTACAAGAATTAATTAAGATGCTTGAGCTTGAATAAAAAGTAAATACAAAACCATTTGTATAAATTGGTTGAATAAAATTCACATCATTAAAATGACCCATAATTGTTTGGTGTAAATCATTGAAAAAGAGGTAATTTACTAAGCTTTTTTGCTTAGATGTAGCACAAGGCTGCATGAATTGGGCACCCAATGAGAATCGAACTCACTCGTGTAGGTTTGCTAGTCTACCTTGCTAACCATTACACCACCCGAGGTGCCCAAATCATTGAAAAAGAGTCTACATATCTTGTTATCTCCAATAATCTCATCTCTGTTACCATATAGACCAGTATATTCTTTGTCAGCCCCCCTGGCAAATTGCTTAAATGATATTGAGAGTAATTTCTGCTACTTAAAATCTCATTTGGAATTCATTGAATAAAATGCTCAAATTTGCTTTTTGTATTAATCTTTAATTTGACAGTTTGATATAATATTAAATAGTAAATACGAGGCCATTAATATAAATCAGTAGAATAAAATTCACATGATTTTTATCATTAAGGGTTTTTGGACTATTGTCTTTATCTTTATTGTTATTGTTATTTCTATAATGTTTTGGCCGATATGTCCTCCGGCCTTCTTTGGTTGTTAGTCGAACTCAGGAACCTACATGGAACTTGGAACTACATTCTTTATTGAATCCACGGGGGTCGCCTGTTCTGATTCTGTTAGCCATAACCAGATACAAGTGTTAAGTATTCCTGTATTGTTCCTTGCCTGCAGTCAGGATTGAACCTGTAACCTCTAGATGATTGTCTCCTTAGAAGCTTAGGGAACCAACGACTATAACCATTACGCTATGTGTCCTGCTCTAGGTTCCCAAGTTCGACAAACACCTGAAGAAGGCTGGAGGACATATCGGCTAAAACATTGTGGAAATAACAATAACAATAAAGATGAAGACAATAGTCCAAAAACCCTTCATGATAAAAATCATCAAGCTTCATCTCAGAAATTTAGACAACTAAAATTCACATGGTTTAAAATGGCCTTCAATTTGTTGATGTCAATCACAGGATATTTATGACCTTCTTCATCTCTTAAGCTCTTTTCTGTATTGGAGTATTGAGCTGTATATTCCTTAATGGTACTCTTGACCTGATTAACATTGCGAGCAGTTTCCTTTGCTTTTTATCGAATTCATGTTTGAATTTGCTATTTTATTCTTTTTTATCATTAATTTGACAGTTTAAATAGTGAATACACGTACAAAGTCATTAGCATAAATCAGTTGAAGGAAATTTTCACATGGTTAAAATGGCCCTCACTTTGTTGGTGTTAATCACAGAAGAATATTTATGACTCTCCTCATCTTCTAGACTCTGTTGTGCATTGTAGTATTAATATATATATTCTTCAATGATACCCTGGCCAAATCCTTGGTTGACATTGTGAACAGTCCTCTGCTTTTTAACTCATGCTTGAATTTGCTTTTTCATTCTTTTTTCATCATTAATTTAACAATCTAATATAAGATTAAATAATTGAATACAAAGCTGTTAGCATTAAACAATAGAAGGAAATTCCTGCTTTAAAGTGCTATGGATAGTCCCTCTGGCATAATGGTTAAAGTGCTAGACTGCAGTCTCAAAGTAAGCGAGTTCAAACTCTAGTCATGCTATTACATTCACTTTTATACATACTCTTGAGAAAGGTATGAACTCTCTTATCCCTTCAGCTATAAGTTAAATAGTATTGCTGCAGTTTTTCTACAAGAATGGCATTGACATTAAATAACCCACAAAGAAACCCCACCACATTAAAATGCTATATTATATGGACATAGTTAAATAACAGTGGATTAATAAAAAAAGCATCAAAGTTGAAAATAAAAATCAATATTATTTTTGCACCAACCTAATATATACTACCTTTCTACCATACTTCTAGTATACACATCTATATATGTAATATGTATATATTTTTGTGTACACATCTATTGGTTCCTCAGATGAAATATCCTATGACCCCAAAATTAATAAATAACATTACTTTTCACCATTTAGATAATTTTGGAATTTTATTACTTAAACATGGGATAAAAATTCTAATTCTTACTACCTCATTAGAAAAGTACACGACATGAAATTTTTCTTTCTGTTTGATCACCAGAAAAGTCCATTAAATAAAAATGGGAGGGGATTGCTTATCTCTATGTAGTAGACTCTTTGGGTGATATAGACACACAAACACACACACCTCTCAAACTGTGTGTGTGGCTATATATATATATATATATATAAGTAAATAAGGAAATTAAATCCAGCATTATGAAGAAAAGTAGAAAAAAACAAATAATCCAAATTTGATGAACTTACAATGAAAGCCAATGTTGAACATTTCGGTTATATAAATATATATTCAGATGTTCAAGAACAAAATACCAGAGCAGCATTGAGCAAATATATATATATATATATATATATATATATATATAGATAGATACAGACATATATATATATATATATATATATATATATATATATATATATATATATATAGATAGATACAGACATATATATATATATATATATATATATATATATATATATATATAGATAGATACAGACATATATATATATATATATATATATATATATATATATATATATATAAGTAAAGTTGGTGACCATAGTTGAGGATGACCTGAAGGCTTCCTTTTCGATACCTGCTACACTAAGGTGTAGGAGAAAGCACTACTCCTTCTCCCAGCATTGCTTCACTTTGTCCTTGTACCTTATAATGCTGTGTTAAGCTAGGAGGTATCAAGTACCATTTTCTGAGTCTTTGGTATGACCCGACCTGGGATGAACCCCTATCTCCTGGACCACTGGCAAACACTCTACCTGCTAGGCTAATGAGCCAATATATATATATATATATATATATATATATATATATATATATATATATATATATATATATATCCTCACTTGAAATTCTATTAACTGGCAATCAAAACAAGAATTTCTCTAAGCTATTTATGTTTTTGTATATATTATTTGAATTTGATTTACTCTTAGCAAAAAGAATCTTATTTTGTTCTCTGAACATCTGAAGCAGATTTTACCCTATCTAAAAAAAACAATAGAAAAATATTTTTTCTTGACGATTTTTTTTTTTTTTTGCTTAGCCTTCTTAAGACCTTCCTTTACTTGAGTAATTTGTCAGATTTGAAAAATATTGATTTTTCTTTGATTTTTGATGGGTTGTCCTATTTACAATATAAATACAATGTCGACATGAACTTCGATTTTCTTATATGCATGTATACACATTTCTCTTTTTACTTTTGTTTTGCCAAAATAATTCCTAAAAAGGGAGGAAAATTCCTTATAGCAGGAGTTAAAGAAAACTCTTACCCCTCCTGTCAAAAATGTTCCCATCTAGCTTTTACATGAGGTGTTTCATTAAAGCCTCAGTGATTCAACCATTCAGTAGTACTGACACAGCTGCATCTTCGAAGAATTCCTCTTATATTTTATCAGAGAGATCAAATTTCCATATGGTTGATAACCTGTTAAAATAGCATGCAGCACCTTTGTACAGTTCCCATATATCTTTTTCTCCAGGTGTTTCATGTGGTACAACCTTACAATAGTATTGACATGGCTACAACTTAGAAGAATTCCCATTTTATTGTATCAGAGAGATCAAATTTCCATTTGGTTGATCATATTTACCAACCCCTCCGCTCGGGCAGGATATGACACAAGGTCAATTTTTAAGTGGAGTTTAACAGGTTTCAATTCAGAGTTTTCCTTCTCCTAGACTAGTTGCCTCACTCAGGCTGAAGAACCTAGTTTGCCCTACTATTTACCCATAGCTGGAGGGAGAATAATTGGATTCATACCTTTCCAGGATTTGAACTTGTGTCGCCGTGTCCACATCCTGCGATGATAACCATTACACCACGTGCACCTCCTTTGGTTGATAACCTGTTAAAATAGCATGGAGTACTTTTGTGCAGTTACTGTATATCCCATTTTATTGTATCAGAGAGATCAGGTTTCTATATGGTCAATAAAAAAAGCAGTCTCTGCTTTAATTATATATATGTTGACATCACTTTTATTTGATGAGATATGTGGGAACTGCATAAGGATGCTGCTTTGAACAAATCCTGGAAGCATCACTCTACAAAACAACAGTTGTACAGCCACTTACATCCCATCTCACAAACTATCCAAGTAAGATGAGCTAGACATACTGGGCTTTGATGGAGAAGTTAGGATGAATTCATAGGTAACACCCTTCCATTGCCTCCTACACAGAGACACACCCATGTTGACCAACCAGCAAAAACTTATATTTATCAGCTCTGTGTAGACTTAGGATACTTGTCAAGAAGACTTGTCAAGAGTGATGGCTGATAGGGAAAGATAGCAAGAGAGAGTCAAGGGAATCTGTGCTGTTAGCATGCCTTGATGATGATGATGATGATGATGATGATGATGATGATGATTGAAAGCCATTTCAATGATTTGAATACCATTTTTGACATTTCCCAAAAAACAAGGGGAGTATAAGTCATGTATATGCATGTTTGAAAGTCAGTGATTGTTTCAAGATTGTATTTATGATGTAAATAGCTCTCTACCACCACCATCAAAACCATACAAAATCAATATTGATGTAAATAGTATACCATAACAAAGAGAGTGAATAGCTCTCTTCCACCACCATCAAAACAATAGAAAATCAATATTGATGTAAATAGCATTCTACCACCAAGAGAGTGCTATTTACATCATACAATATGATGTAAATAGCACTCTGCCACCACCATCAAAACTATTGAAAATCAATATTCTAATTTGACAAATTTCCTGAGTAGAAGAAAGTTTGAATGGTGTGTAACAAAATTTAGTTGTAGAAAAATTCCTCCACCCGACCCAGATAGCACCAATTAGCTTCAGTTGTACCCTTTTTTATATGCTAAATGTATGTTTGGCTCTGATATATCCAAAAAATTTAACCATCTGAATTTTAATTTTTGGTATAAATTGTTCAAACTTGCTGGCAATGATTTTTAAAGGCTTGAATACAAATATTAAGAGGAAATTTAACAACCAAAATCTTATCTATTCTTATTTGGATCTCTGGTTAATCCCTTTTAATCTGACTTTCTGATTAACTCTTTTGATCTAACTTTTGCTGAAAATAATTTAATAAAAAATATTTTTTATATTAATAAGTTTATGAGACCTTCAGTTAGCACTACTCTTTAGATCCAATGTCTTTTAAAACATTTTTTTTTTTTTGGTTGGTAGGGCGGTTCAAGGGACAAAATTACTGGATTGTTGGCACTAAAACTTCACACACACACACACACACACACACACACACACACACACAAGATTTTATGAGTAAAGTTTTGGTTGAAATTCAACAATATGAAAAACGAGACTGTTTAAACAATTAAAGAAATTTTAATGATAAGAATGAACATAAAGGCTGATCTAACACCGTAAAGTTGGAAATTTGGAAAAAAATTACTTAATTCTTTAAGTTAATATTAAAACTATTGCACTAACAAAAAAAATCTTGCTATAATATGCCATTTTTGCTTTGTTAGATGAACATACAAACATCCAATCAATATAATGTAGAACTGCAAATAAATAAAAGGAAGTACTCTATAATTATTATTTAATTATCTCCCATGTAAAGTTATAATGAGTGGATGAGACTGATCACAGATCCCCTCCATGCACACATATGCTATTAAATTGCAAAGTGGATTGGAAATTAGTGCATTTTTGCATTATGATAAAAAATATTGTTATGATGTGCTATTTTTGCTGTGTAATATTGATACATTAATAGGTGTGACATATTTCTTGATTAATACTGATAATGTATTGTTGATAATGTCTGAGATTTTCAAAGTCTACTTCCTAATAGTGTCTTATAATTGTGATTATTAAAGATTAATTTTTCTTTATTTCACTACAGTTTCAATACTTTCTTCTTTATCTTCAACAATTTGTCTCATTGCTGTTTTTCTATTACTACTACTACTACCTCTGTCCCATAATAGTTATTATTATATAATGGTATTATAAATCGTTATAATATATAGTGTATATTAAGTTTCATCGACTAGATTTAACAACTTTTGCTAGACAAGTGCACCAATGATTATTGAGCTAGGCTAGCAGACCATTTGTAGTGAGATTGATTCTTACTGGGTATCCCATGTTTCTGGTCACCTGCCAAACTAAACAAAAGCTTTAGTAAATGATAATTATTATTGGACAAAGGTAGTACTATTTTCCATTTTCCTTCTTTTTTTTTTTATTGTTGTTACAATAAATGTTAATTATAATTTTATGTATGTGAATGAAATTTACTCCTGAGACATTTAATTTTATAAGAGTAGATTGGCTTTATATCCATACATGTAAAATTATATTTAGAAACCTTTTTTTTTTTCTAATTTTTTAAAATTAATTTTTTCTCAGTATATAAAAAGGGGTTTGGTTTGGTTTTATAGCATATCAATGATTGTAGGTTATTTAATGCCAAATCCTGTTTACATATATATATATATGTGATTTGTAAACATTTTCTTGATGATACAATTCATTCATTTGCACACATTTAAATGGTTGCAAGTATTGCTATGTAATAGCAATAATTCAATTTAGGCGCACAGTTAAAGACTTTCAAGTATTAACACTAATAATTCTATTCAACATTATTCATTTGCTTACTCACAGTTAAATGGTTCCAAGTATTGCTATGTAATACCAATAATTCAGTTTAGGCGCACACTTAAAGACTTTCAAGTATTAACACTAATAATTCTATTCAACATTATTCATTTGTTTGCACACGGTTAAATGGTTGCAAGTACTGCTATGTAATTGCAATAATTCAATTTAGGCACACAGTTAAAGAATTTCAAGTATTGATATTTAGCTCTCTATTCTATTCAACATTATTCATTCATTTGTACACTGTTAAATGGTTCTAAGTATTGCTATATATCACTAACAATGTTGCATAGCCATAATACATATATATGTGGAAACAAAATCAACAATAATGACGAACGAACACACTTCTTTAGAAAAATATACCTCTCACACTTTATTCAAAATGATTGCGAAAGGGTTATGTGTGAGAGGTGAGTTGAAGACTGAACAAACTGCAACATATTGACCCCCAGTTCCTTTGTCTTTAGCAGCACTTCTTTCTCGTTCTGCTGGGCTGCTCAATCGGGGGTCCTGAGAGCCCATAGCCCTCGGCTGGGTGCTGGTTCTCTCTACAGCATCTTACCTCCAACTAACTGACTCCAGCTAACTGAACTTCCTGGGTTATATCATTGTTTGACGGCCGCCTGCTTCCTGTGAGCGTCGCATCTGCACCCAATTCAACCCATCCACAGTCAAGGTTATACCCTGATATCTTCGACCGGATGCACCTGTTCCTTGATTGACGGCTGGGTCGAAGGTCAATATATTCCAACAATTCAATTAGACAGTCATTTGTTTGATCTCAGTTAAATGGTCAAAGAGTTCTATTTCTAACAATTCTATTTAACATAAGTCATTTGTTTGCACACAGTTTAAAAGTCAAACAGTTATATTTGACCCATGAATAAGACCCTTTCAGGTGCTATCACTCTTAAGTCAGAGTGGATCTAGGAGCAAGAGCAATGAAAGGGTACTCCACACTTCCCAAATCTCCAAGGCTAGAGCTTTGTCTTCTCATAGTTTAACATCATATTCAGGACACTTGTGGGGGGAATCTTACTCTTGTATTCTACAGCCAACTGGGTTAATAAAAAAAGGGCTAATTAATGAAACAAGGAACAATGAATTGATATTATTATCAATGTTTATTCTAACCTATGCTGCTGTGTAGCCACACACAAGAAAAAATTATTCAATGTAATAAAATTGTACAAGGGTGAGTCAAAAGTTTTGCAATATTTTGGTGCATGCTAGTTTGTAGTGCATGTTCACCTGACTGAAGTAGTTCAAGCCATGGAAAGTATCCATTATGGATGGTAGTATTGTGGTAGTTGGTGTGCTAACATGTTGTGCTTTGCTTCTCTCCATGTGTGATTTGAAAGCTATACAGATGAACATGCAGTGTAGTCTAATTCGGTAATTTATACTCTACATGTTCAAACTGGGCTATGATGCTGTGGAAGCAATCAAAAAACATTTGTTGTGCAAAAGGTGAAGGCATAGTTGTTTACAGTACAGTTACCAGAAATTTTGCTCGGGTTTCAAGAACTCTTGACGGTTAGGAAACGTTAGGTAGGCCTAAAACTAGATTCTGAGGCCATTCATTTATGAGCAATACTGTATATCATATTTACTAACCCCTCCGCTCGGGCAGGATATGACACAAGATCAATTTTTAAGCGGAGTTTAACAGGTTTGAATTCAGAATTTTCCTTCTCCTAGACTAGTTGCCTCACCAAGGCTGAAGAACCTAGTCTGTCCTACTATTTACCCATAGCTGGAGGGAGAATAATTGGATTCATACCTTTTCCCAAGGGTATTAGTGCTATGTGAAATGCAATTAGCCTCGTCTACCCTTCTTTATGAGTGATACTGTATTCACAAAGCTTAGTCTGACACATAGCCCCTTCTTTATGATTAATACTGTATCATGTAATGTGTATTTCAACAACAAAAATATAATTAACTATTATTGTACCTTTTTTGTGAAGAACACACATTTATTTTACAATATAATTTAATTTCTTTTTAATTTGTTTTTTTTGTAAGTGTATAATATATCCTCTGTATGGAGGTCTGTCTGGATAGCATCCAGCCATTTAATATTAAGTCAGCCTAAAGCATTGATGTCTTAGTTCTCTTCCAAGTACTCCCCAGGGCATAGTGGCTTAAGTACTGGACTGTGACATCAGAGTAAGTGAGTTTGAATTTGCAGTCATTTTGCACTAATACCTTTGGGAAGGTATAAAGCCTCTTATCTCTCCTCAGCTGTGGGTTAAATAGTACCTCTATTATCATTTTATAACAGTGACTTTGGCATTAAAATAATCTACAAAGGTTGATATGCCAGTAAAAAAAATGAACCAAAGAAAAAAAAGTGCATCTCTTTTTGATCTCAGATACTTATTCCAACATGGGAGAGTTTCTCTGGCATAATGGCTAAAGTGCTTAACAGTAGTCTTAAAGTAAGTGAGTTCAAACTCCAGTCATGCTATTACATTCACTTTCAGATTAATACTCTTAGGAAAGATATAATATATTTATCCCTCCAGCTATAGGTTAAATAGTGTCACTGCTATTCTTTGGCATTAGATATCCCATGAACATTGATTTGTCATTAAAACAAAGAAACCACACCAAACCAACTTATTCCAGCATCATTTTCAATTTTCAAAACATCTTGCAATGCTCTCTTTTGGAATCAGCATCAACTATCTTGTTAGATTCTTATTAATTCTTCATCTTCTCTATGGTCTGAATTCTCTTCCTTTTCAACAGAAAAGTCAGAACTCACACAGTGCCCAAATCTGGACTGTAGAGATGATGCTGACTGGCTTAGCCAATACTATGTTTTGCCAGAAATACTCTTTGCATTGCATGGAGAGTACACTTGCTCTGTCATTTTGAATATAATTATCTCACAGCATACAAGCTTGCTCAGTGACATCTTATTACAGACCGAGAGAGTGTTTATTTATGCATGCACAGAAAGGTCTCCTCTAATGAGTTGCCAAGTTACATCAAGGCTGCACAACTAGTTCTTGAGATATTCAAAATAATGGGTCCCTTTCCAGACAGACCTTAGAAACTTAACAATAAATGAATTCGGAGTAAGTTAATGTTTGTTGGCTAATTTTTAAGGGAAATACTCTGTTGATGGTGCATAAAATACATTGATGACCATCTTCTGCAGGGGGGGGGGTAAAACCCTTCCAAAAAGAAATGACCTGGGTATGACACTAAGCTGTAACTGATGGTGAAGCTCCAATTCCAAAACTCTGGGGAATGTAAAATACTCCTTCATTGCTAATACTTTTAGGTCTGCTATGAACAGGAGTGGTAGTACCTGTTAGGGTCTCATCAATGGATCAAATAGAACTGTGTGAAAATTATTTTGCCGATGTCTTACACCTCTAGGCATAAAATAACCCTAGATGAGTTGACATGCCATTAAAAATCACTCAATGAAATGAAATGAAATCAAATCAAATCAATCAATGACCTACACACATACACACATACAAAGCAAGCCTTATTTCTAATCTCAACTTCCCTCAGAAATAAGGTTTGCTTTGTATGTGTGTTGGGGGGCGGGGGGGTCATTATTTGGAGAAAATAAGTAGAAAAAAGGATCAGTTTTCTAAAGTTTGGGGTGGATAGCTGAGTCTTTATTTCTTTGTAATGGTTTATAGTGAGGAACATTTTTTAAAAATGTATCAGCTTTAAGAAATAGAATGGATCAGAGAAAGGCAGGGTGAAAATTCTCGAAAAAAACACCTCGTATATAATACACATTGACTTTTTGGAATTTGTGGCAGCTGAATTTATTCTAAATTTAACATTTGTTTAAATTCTTATTCAGTTTGTATCTATTAAAAATTAAAATTTATATAGACTATATATAAGGTTTCAAAAACACAAAATTTACACATTATTTAAAGCAAAGACATGTTTACACAAAAATGTAAAAATCTTTTGGTGAAAATAAGTTCATGTTATGGGGGACATATCCTACCATACCCCAAAGATGGACTCGTCCAACCTAAATATATTTGCCAAGCTTAGCTCGCTCGGAGAAGACAACTTCTTGTTTCTTATGAGACATTTGACAAGCCAAGAACGGCTAGTACTTCCTTTGTATGACTTCCTTTTTCTGCTAATACAATATCATTTACCTATCACCCGTTGTTTGAGTTATTCTTCCACCAGTCTTATCTGAAGACCACAACAGTTTACAAAAACAGAAGAAGTAAATTATAAACAAACACACATTCTTGTGGCTTAATAACCAATACAATTATTTGGTATTCAAGTGGAGCATATGCAAAAAAGAAAAGAAAAATACTCTTAAGAAAAAATGCAAATATGGGCTTGATTCCCTAACCTCTAGGCATAAAATAACCCCAATGGGTTGACATGCCATTAAAATCAATCTGTTTCTCTTTGACCTCAAGTGTTTTATATGACCATAACATTCAAATTACTCAGTAGAGAGCAGGTTATATGACTTAAATTTTTTTGTTTGTTTGTATCATAAAACGTGTGAAAGCATATGTGATACCTTGCCCTCATCAGCCACCAACCAGGGGTGATAACACAGTTTTGGTAGCTCAAGGCAATACTGGCGCTACCAAGCAGCTTTTGCCACTGGACAGGGTATTAAAAGAGTTATGTATATATATATATATATATATATATATATATATATATATATACCAGATTAATTAAGAGCAGAGACTACATTGGACGTCCATCTTTATTTTTAGTGTGCAGTTTGTGTTTTAAAAAAACCCGTTTACTTTCGGCCATTGATGTTATTACACATTTAGAGTAACCGTTTCTTATGTAATCAGATAATATTGTCAGTTAAAATATGAAATTAACTTTTTATAACTTAGAATATTCAGACTATTGACCTCATCTTCATTGTTATACTCGCCATGTTTAAGCCGATGTGTCTTTCAGCTTTCTTCAGGCGTTTCATGTTAAACTTGAGAGCCTACACAGAACCTCAAACTGAACCCTTTATTTAATCCACAGGGGTAGATAGGTCCAATTATGTTAACTATGACCAGGTATAGTAAGTATTCCTTGTTATTCTTACCTGTAGTTGGGCTTGAACCTGCAACTTCCACATGATTTCACTCTGAAGCACTTTTCAACCAAACACCTTACCCACTGCACCATGTATTTTTGCCAGACAATTCAGACTGATTTTTTTTGGGGGAGGGTATTTATAAATCTAATATCTCTATCAACCCAGGATAATAGTACTCTCAACGATTGTATCCAATTTTTTACCCTAATTCATATTAGCAGTATTTAAAATCTAAAAGTGCTCAATATCAGGTGAAAGAGCTATCTCTTTTAATACAAGCTACTAAAATTATTACACAGTTTCAAACTATGATGCAATCATCAATAATTCCCTGAAGGTCAGCTGATGATGTGAAATTCTAAAATAAATGTTTTGTCCAAAACTTCTTCTCACAAAGTGTATCATTCAAAATCCTAGAACAATTAGATATTATCAAATAATTTAAAAAAAAAAATAACTAATCAAGCTTAACACAAGATTATTTCCTTCAGAAAGTTAGGATGAGTTTACGGGTTTGATTTTTAGCTTTTTTTTTTCCATTATTTCTCAGTTTATTTTTTAAAATTTAATTTTTTTAATACTTTACTTAATGATTTTAATTTCAAATAAATCATATTCTTTTCTTCACCTTTTTACAGTTCAAGGTAAATCAGAGGTGTCTCCTCATATTTTTACAAGATTTTTAAAAAATTATTTTAAATGCAGTCTGAGAGTCACGTGTGGCTCTCAAACGTGTCATAGGAACACTGAGTCACATGTGGTCTTCAAATGTATCATAGGAAACACTGAGAGTCACATGTGGCCCTCAAACGTATCACTGGAAACACTGAGAGTTACATGTGGCTCTCAAACGTATCATAGGAAACACTGAGAGTCACATGTGGCTCTCAGAAGAGTCAAAGGGTTAAGTATCCCCCCACCAGCATTCATCTACTTATATAAAGATAAGAGCTCCCTGCTGCATCTTGTCTTCTTTGATCCCCACCCCCAACAATATTTTGTGTACAACTGATAGGATTTGTTTAGAATTAATATTGTTCAAGAATGCAAAGAAAATATAGACATCAAAAGTATATCACATAATGTTGTGTACAATATGGAAACTTTTTAAAATACTTTTTTAAAAAAATCTATTTTGAATAATTACATTTTTTTTTCTCTCCATAAACAAAAACATTTATAGAAAGAAAAAAAAATTTAAATATTTGAAATACATAGAAAGAAAAAAAAATTTAAATATTTGAAATACATAGAAAGAAAAAAAAATTTAAATATTTGAAATACATAGAAAGAAAAAAAAATTTAAATATTTGAAATACATAGAAAGAAAAAAAAATTTAAATATTTGAAATACATAGAAAGAAAAAAAAATTTAAATATTTGAAATACATAGAAAGAAAAAAAAATTTAAATATTTGAAATACATAGAAAGAAAAAAAAATTTAAATATTTGAAATACATAGATTTAAAAAAAAATGTAAAAAGTTGATAATTTCTTACTTTCTTTTGGCTCTTCTTGGATTTATTTGAAGACAGTTGCATTTCCATAAAACCAGGGCTTCTCAGACTTTTTATTTGCAAATCTTGTAAGCAAATTTAATTTTCATTCACTCTCCTAATTGAATATTAAATTACAAAAAATAACTAATTTACCAGTGTTTAATACAATTTACACAAGAAAAGAACCTGTAAACTCTAAATGCTAACACTGCTTTAATTCTAGAGTTATTTTTAATGGAAAGGATGAGTTTAGTGGACACTAAAGAGATCATAAATATTAGGTTGCAGGTTTGTGAGTTTGAGACACAAATCAACATGTTCTATGTTCGAAAGTGCTTCTCTGTTCGCTCAGTGAACAATACACTTAGCTATTCTTAGATTCTACCATATATGAACTTGGAAAAACTAGTAAAATGGGATCTATAATTGTACAAAGCTTGGGACATTTTGCTACAATTTTTTTAATATCTGGCGATTAGTTTAAATGATTTAGCAATTTTTGTTCTCATGTTATAAAGGGATTTATAAATGCGAACTAGTAAATTCACTCCCTGTGGACTCTTATGAATTTATTCACCCTGCCAAAACCTAGGGGGTCTATATGGACCACTTTGATGAACCTTAAGGCATATGGTAACTGGCAGTTCATCTACATGTTTCAGTGATTTTTGTTCTTTTTTTTTAAAAAGGGGGCTTATAAATGCAAGCTAGTAAATTAACTCCCTTGCCCAGTTGGCTTAGGCTGTAGAATACACTGACTGCTTTTCAGCAGAGAGGTAAGACCTCCCCCCCAAACGAGTGTCCTGATTATGATACTAAACAATCTGATAGTGAGGTTCCAGTAATGCTGGAGCTTTGGGGAATGTGGAGTACCTCTTCATTGCCATCGCTCCCAGGTCCACTCTGCTTGCCTGAAGTGGTAGCAATTGATAGAGTCCTATCTATGGGTCAAATAGAACTAAACTGTGTACTGATGCTAAACTGAATTGTTTTAAATAGAACTGTTTTGACATTTAACTGTGTGTAAGCAAAAACTATACTTATACTAAATTGAATTGTTTGAATTAGAACTGTTTGACTAAACTGAATAGCTTGAAATAGAAATATTTTTGACAATTTAACTGTGTACTTATGCTAAACTGAATTGTTTGAAATAGAACTGTTTATTTGTATAAAAATGGATTTGGCATTAAATAACCTACAAAGGTTGATATGCCATAAAACCCAAACAAATAACGTTAACTCCCTGTGGTCCTCTATGCCTTTATTCAACCAGTCAAAATGTTATTCACCCCCAGAGGTCTGTATGGACTGCTTTGAGAAACCCTACCTTGAAAGTGATATTACATCTAATTTCCCTGAATAAGCATATTGGTTTCATTGTCATAAGTACCAAAAGTCTCAAAAAAGACTTTTAGATCTGAATGAAATCAAAAGAACAGATAAAAATATTATAAAGCAAAATAAAAAATTTATTTTTTCTTAAAAAAATAAATTTTTTATTTTGCTTTATAATATTTTTATCTGTTATAGGACAGTTTCATAACAAAGTAAGATGCATTTTTGATAAGGTTTTCCTCTTTTTTAAAAATTTTTATTTGTGGATTTTTTTCAAAGGGTCAGTTAGGAATATGGAGGCACATGTGGCGTAATAGGGGGGGTGCTTGTAGCTTAATGGTTATCCTTGTAGGAAGTGGAACTGGCTAATCGAGTTCAAATCCTGAATGCCACTGTTTG
Source organism: Sepioteuthis lessoniana (assembly GCA_963585895.1). NCBI lineage: Eukaryota > Metazoa > Mollusca > Cephalopoda > Myopsida > Loliginidae > Sepioteuthis > Sepioteuthis lessoniana. Next base: position 14,276,804 of record OY757932.1, on the reverse strand, counting down.
CATTTCACATAGCACTAATATTCTTGGGAAAAGTATGCATCAAACTATTCTCCCTTCAGCTATGGGTAAAATAGCTGGGCAGACTGGGCTCTTTAACTCCGGTATGGCAACAAACCTAGGAGAAAGAAAACTCTGAATTCAAACCTAGACCTAGAGAGGAATGAGCTATTCCATGTTACTCTTGCAAAAGACGCACTACGTGGCCAAACCAGGTTACAGAATAAAACTTTAAGTTTTAGGATTAGAACCAAGTCTGAGTCTGTTAGCTTAAAATTAAAGCTAGGTTAGTGCTCCATAGTGTTCTACACAACATTGTATGATGTCATACTTTGTTGTGTACTTTTCACATTCCTGAATAGACACCAATTCTAAACTAGTATAAACTAATTTCCTACTATTTTCTCTCCTGACTTGTCAGCCAACTAATGCTCAAATTTGCATTTCTGCCATAACCCCAAACACCTTTCATCTACAAAAACATTTCACTATCATTCTTTCTTTTTTTTTTCTTTTTTCTTTCAATATCTAAAATTGTCTTATTTTGTTGTAAACAGTTTCTTCAGTTGTATACTGTAATTATTCATATATAATACGCACCTCTTAAATTTGGGCTATAAAATTCTGATAAAAAAAAGAAAAACATTTTGTATAGAATATTCACTGACTTTTTAGAATTTGTAGGAGCTAAGTTTAATATTTGTTCAAGTTTTTATCTGGTTTGTATTGACTAAAAATAATAATTTATATAGTTTTGAAACAAGGCATTTATGCCTTATTTAGAACAATCACACAGATATCTTCTGACAAAACTGAAATTAGAAGTGGCAAAAATAAGCTAACGCTTGGAGAAACAGAATTATAAATAAACACTCACACTTGGAGAAACAAAATTGTAAACAAACACACCTTCCAGTGGCTATTTCTCTTTAGTGGCATAAAACAGAAATGTTTGTTACACATTAGTTAGTTTGGATCATAGATGTAACTTACATTTAATTATACCATCTTGAATATGGTGATGCATGTAGCCAAATAAAACAATTAATGTTGAGTTTTTGTGTATAATATGCACCACTTAGTTCTTTCTTTAGGTTTAGAAATGTAGGGAAAAATGCATGTTATATACAAATAATTCTAGTATTTCTGATAAGAGCAGGGGTAAATATTTTTTCTTTAATCAAGGAAAAAATTCCAAATGGTGATAAAAATACCAACTGGATCAATCCACTTTTGCAGAATGAAGGTAGCAGAAGGAATTAGCCAAAACATCCTCTTAATAAGTTCAAGAATACAAAGAAAGGGATTCAATTGTCTAAGTAACATTTGAAATTCAATTTGAAACTTTCTTTGGGGTATTTACTCGTGATAATTAGTAATTTTCATTATTAATTAACTATCTAAGCTCCTCTCTACCTCAACCTTGCCAAGACATCATGACTAACATGGTAGAGTAAGGGTCATTAGTCTCAATGTTTTACAAAACTTATGCAAGGTCTGAGTCCTACAATGGACTATGAAAAAAATGCCTATGAGATATTCTGTTCTTATTAATGGTCACCTTAAGCAAGTCCAAATTGGCCACTCCTCAGCTAAGAGTTATGATGATATGGCAATACAACATAGTAAATGAAAAGAAGTAATAAAAATAGTAGAGGGATGAAATGAAAATGGGAATATCAAAGTTGTTATATAGCAGGATTCAGATCTCTCCCGATTTTCGATTTCATTCAAAAACATACACGTGGCTGGAGAAGGGTAGCATTTGATGTTAACCTGACGGCTGCTGCCGAGACAATGAATAAAATGTGTCTTTGCATAAGAGGCTCAGCGCAGAGCTTCCAGGCGTGAATACAAGAAATCAATTCTCATTAACAAAATACCCTTTTTCAGCCAATCATAAATCTTCCCCCTAAAAAATTTCCCAGAAACAACTTGATACAAAGGGTAGCTATTTAATAAGATCTGCAAAGACAGCAGACTGACCAGAAGGGTGGAAGGGAAGAACATGCTATGGCCATAAAAACTCATCTGAACACCCACCTGCTGTGGCAACTGCTGACTTAGCTACAACGCCACCCCATCCTCGACTACTGCTACTACCATGGAGATCATCTGATACCCTTACCACTCTTATACCACCATACCAACCAAGTGAGTTTCTTAGAACTTATAACATAACATGAACTCTGGTTTCACACACACACACCTCGATTCACTCCTTCACTTGATATTGTACGCTACAATTTTGTATAGTTGATTCTTCACCTCATCATCGTGTTTTTCCTTTTGTTAATATAATTGTTTAAAAACTTTCAACCTGTGTTTGTCTTTTCCTTGTCACCATACACTAAATATAACAAAGTATAGGTAGGTGAGGAGTGACTTAGGTGTTTAAGGACCAATAAGATACTTGTTGATCTTAGTCTTAAGGAGCTCAAGGCTTTGTTAGAAAAGTTTTAACAGCTCAACCTTCTTCTGGATTCCGTATGAAATTAAGTTTATATTTTCTCCCACTGTTATATTTTACTAAATTTTATTTCTTACCAGAGTTAGATATAAACAAATATCTCCCAAGAAGAGAATATCTCTAGGGCTGAAGAATGGATTAGCCAAAATAGATTAAGGGATGCCATGGAATTGTATGGGATGAGATTTAAACCTGGCCAATCAGAGTTTATGTTTTGATACTTTTATATGGTTCATAGGGGAATTCAATCATATAACTATACAAAAATAGTTATAAGAAACTACTTCCATTTATTTTTTCTATTCAATAAATTTTTTTTTTCTTTCCTATTCAATAAATTCTTTTTAGTTTTTTCTCTTTTTCTATTCAATGAATTTAGTTTTTTCTTTTATTTTCTAATAAATATAGTTTAGTTTTTTCTTTTTTATTCAGTAAGTTAAGTTAATTATAAATATTTTTAAAAAAGTATGCATGATAATCCAAGATGATCACTTCTTGTTTTAATTTCTCATCCTTTTTTTTTTTAAATTTCTTAGCAATAGCACAAAAAAAGGGAGTTTTAACAAAATCCTCATGTAACCTTACCCAAATTTTAATAATCTTTTATTTTATTTATTTATGAATGAAAAAAAAGCATGTTGAAAGAAAACTGTACAGAATCTGATGGTAGCTTTATGTTCACTCAATTTCTGCAATTTTAAGACCAAGCACTGCTTATCATAATTAATATCTACCTTTCTGCTGCTTTTGTTCTAATCCTTTTGGAATTTTTATTCTGCCAATTAAGCACAAGGACTTTTTGATATGTGTGCAATCTCTTAACACAAATCAATTTTTTTTCATAGCTAACATATTTAATAACAATCTTAAATAAACTATGATTACAATATCATATCCTCATATTCATAAACAGGGTCCGGTAGAATGATCTCTCAGGTTTGGAACATAAATCAAAAAAAAAAAAAAAAAAAAAAAAAGGCAACATAGATCTTATGCAAAATTATAAGAAAGAACAATATTTGCCATTTTGTTTTGTTTTAAAGATTATATTGCCCAAATTCTTGCCTTCACAAGCTATACACTCCAGAAGCCGCACCATAAAGTTCTGTAGTTCACCTTTGGTACTACTTTGACTTCATGACAAAATCTTCTGGTTATCTGTGACGTATGTTTAAAACTTGAGCCTTCAAGTATCTTTAGAGTAAGTAATTACAATGTGATAGATTTGGTGAGTTGAGCCAATCCCAGGATGTCATTGTGTTATGTGAACCTTGAAAAAATTTAAATTGCAAGCACTTGATGTTCACCATTCTATGCCATGATGGTAACTAAAATGGTATGGCTACTGCTGCTCCAAGATATACCTCCCACCTGCTCACCATGACTAGCACTTGCGCAGCAGCAATTTTAAATCCAGGAAACCATTCTGCCGAACCTTGTATAAAAAAATATTTCATATATATTCATATCTGACTTTCTACCTTCTCTTCTACTTGCTTTGAAATTTTATTTTGCCAATTAAACACAAATACTTTTTGGCATGTGTACAAGTGCCATTAATACAAATCAGTTTTTTCATAGCTAACATATTTTCTTAGAGAGACAATTATTTCCACTTTTTTTTTAAATATAGGCAGTTGGTTTGGCTGTAATGACAGATCTAGATGTAGAAACAAGGCCCTGTGAAGAAAACCATTTTGGCATGCTACGATTTCGATTTCCACTATCAAGAAATTATTTTCCTGGCCCAGGTGTGTACTTAAGCCATCCTTTTCCTAATTTTCTTTAAACCAGTATTCATAATTGTGAACTTTTTTTAAAAATCTCCTTCATAGAAAATCTATTTTTAATACAACTCTCTTTTTTTTCTTTCTTTTAAAGCAATTTTGACTCTGCACCTCTTCATATATCATCTTTTTATTGTACAACCCAGCTGTGGGTAAAATAGTAGGGCAGACTGAGCTCTCTGGCCTTGGTAGGGCCACTGGTCTAAGAGAAAGAAAGACTTTGAATTTAAAACCTGAGGAGTATTGTTCAGAAGAATCTGTGGCACACTGATGTGCTATTCTTCTGTTATCAGCTCATCCAAAAAGTGTAGCTGACTCTACACAAGTCCTCACCATTGTAAACAAATCACCTGTAAAGTTCATTTTCTAAGCTTCAGCTTAGTTAATGGTTGCCATCTTTTCATTCTTAAGCTATGAATAAAGTAATAGGGTAGACTGAGCTGTCTAGCCTTGATAGGACAACCAGTCTAGAAGAGGGAAAAGCTCTGAATTCAAAACTAAAAGCTGGGGTTCTTAAGGTTGTCTGATGTTGTTTTCAGCCTCGTTCTGGCAACTTTTGGAATAAAAACAATAACAAGTCATGTAGCACTTTGCCCTTCACTTGGACAAATTCAATATTGTGAATGGAAGACCTGCTGCATGGGTAACTGCTGGTCTTCCATACAAACTTGCCTTGGCCTGTACCAAGATCCAGACACAGATCAATAGTTCCACAAGACTAATGGATACCTTAACATAATAATTTTCTCCCTCAACCCAGATTTTTTGGTCAGACAGCATTGCTAGTTATTCTGCATTTCAATCACTCCCCTATACTTATGTGTAGCTTTTATTATTTTTATTATAAAGTTATAGTTGCTTAAGTCTTCTTCAGTTGCAATTATGTTTGATCTCAAGTTATATTCTATTCACAGAATTTATGTTGTAATTAATTGCAAATAAGTTGGAGAAAGTACTTTATGATTAGTATTTATTATTTATCTTTCTTGAGAAATTATAACAATTGGGGTAAATATAGACTTTACACTATTATGATTAAGTTACTAATTGGATTGGAAATTGATTCATTCTCTGATTCTTATGAAGCTGTGTTAAGGTAACATGGAAATATAAAAATTAGATCAAATTCCTAGAAATCAAGCCTATGTTAAGAGAATGGAAGCAAAGCTTCAGAAAAAGCCTAAAGGAAAAAGTACTATTATCCAGACTGTGCATAGGTCACACAAGATTTACATATTCCTACTTGCTTAAAGAAGAATAGAAACCAATATCCTTTGCATGCTAGACTGCATACACAATAAAACATGTTCTTTTTGAATGCATTGATTTGGCCCCTACAAGAGAAATACTTTACAATGCAAGCTGTATGAAAGAACTATTTAAAAAAACTAAAGTGGATGCTATGATGTCCTTCCTAAAAGCAGTGGGCCTATATGGAAAAATTTAAGGACCTAACCAATAGAAATATAAACAATACCTAAGTATATATAAATGACTCAGTATCAGAAAATTACTGAATACAATAAACCACACAGACATGTACACCATGAATAAATATTTGAAGATATAAAGACCTTGAAACATACAAACTTTCATGAAAATGACTTGATTCAGCATTAAATGGGCCAAAAAGGATTAATATGCCATAAAACAAAACAACCTACAAAAATAAGATCACTATTCCAGGGTAAATAAAAAATTTTACAATATTTTAGTACATGTTAGTTTGTGGCATATATATCATATGACTAGAGCAGTCCAAGCTGTGGAAGTTACTATTTTAGCGAGGAAGTATCTTACGTTACCTCCTCGCTATATTCAAAGGAAAATTAAGGAGAAGAACGAAGATGCCGTAAGGTTTTTTAATTAGAAGTATAATGAAGCTTGAGTTGAGAGCTAGCCTTTGTGCTGGTCATCGTAGTCAGAAAGAAAACAGGTATGAAAGGGTCGAGCAGGCATTTTGACGAGTTGCCAGTAGTTTGAAGTCCTATAGCAGTGGAAGATATATTCAGGATAAATGCGTGGTCCACAGTGTAGACATTTGGTGTGTTGCCAGTAGTTGGTAGTCCTATAACAGTAGAGGATATATTCAACATAAATGCGTGGTCCATGGTGTGGGCATTTGGCGTGTTGCCAGTAGTTTGAATTTGTCAAGGGTGTAATATATTTGTCTAATTCATGTTCAACAGGGAACCTTTGGTCTAGCAGAGTAGACTCAAAGGCCCATGAATTAGACGGCTCTCCTCATGGTGTAATGAAACTGCTGCTAATGAAGGAAGTGGACAGAAAGACGTCCATCCTGCTCAAAAGCTTCTGTGGAAGAGATAGATTGGCGCTCTTTCACTGTCTTTGAATTGCCTGGGAAAGGTTCTGGCAGAATGGGATAAGTCATCCTCATTGGGTGAAAATATCAGACAAGACCAACGGTCCAAGTTGATTTACATGCCAAACAAAAATTCGAAGTTCCTTCTGCTACACTATCATGGTAGTTACTGCACCGACACATTGTGTATTACTTCACTCTGTGTGTGATTTGAAAGCTGCACAGATGGACATGCAAGGTTGTCTAATTCAATTATGCTTTAAAAGTTCAAACTGAGCCATAAAACTATTAAAACCAATGGGTTTTTTTTCCTTGGTATGTATAGGCTAAAAATAGAATAGAATATTCCCCAGAGACTAAAAACCATTTACTCACTCTCTTCTATTTTCATAGGGATAACCAATCTCCTACTGGGACAAGTTGTATCAGATTACAGTTTGATTGATAGTAGTCTCTGGTATCAATAAGACTGGCCTGATATATAGCATTCCTATGAATTAAATTCATAAACCAAAGAAGTAATTATCATCAATTGATATAAGAAAAAATTGTTTTATTGTTCCTCAACTCCAAAATAATCTTGCATGAGATTTTTATATAACTTGAATTTTGAATACAAATAATGCATAAGGTGGACATTGGCATAATGGCTAGAGTGTCCGCCAATGGCCAGGTCGAGTCATACCAAAGACTCAAAAAATGGTACTTGATGCTACCTTGCTTAACACTCAGCATTATAAGTTAAGGATCAAGGGTAAAGTGGAGCAATCCTGGGAAAGGAGTAGTGCCCCCCACCTACACCTTGGTGTAGTAGCTATCCAAAAGTGAGCCTTCGGGTCACCCTCAACTTGAAGCAGGAAACATATTGTATTTCAAGCCTTTCACTAAAGCCACAACAGATAATTAACCTTGATCAGACATAGATTATTTTGAGGGTCTGGGAATACTCAAAATATTTTCTCATATAAATCAATGGTAATTGCTTCTTCACTTTACAGCATTTGGAATATCAGGGGGGGAAAGGGTTGATCTTTGATTAAAAAATTTTTTTAAAGTTGGTGTCAAGCAAGTTAGTTAGTGGTACAAATACGACTAGCGATTTAAGTTAATTCTATATATATATATATATATATATATATATATATATATATATATATATATATATATATATATATATAATTATATATATATATATATAATTTAAACTAAGATGTGACAAATCACATTGTAAGCAGATTGTTTATTCACAAGGCATTTGAATTATTCTCTAGAAAAGAAAAAAACTGAAGAAAAGACCCTTTGATCACATTTAGGCAATTACATGGATGCTGACCAAAGTAAATGACCACAAATCCAATTCGTCTTTCAAATTCACTTAAAATATACTATTCTGTAAATTCAATTTTTTTTTATACTTAGAAAATTTCTAGTGACCCAGAGAAAAAAATATTTGTAATTTTTACATATATTATCTTCTAAGTATAGTTTTAAATAAAAGTATAGATATGAAAAACAAAATGAAGTCAGTGAACATATGATGCAGTGAAAAACACTGGTTCTCATTCGATCAATGGAAGTTAAGCAGCAATCATCCTGTTTAATACTTAAATGAGTGAAGTCTAAAGAACAGTAAATATTATAAGCCACCCAAAATTTGTATGTCTGACTAAAACAAAGATTAGTAAATAATGACAAATGACTTTGTGAAAGGCTTTAAGTTTTTACTAGATTATATGAATAAAATGATGTTATTTACTGGGTATAGGAATTTGTATATTACTAGATCCTAGGAATAAAATGATGTTATTTACTGGGTATAGGGAATTTATATATTTACTAAATTGTAGGAATAAAATGATAATATTTACTAGATTGTAGGAATAAAATGATATTATTTACTGGTATAGTGTTTTCTATATTTACTAGATTGTAGGAATAAAATGATGTTATTTACTGGGTATACTGAATTTGTATATTTACTGATTGTAGGAATAAAATGATGTTATTTACTGGGTATAGTGTATTTGTATATTTACTAGTTTGTAGAAATAAAATGATCTTATTTACTGGGTATAGTGAATTTGTATATTTACTAGATTGTAGGAATGAAATGATGTTATTTACTGGGTAAAGTGAATTTGTATATTTAATAGATTGTAGGAATAAAATGATATTATTTACTAGGTTAGTGAATTTGTATAATTTACTAGATTCTAGGAATAAAATGATGTTATTTACTGTGTATCGTGAACTTGTATATTTACTAGATTGTAGGAATAAAATGATGTTATTTATTGGGTATAGTGAATTTATATATTTACTAGATTGTAGGAATAAAATGATGTTATTTACTGGGTATAGTGTTTTGTATATTTACTAGATTGTAGGAATAAAATGATGTTATTTACTGGGTATAGTGAATTTGTATATTTACTAGTTTGTAGAAATAAAATGATCTTATTTACTGGGTATAGTGAATTTGTATATTTACTAGATTGTAGGAATGAAATGATGTTATTTACTGGGTAAAGTGAATTTGTATATTTACTAGATTGTAGGAATAAATTGTTATTTACTGGGTATAGTGATTTTGTATATTTACTAGATTGTAGGAATAACATGTTATTTACTGGGTATAGTGAATTTGTATATTTACTAAATTGTAGGAATAAAATGATGTAATTTACTGGGTATAGTCAATTTGTATATTTACTAGATTCTACGAAAAAAATGATGTTATTTACTGGGTATAGTGTATTTGTTTATTTACTAGATTGTAGGAATAAAATTATGTAATTTACTGGGTATAGTGTATTTGTATATTTACTAGATTGTAGGAATAAAATCGATGTTATTTACTGGGTATAGAGTATTTGTAAATTTACTAGATTGTAGGAATAAAATGATGTAATTTACTGGGTATAGTGAATTTGTATATTTACTAGATTGTAGGAATAAAATGATGTTATTTACTGGGTATAGTGTATTTGTATATTTACTAGATTGTAGGAATAAAATGATGTTATTTACTGGGTATAGGGAATTTATATATTTACTAGATTGTAGGAATAAAATGATGTAATTTACTGGGTATAGTGTATTTGTATATTTACTAGATTGTAGGAATAAAATGATGTTATTTACTGGGTATTGTGTATTTGTATATTTACTAGATTGTAGGAATAAAATGATGTTATTTACTGGGTATAGGGAATTTATATATTTACTAGATTGTAGGAATAAAATGATGTAATTACTGGGTATAGTGTATTTGTATATTTACTAGATTCTAGGAATAAAATGATGTAATTTACTGGGTATAGTGTTTTGTATATTTACTAGATTGTAGGAATAAAATGATGTTATTTACTGGGTATAGAGTATTTGTATATTTACTAGATTGTAGGAATAAAATCATGTAATTTACTGGGTATAGTGTATTTGTATATTTACTAGATTGTAGGAATAAAATGATGTTATTTTCTGGGTATAGAGTATTTGTATATTTACTAGATTGTAGGAATAAAATGATGTAATTTACTGGGTATAGTGTATTTGTATATTTACTAGATTGTAGGAATAAAATGATGTAATTTACTGGGTATAGTGTATTTGTATATTTACTAGATTGTAGGAATAAAATGATGTTATTTACTGGGTATAGGGAATTTATATATTTACTAGATTGTAGGAATAAAATGATGTAATTTACTGGGTATAGTGTATTTGTATATTTACTAGATTGTAGAAATAAAATGATGTTATTCGCTGGGTATAGTGTATTTGTATATTTACTAGATTGTAGGAATAAAATGATGTAATTTACTGGGTATAGTGTATTTATATATTTACTAGATTGTAGGAATAAAATGATGTAATTTACTGGGTATAGTGTATTTGTATATTTACTAGATTGTAGGAATAGAATGATGTAATTTACTGGGTATAGTGATTTTGTATATTTACTGAATTGTAGGAATAAAATGATGTTATTTGCTGGGTATAGGGAATTTATATATTTACTAGATTGTAGGAATAAAATGATGTTATTTACTGGGTATAGGGAATTTGTATATTTACTAGATTGTAGGAATAGAATGATGTAATTTACTGCGTATAGTGATTTTGTATATTTACTGAATTGTAGGAATAAAATGATGTTATTTGCTGGGTATAGGGAATTTGTATATTTACTAGATTATAGGAATAAAATGATGTTATTTGCTGGGTATAAAGAATTTGTATATTTACTAGATAGTAGGAATAAAATGATGTAATTTAGTGGGTTTAGTGAATTTGTATATTTACTAGATTGTAGGAAGAAAATGATGTTTTTTACTGGGTATACGGGAATTTGTATATTTACTAAATTGTAGGAATAAAATGATGTTATTTACTGGGTATAGTGTATTTGTATATTTACTAGATTGTAGGAATAAAATGATGTTATTTACTGGGTATAGTGTATTTGTATATTTACTAGATTGTAGGAATAAAATGATGTTATTTGCTGAGTATACTGAATTTGTATATTTACTAGATTGTAGGAATAAAATGATGTAATTTACTGGGTATAGTGAATTTGTATATTTACTAGATTGTAGGAATAAAATGATGTTATTTACTGGGTATAGTGTATTTGTATATTTACTAGATTGTAGGAATAAAATGATGTTATTTACTGGGTATAGGGAATTTATATATTTACTAGATTGTAGGAATAAAATGATGTAATTTACTGGGTATAGTGTTTTGTATATTTACTAGATTGTAGGAATAAAATGATGTTATTTACTGGGTATAGAGTATTTGTATATTTACTAGATTGTAGGAATAAAATCATGTAATTTACTGGGTATAGTGTATTTGTATATTTACTAGATTGTAGGAATAAAATGATGTTATTTTCTGGGTATAGAGTATTTGTATATTTACTAGATTTTAGGAATAAAATGATGTAATTTACTGGGTATAGTGTATTTGTATATTTACTAGATCATAGGAATAAAATGATGTAATTTACTGGGTATAGTGTATTTGTATATTTACTAGATTGTAGAAATAAAATGATGTTATTTGCTGGGTATAGGGTATTTGTATATTTACTAGATTGTAGGAATAAAATGATGTAATTTACTGGGTATAGTGTATTTGTATATTTACTAGATTGTAGGAATAGAATGATGTAATTTACTGGGTATAGTGATTTTGTATATTTACTGAATTGTAGTAATAAAATGATGTTATTTGCTGGGTATAGGGAATTTATATATTTACTAGATTGTAGGAATAAAATGATGTTATTTACTGGGTATAGGGAATTTGTATATTTACTAGATTGTAGGAATAGAATGATGTAATTTACTGGGTATAGTGATTTTGTATATTTACTGAATTGTAGGAATAAAATGATGTTATTTGCTGGGTATAGGGAATTTGTATATTTACTAGATTATAGGAATAAAATGATGTAATTTAGTGGGTTTAGTGAATTTGTATATTTACTAGATTGTAGGAAGAAAATGATGTTATTTGCTTGGTATAGGGAATTTGTATATTTACTATATTGTAGGAATAAAATGATGTTATTTACTGGGTATGAGGAATTTTTATATTTACTAGATTGTAGGAATAAAATGATGTTATTTGCTGAGTATAGTGAATTTGTATATTTACTAGATTGTAGGAATAAAATGATGTTTTTTACTGGGTATACGGGAATTTGTATATTTACTAAATTGTAGGAATAAAATGATGTTATTTACTGGGTATAGGGAATTTGTATATTTACTAGATTGTAGGAATAAAATGATGTTATTTACTGGGTATAGTGTATTTGTATATTTACTAGATTGTAGGAATAAAATGATGTTATTTGCTGAGTATACTGAATTTGTATATTTACTAGATTGTAGGAATAAAATGATGTTATTTACTGGGTATAGGGAATTTGTATATTTACTAGATTGTAGGAATAAAATAATGTAATTTACTGGGTATAGTGAATTTGTATATTTACTAGATTGTAGGAATAAAATGATGTAATTTACTGGGTTAAGTGATTTTGTATATTTACTGAATTGTAGGAATAAAATGATGTTACTTGCTGGGGATAGGGAATTTGTATATTTCCTAGATTGTAGGAATAAAATGATGTTATTTGCTGAGTATACTGAATTTGTATATTTACTAGATTGTAGGAATAAAATGATGTAATTTACTGGGTATAGTGTATTTGTATATTTACTAGATTGTAGGAATAAAATGATGTTATTTACTGGGTATAGGGAATTTGTATATTTACTAGATTGTAGGAATAGAATGATGTAATTTACTGGGTATAGTGATTTTGTATATTAACTGAATTGTAGGAATAAAATGATGTTATTTGCTGGGTATAGGGAATTTATATATTTACTAGATTGTAGGAATAAAATGATGTTATTTACTGGGTATAGGGAATTTGTATATTTACTAGATTGTAGGAATAGAATGATGTAATTTTCTGGGTATAGTAATTTTGTATATTTACTGAATTGTAGGAATAAAATGATGTTATTTGCTGGGTATAGGGAATTTGTATATTTACTAGATTATAGGAATAAAATGATGTTATTTGCTGGGTATAAAGAATTTGTATATTTACTAGATAGTAGGAATAAAATGATGTTATTTGCTGGGTATAGGGAATTTGTATATTTACTAGATTGTAGGAAGAAAATGATGTTATTTACTGGGTATAAGGAATTTTTATATTTACTAGATTGTAGGAATAAAATGATGTTATTTGCTGGGTATAGGGAATTTGTATATTTCCTAGATAGTAGGAATAAAATGATGTTATTTACTGGGTATAGTGTATATTCATATTTACTAGATTGTAGGAATAAAATGATGTAATTTACACGGTATAGTGTTTTGTATATTTATTTGATTGTAGGAATAGAATGATGTAATTTACTGGGTATAGTGTTTTGTATATTTACTAAATTGTAGGAATAGAATGATGTAATTTACTGGGTATAGTGAATTTGTATATTTACTAGATTGTAGGAATAAAATGATGTAATTTACTGGGTATAGTGTATTTGTATATTTACTAGATTCTAGGAATAAAATGATGTTATTTCCTGAGTATACTGAATTTGTATATTTACTAAATTGTAGGAATAAAATGATGTTATTTACTGGGTATAGGGAATTTGTATATTTACTAGATTGTAGGAATAAAATAATGTTATTTGCTTGGTATAGGGAATTTGTATATTTACTAGATTGTAGGAATAAAATGATGTTATTTACTGGGTATAGGGAATTTTTATATTTACTAGATTGTAGGAATAAAATGATTTTATTTGTTGGGTATAGTAAATTTGTATATTTACTAGATTAGAGGAATAAAATGATGTTTTTTACTGGGTATAGTGTATTTGTATATTTACTAGATTGTAGGAATAAAATGATGTTATTTACTGGGTATAGTGAATTTGTATATTTACTAGATTGTAGGAATAAAATGATGTAATTTACTGGGTATAGTGAATTTGTATATTTACTAGATTGTAGGAATAAAATGATGTAATTTACTGGGTATAGTGAATTTGTATATTTACTAGATTGTAGGAATAAAATGATGTTATTTACTGGGTATAGTGAATTTGTATATTTACTAAATTGTAGGAATAAAATGATGTAATTTACTGGGTATAGTGAATTTGTATATTTACTAGATTGTAGGAATAAAATGATGTAATTTACTGGGTATAGTGAATTTGTATATTTACTAGATTGTAGAAATAGAATGATGTAATTTACTGGGTATAGTGAATTTGTATATTTACTAGATTGTAGGAATAAAATGATGTTATTTACTGGGTATAGTGAATTTGTATATTTACTAGATTGTAGGAATAAAATGATGTAATTTACTGGGTATAGTGAATTTGTATATTTACTAGATTGTAGGAATATAGTGATGTTATTTGCTGGGTAAAGTGAATTTGTATATTTACTAGATTGTAAGAATAAAATGATGGTATTTACTGGGTAGAGTGAATTTGTATATTTACTAAATTGTAGGAATAAAATGATGTTATTTACTGGGTATAGTGTATTTGTTTATTTACTAGATTGTAGGAATAAAATGATGTAATTTACTGGGTATAGTCAATTTGTATATTTACTAGATTGTAGGAATAAAATGATGTAATTTACTGGGTATAGTGTTTTGTATATTTACTAAATCATAGGAATAAAATTATGTTATTTACTGGGTATATTCAATTTGTATATTTACTAGATTGTAGGAATAAAATGATGGTATTTACTGGGTATAGTGAATTTGTATATTTACTAAATTGTAGGAATAAAATGATGTTATTTACTGGGTATAGTGTATTTGTTTATTTACTAGATTGTAGGAATAAAATGATGTAAATTACTGGGTATAGTGTATTTGTATATTTACTAAATTGTAGGAATAAAATGATGTTATTTACTGGGTATAGTGAATTTGTATATTTACTAGATTGTAGGAATAAATTGTTATTTACTGGGTATAGTGATTTTGTATATTTACTAGATTGTAGGAATAAGATGTTATTTACTGGGTATAGTGAATTTGTATATTTACTAAATTGTAGGAATAAAATGATGTAATTTACTGGATATAGTCAATTTGTATATTTACTAGATTCTAGGAAAAAAATGATGTTATTTACTGGGTATAGTGTATTTGTTTATTTACTAGATTGTAGGAATAAAATTATGTAATTTACTGGGTATAGTGTATTTGTATATTTACTAGATTGTAGGAATAAAATGGATGTTATTTACTGGGTATAGAGTATTTGTAAATTTACTAGATTGTAGGAATAAAATGATGTAATTTACTGGGTATAGTGTATTTGTATATTTACTAGATTGTAGGAATAAAATGATGTTATTTACTGGGTATAGTGTATTTGTATATTTACTAGATTGTAGGAATAAAATCATGTAATTTACTGGGTATAGTGTATTTGTATATTTACTAGATTGTAGGAATAAAATGATGTTATTTTCTGGGTATAGAGTATTTGTATATTTACTAGATTTTAGGAATAAAATGATGTAATTTACTGGGTATAGTGTATTTGTATATTTACTAGATTGTAGGAATAAAATGATGTAATTTACTGGGTATAGTGTATTTGTATATTTACTAGATTGTAGGAATAAAATGATGTTATTTACTGGGTATAGTGTATTTGTATATTTACTAGATTGTAGGAATAAAATGATGTTATTTACTGGGTATAGGGAATTTATATATTTACTAGATTGTAGGAATAAAATGATGTAATTTACTGGGTATAGTGTATTTGTATATTTACTAGATTCTAGGAATAAAATGATGTTATTTACTGGGTATAGTGTTTTGTATATTTACTAGATTTTAGGAATAAAATGATGTTATTTACTGGGTATAGAGTATTTGTACATTTACTAGATTGTAGGAATAAAATGATCTTATTTACTGGGTATAATGTATTTGTATATTTACTAGATTGTAGGAATAAAATGATGTTATTTTCTGGGTATAGAATATTTGTATATTTACTAGATTTTAGGAATAAAATGATGTAATTTACTGGGTATAGTATATTTGTATATTTACTAGATTGTAGGAATAAAATGATGTAATTTACTGGGTATAGTGTATTTGTATATTTACTAGATTGTAGGAATAAAATGATGTAATTTACTGGGTATAGTGTATTTGTATATTTACTAGATTGTAGGAATAAAATGATGTTATTTACTGGGTATAGGGAATTTATATATTTACTAGATTGTAGGAATAAAATGATGTAATTTACTGGGTATAGTGTATTTGTATATTTACTAGATTCTAGGAATAAAATGATGTAATTTACTGGGTATAGTGTTTTGTATATTTACTAGATTGTAGGAATAAAATGATGTTATTTACTGGGTATAGAGTATTTGTATATTTACTAGATTGTAGGAATAAAATCATGTAATTTACTGGGTATAGTGTATTTGTATATTTACTACATTGTAGGAATAAAATGATGTTATTTTCTGGGTATAGAGTATTTGTATATTTACTAGATTTTAGGAATAAAATGATGTAATTTACTGGGTATAGTGTATTTGTATATTTACTAGATTGTAGGAATAAAATGATGTAATTTACTGGGTATAGTGTATTTGTATATTTACTAGATTGTAGGAATAAAATGATGTTATTTACTGGGTATAGTGTATTTGTATATTTACTAGATTGTAGGAATAAAATGATGTTATTTACTGGGTATAGGGAATTTATATATTTACTAGATTGTAGGAATAAAATAATGTAATTTACTGGGTATAGTGTATTTGTATATTTACTAGATTCTAGGAATAAAATGATGTAATTTACTGGGTATAGTGTTTTGTATATTTACTAGATTGTAGGAATAAAATGATGTTATTTACTGGGTATAGAGTATTTGTATATTTACTAGATTGTAGGAATAAAATCATGTAATTTACTGGGTATAGTGTATTTGTATATTTACTAGATTGTAGGAATAAAATGATGTTATTTTCTGGGTATAGAGTATTTGTATATTTACTTGATTTTAGGAATAAAATGATGTAATTTACTGGGTATAGTGTATTTGTATATTTACTAGATTGTAGGAATAAAATGATGTAATTTACTGGGTATAGTGATTTTGTATATTTACTGAATTGTAGGAATAAAATGATGTTATTTGCTGGGTATAGGGAATTTGTATATTTACTAGATTATAGGAATAAAATGATGTTATTTGCTGGGTATAAAGAATTTGTATATTTACTAGATAGTAGGAATAAAATGATGTAATTTAGTGGGTTTAGTGAATTTGTATATTTACTAGATTGTAGGAAGAAAATGATGTTATTTGCTTGGTATAGGGAATTTGTATATTTACTATATTGTAGGAATAAAATGATGTTATTTACTGGGTATAAGGAATTTTTATATTTACTAGATTGTAGGAATAAAATGATGTTATTTGCTGAGTATAGTGAATTTGTATATTTACTAGATTGTAGGAATAAAATGATGTTTTTTACTGGGTATACGGGAATTTGTATATTTACTAAATTGTAGGAATAAAATGATGTTATTTACTGGGTATAGGGAATTTGTATATTTACTAGATTGTAGGAATAAAATGATGTTATTTACTGGGTATAGTGTATTTGTATATTTACTAGATTGTAGGAATAAAATGATGTTATTTGCTGAGTATACTGAATTTGTATATTTACTAGATTGTAGGAATAAAATGATGTTATTTACTGGGTATAGGGAATTTGTATATTTACTAGATTGTAGAAATAAAATGATGTTATTTACTGGGTATAGTGAATTTGTATATTTACTAGATTGTAGGAATAAAATGATGTAATTTACTGGGTGAAGTGATTTTGTATATTTACTGAATTGTAGGAATAAAATGATGTTATTTGCTGGGGATAGGGAATTTGTATATTTCCTAGATTGTAGGAATAAAATGATGTTATTTACTGGGTATAGTGAATTTGTTTATTTACTAGATTTTAGAAATAAAATCATGTAATTTACTGGGTATAGTGTATTTGTATATTTACTAGATTGTAGGAATAAAATGATGTTATTTACTGGGTATAGTGATTTTGTATATTTACTAGATTGTAGGAATAAAATGATGTAATTTACTGGGTATAGTGTATTTGTATATTTACTAGATTGTAGGAATAAAATGATGTTATTTACTGGGTATAGTGTATTTGTATATTTACTAGATTGTAGGAATAGAATGATGTAATTTACTGGGTATAGTGATTTTGTATATTTACTGAATTGTAGGAATAAAATGATGTTATTTGCTGGGTATAGGGAATTTATATATTTACTAGATTGTAGGAATAAATTGATGTTATTTACTGGGTATAGGGAATTTGTATATTTACTAGATTGTAGGAATAGAATGATGTAATTTTCTGGGTATAGTGATTTTGTATATTTACTGAATTGTAGGAATAAAATGATGTTATTTGCTGGGTATAGGGAATTTGTATATTTACTAGATTATAGGAATAAAATGATGTTATTTGCTGGGTATAAAGAATTTGTATATTTACTAGATAGTAGGAATAAAATGATGTAATTTAGTGGGTTTAGTGAATTTGTATATTTACTAGATTGTAGGAATAAAATGATGTTATTTACTGGGTATAAGGAAAATTTTATATTTACTAGATTGTAGGAATAAAATGATGTTATTTGCTGAGTATAGTAAATTTGTATATTGACTAGATTAAGGAATAAAATGATGTTTTTTACTGGGTATAGGGAATTTGTATATTTACTAGATTGTAGGAATAAAATGATGTAATTTACTGGGTATAGTGATTTTGTATATTTACTGAATTGTAGGAATAAAATGATGTTATTTACTGGGTATAGGGAATTTGTATATTTCCTAGATTGTAGGAATAAAATGATGTTATTTACTGGGTATAGTGTATATTCATATTTACTAGATTGTAGGAATAAAATGATGTAATTTACACGGTATAGTGTTTTGTATATTTACTTGATTGTAGGAATAGAATGATGTAATTTACTGGGTATAGTGAATTTGTATATTTACTAGATTGTAGGAATAAAATGATGTAATTTACTGGGTATAGTGTTTTGTATATTTACTAAATTGTAGGAATAGAATGATGTAATTTACTGTGTATAGTGAATTTGTATATTTACTAGATTGTAGGAATAAAATGATGTTATTTGCTGGGTATAGTGAATTTGTATATTTACTAGATTCTAGGAATAAAATAATGTTATTTACTGGGTATAGTGTATTTTTTTATTTACTAGATTGTAGGAATAGAATGATGTAATTTACTGGGTATAGTGAATTTTTATATTTACTAGATTGTAGGAATAAAATGATGTAATTTACTGGGTATAGTGCATTTGTATATTTACTAGATTCTAGGAATAAAATGATGTTATTTACTGGGTATAGTGTATTTTTTTATTTACTAGATTGTAGGAATAGAATGATGTAATTTACTGGGTTTAGTGAATTTGTATATTTACTAGATTGTAGGAAGAAAATGATGTTATTTGCTTGGTATAGGGAATTTGTATATTTACTAGATTGTAGGAATAAAATGATGTTATTTACTGGGTATAAGGAATTTTTATATTTACTAGATTGTAGGAATAAAATGATGTTATTTGCTGGGTATAGTGAATTTGTATATTTACTAGATTGTAGGAATAAAATGATGTTTTTTACTGGGTATACGGGAATTTGTATATTTACTAAATTGTAGGAATAAAATGATGTTATTTACTGTGTATAGGGAATTTGTATATTTACTAGATTCTAGGAATAAAATGATGTTATTTACTGGGCATAGTGTATTTGTATATTTACTAGATTGTAGGAATAAAATGATGTTATTTGCTGAGTATACTGAATTTGTATATTTACTAAATTGTAGGAATAAAATGATGTTATTTACTGGGTATAGGGAATTTGTATATTTACTAGATTGTAGGAATAAAATGATGTTATTTGCTTGGTATAGGGAATTTGTATATTTACTAGATTGTAGGAATAAAATGATGTAATTTACTGGGTATAGGGAATTTTTATATTTACTAGATTGTAGGAATAGAATGATGTAATTTACTGGGTAGAGTGAATTTGTATATTTACTAGATTTTTGGAATAAAATGATGTTATTTACTGGGTATAGTGTATTTGTTTATTTACTAGATTGTAGGAATAAAATGATGTAATTTACTGGGTATAGTGTATTTGTATATTTACTAGATTGTAGGAATAAAATGATGTAATTTACTGGGTATAGGGAATTTGTATATTTACTAGATTGTAGGAATAAAATGATGTTATTTACTGGGTATAGTGTTTTGTATATTTTCTAAATTGTAGGAATAAAATGATGTTATTTACTGGGTAAAGTGAATTTGTATATTTACTAGATTGTAGGAATAAAATGATGTTATTTACATGGTATAGTGATTTTTTATATTTACTATATTGTAGGAATAAAATGATGTAATTTACTGGGTATAGTCAATTTGTATATTTACTAGATTGTAGGAATAAAATGATGTAATTTACTGGGTATAGTGTTTTGTATATTTACTAAATCGTAGGAATAAAATTATGTTATTTACTGGGTATATTCAATTTGTATATTTACTAGATTGTAGGAATAATGTGATGGTATTTACTGGGTATAGTGAATTTGTATATTTACTAAATTGTAGGAATAAAATGATGTTATTTACTGGGTATAGTGTATTTGTTTATTTACTAGATTGTAGGAATAAAATGATGTAAATTACTGGGTATAGTGTATTTGTATATTTACTAAATTGTAGGAATAAAATGATGTTATTTACTGGGTATAGTGAATTTGTATATTTACTAGATTCTAGGAATAAAATGATGTTATTTACTGGGCATAGTGTATTTGTATATTTACTAGATTGTAGGAATAAAATGATGTTATTTGCTGAGTATACTGAATTTGTATATTTACTAAATTGTAGGAATAAAATGATGTTATTTACTGGGTATAGGGAATTTGTATATTTACTAGATTGTAGGAATAAAATGATGTTATTTGCTTGGTATAGGGAATTTGTATATTTACTAGATTGTAGGAATAAAATGATGTTATTTACTGGGTATAGGGAATTTTTATATTTACTAGATTGTAGGAATAGAATGATGTAATTTACTGGGTATAGTGAATTTGTATATTTACTAGATTTTTTTAATAAAATGATGTTATTTACTGGGTATAGTGTATTTGTTTATTCACTAGATTGTAGGAATAAAATGATGTTATTTGCTGGGTATAGTGAATTTGTATATTTACTATATTGTAGGAATAAAATGATGTTATTTACTGGGTATTGTGAATTTGTATATTTACTAGATTGTAGGAATAAAATGATGTAATTTACTGGGTATAGTGAATTTGTATATTTACTAGATTGTAGGAATAAAATGATGTTATTTACTGCGTATAGTGAATTTGTATATTTACTAGATTGTAGGAATATAGTGATGTTATTTGCTGGGTATAAGGAATTTGTATATTTACTAGATTGTAAGAATAAAATGATGGTATTTACTGGGTAGAGTGAATTTGTATATTTACTAAATTGTAGGAATAAAATGATGTTATTTACTGGGTATAGTGTATATGTTTATTTACTAGATTGTAGGAATAAAATGATGTAATTTACTGGGTATAGTGTATTTGTATATTTACTAGATTGTAGGAATAAAATGATGTAATTTACTGGGTATAGGGAATTTGTATATTTACTAGATTGTAGGAATAAAATGATGTTATTTACTGGGTATAGTGTTTTGTATATTTTCTAAATTGTAGGAATAAAATGATGTTATTTACTGGGTAAAGTGAATTTGTATATTTACTAGATTGTAGGAATAAAATGATGTTATTTACATGGTATAGTGATTTTTTATATTTACTATATTGTAGGAATAAAATGATGTAATTTACTGGGTATAGTCAATTTGTATATTTACTAGATTGTAGGAATAAAATGATATAATTTACTGGGTATAGTGTTTTATATATTTACTAAATCGTAGGAATAAAATTATGTTATTTACTGGGTATATTCAATTTGTATATTTACTAGATTGTAGGAATAAAGTGATGGTATTTACTGGGTATAGTGAATTTGTATATTTACTAAATTGTAGGAATAAAATGATGTCATTTACTGGGTATAGTGTATTTGTTTATTTACTAGATTGTAGGAATAAAATGATGTAAATTACTGGGTATAGTGTATTTGTATATTTACTAAATTGTAGGAATAAAATGATGTTATTTACTGGGTATAGTGAATTTGTATATTTACTAGATTGTAGGAATAAAATGATGTTTTTTTCTGGTATAGTGTATTTGTATATTTACTAGATTGTAGGAATAAAATGATGTTATTTACTGGGTATAGTTAATTTGTATAAAGAATCTTTTTTTTTAAATATCAATAACTGAAATGAAAAATATTGCTATATATTTATCCTCGAAAATAAATACAGATATTAAAATGTGATTAATGTGAGTGGGTTAAGATTATCCAGAGATCTCTACATATATAAGACTATTTATCTAGCCTCAATAAATAGATACCAAATGATTCATGAATAACTTCTCTCCGTATTATACACCAATATTAGACTTATTACTTACCAATATTACACTTTCTAGCATGTTTGCCAATGGCCCGAAAGACTTTTAGGTAGAGTCATACCATAGACTCCTGGTCAAGTCATACTATAGACTCAAAAAATGGTACTTGATGCCGCCTTGCTTAACACTCATCATCATAAGGTACGGAT
Source organism: Sepioteuthis lessoniana (assembly GCA_963585895.1). NCBI lineage: Eukaryota > Metazoa > Mollusca > Cephalopoda > Myopsida > Loliginidae > Sepioteuthis > Sepioteuthis lessoniana. The sequence goes on along the minus strand of OY757932.1, from coordinate 14,253,764 downwards.
AAAGGGTAAAGTTGAGCAATCCAGACAAAGGAGTAGCAACTTCCCTTACACCTCGGTGTAGTAGCTAATGAAAAAGGTGCCTTCAGATTACCCTCAACTATGGTTGCCAACTTTATCTTACTTTTATACACCAATATTACACTTATTACACTTTATTATTCACAAATATAATTTATCTAGTCACTTTATCTTGGTTGTTGTTATCATCACATTTTGGTTGTTGTACTCTCCAGCCTTCTTCAAATGTCTTTAGTAGAAGATTGTGAATATAATATCAAATCCCTTACTTTCCTCGATACTTAGGCTGTATTAAAGTTTAATATCAATGAATAAAACATTAAATTGTGTGAAATGAAATTTCATCTTAGAAGATTGTTCATTCTCTCTCCTCTTGGTATGATATTCTACTGTATTTGGTGATAAGGCCACAGTTTTGAAACTACAGAGTGTGGAGTGTTATAATTCAGCCACAATAAGGTGCTAACAATGAAAAAAAATAATGACCTAGGTTCATTAAGAAAGTGGTTAAGAAAAAATCCTAGACCAAAAACCTGATCTTTTCAATATGGAAACATTTGGAATAGTCCATTTCTAATGGGTAGTGTGGTCTATACCATTACTTAAATAAACATTTTAGCATTCATTATTTAACAACTCTTCCCCATTTTTATTTTTTATTCTGTTTTTTTATGATCTCAGACATTCAATAAAGCATATCAGTATTTTTGATGAGGGGACACCTCTTTTTATCAAAATATCAGAAACTTGATGTTCTTGTGAAACCCAGGCATTGTGTATCCCATCACGCCCAGGTTCATTTTGACCTGCTGTGCTAGTAGTTGTTAGGGTCTCGTTGATGGGTCAAATAGGTATGTTTGAAAATTATAAGTATTTGATAGGAATATGTGAAAAGAAATAACTAAGTTAGTATTAAGAATAGTTATTTGATGCTATAATTGTTTACAAAGGATTATTATTATTAGTTACTTGTAACTATATAATTGCTTGCAAATTATTGGAGTTAGATAGGAATACTTGAAACCATAATGATGTGCAAACAAATGATTATAAACAAAGTGCAATTTTTAAAGAAAAATGCAATGAATCAAATTTTGGCATTAAATAACACACAAGGTATTGATATATCTTTTAACAAATCTCTCTCTCTCTCTCTCTCTCTCTCTCTCTCTCTCTCTCTCTCTCTCTCTCTCTCTCTCTCTCTCTCTCTCTTTCTCAACATACATACATGCATTTTATTTTCATAGAGTGAGAGATTTTAAAATTTCCATTTTGAAATAAGTCTATTCTCAAAGCCAAATTGCTTGCAATTTTAAATGTCTCAGAGCAAATTTTAATCAAATGTTTTTATGTGATTCTCATTCTTTTTTCATTGAAATGTTTTGTTTTTTAGACGGTGGGTCTTGCAGTAGTTACAGATCTGCTGATTATCACAAGACCTTGTGAATTTAATGAAAGACCCATGTTTTTACCAGTAGGTCAGTGTCACAGGATGCATTTCATGTTTCCTTCTCTTTTCTAATTTAAAAAAATTGTCTCTAGATCAATTTTAATTCCTCCCTTGCCCAGAGATTTCATTATTTTCAATGTAGGTGTTTAATATTTCTTGTTGGTGAAGAGAGTAATTGATTTGTTAAACTAGCTATGACTATGCACTTGTCAAAAAAATTAACACCTCTTGATAAAGGACTATCTAATCATATATACAGTATTGGACAACAAAAAACAAACAGTGAAAAAATTCAACCATTTTTATTATTCCCACAATTTAAATGAAACTGCAATGACTTAGATACACAGAGGAAGTGATTATCTCCCTTGATTATTGTTATCAACATTCCCTTAGTTGAAGCACAAAGTCATAATTTTCTGAAAATAAAATTCTCAGGGGATAAAAAAAAGAAATTTTCTTAGAATTTTCTTTTGTTTGATTTGATATCCTAATTTCTGATTATTCCTTTGCTAATGGCTAGTAAGCAGTTTTCTGAATTTGAAGAAGATCAAACTGTTGCATACAATGATCGTAGACTGTCACTTTATTGCAAAGAAATTGAATAGCCATTATTCATCAATTGATGTTTTCCTAAAAAAAATTTAAGAAAACTGGAAATTTTTATCAAAAAGAAAGCTGTGGCCACAAGAGAAAAACTGCTGCATTTGAAGATGAAAAATTATTTGAATAGAAAAGTGGCAGCACACTGCAATATGACAACAACTCAAAGATAAGTTGAAATAAATGGTTCAGTTTTTTCATTACCTGTTTTCTTTTTACCCAATATTGTAAAACTTTTATGAATTTTCATAAAAATTTATATCTTTTAAAATAAGGATATTAGGAAAAACCAAACCTATTTTAGGAGAATGGAAACCAGTTTTCAAAAAATCAAGAAAAGAACAAGTCACTATATCCTGATTGTGATGAGTCACACAAGGCTTACTCAATCTTTTATACTCACTCAGAAACAACAACTATAGAATTTGACATGTCAAATACCCTGCCCAATTAGCTGTGGCTGTAGAATACACTGACTGCACACCTCTTGGATGAAAGCTATTCCCATCACTCTCGGTTTTCACTGCTACATTTTCCTAATTTAACTATGTAATTGAATTAGTAAAGAGTAAAATCACAGTTTGCCTAGTCGGCTGGAGCTGTAGAAAACACCAACTGTACCTCTGCAGAGGGGTAAGACCCACCCCAAATTAGTGTCCTTGATATGACACTAAACAATCTGATGGTGAGGTTCCAGTGGTGCTGGAGCTTTGGGGAATGTGGAGAACCTCTTCATTCCCATCACCTCCAGCTCCACTGTAACCCAGAGTGATAGCACCTGATAGGACCCTATTTATGCATCAAATAGAATTAAACTACATACTTATGCTAAACTGAATTCTTTGAATTAGAACTGTTTGACTAAACTGAATAGCTTGAAATAGAAATGTGTTTGATAATTAAAATGCATACTTAGGCAAAAATGAATTGTTTGAAATGGAACCATTTTTGACATTGAAACTGTACTTACGCTAAACTGAATAGTTTAATATTGAACTGTCTTGACATTTAACTGTGTGTAAACAAAATCTATACTTATACTAAACTGAATTGGCTGAATTAGAACTGTTTGAATAAACTGAATAGCTTGAAATAGAAATGATTTTGACAATTAAACTGTGTACTCATACTAAACTGAATTGCCTGAAATAGAACTGATTATTTGTATAAAAATGGCTTTGGCATTAAATAACCTACAAAGGTTGATATGCCATAAAACCCAAACAACCAACCAACCTACATAGAATGTAGAGTTTTCACTCTTATCAGAAAGTGATTTTTCAATGTAAATATTTTGAGCAACTTGTTCAAGAATGGATGAGGTTCTGTTTTTCTTGAGAGCGACAGGGTTGTACCAAAGAATATGATGAATACCAGTTTAACACAATGCTAACATTTTATTAGGACTGCTCCCTAACCTCTGGACATTATATGGCACCAGGCAGGCTAACATGCCATAAAAACCCATCAGCCAACAACAAACTATTTGCTCACAAATCAGATATTTATATACATATAAACAGGATCTAGCATTAAATAACCTACAAAGGTTTATATGCCATAAAACCCAATCAATCAGTCAATCAAAATTATTTTCTTACATTATAAACAACCAGGCCATTAGACTAATGGGTAGAGTGTTCGCCAATGGTCAAGGAGACCAGGGTTCAATCTCCAGGTCGAGTCATACCAAAGACTCAAAAAATGGTACTTGATGCCGCCTTACTTAACACTCACCATTATAAGGTATAGATCAAGGGTAAAGTGGAGCAATCCAGGGAATGGAGTAGCACCCTCCCCTATACCTCGGTTTAGTAGCTATTGAAAAGGAAGGCTTCGAGTCACCCTCGACTATGGCCGCCAACTTTAGATAGAAACCAAGTTACTTGGTTTGAAGTTTGTGAAGACATTTCTCAAAAAGAAAAAAAAGTATTGGAACATTTTTAATGCCAAATGCATTTGGATTTTTAAAATTAATATAACTTAATAAGGTCTGACATGCCATAAAATCAGTCTAAATAATAGAATAACTTCAGTCAATAGTATTGTATACTGATATACTCTAACTAGTATCCTTATCTTGATTGTTGTTATAGCTACATTTCAGCTGTTGTATTCTTCAACCTTCTTCTGGTGTTTGTTGTAGTTGTCATTTACTAAGCTTAGCTGAGATGTGGCACAAGGTCAGAAGTATGAGGCACCCAGTGAGAATCAAATTGTATTGGCCTACCAGTCTAACTTGTTAACAATTACATCACTGGAAGGCACTCTAAAAATTATGCATAGCTTTGATTTAGTACAATGCCCCAAGTATGAGCCATTCTGTGAAGATACAACTCACTACTTAGTAATAATTTATTTACAAGACCAGCTTGCTAGCCATCAAACCACAATGGAGTGGTCTTAAAAATAAGTCTGACTTAAATAAAATGAGGCAAGCCTGATCCTTGGGAGTTCCAACCCTATGGCAGCACCTCCCCTTATTGCACAAAAGTAGGATGGTAATTGTAGTCCAATGCTTGCTTGATACTGATCAAAGAGATTTGAGAATATTTTTGGCTTTACTTCTGTCTGCTCATTAATAAAAGACAATACAATCATACATAACACTTCAATAAATCTTCATAAAATTTGTATCCTTAAAAAGAACCACTTTGTTGGCAGGGCTGAGAATACAGTATCCCCTGCTGAGGAGGTAAAACCTCCCCACTAAAAAAAGAGAAGTGTCCTGGGTGTGACATTAAATGGCATCTTATGGTGAAGTTCCAGTTCTTTATTGCCATTACTCCCGGGTCCACTTTGACCTGCTGTGGTAGTACTTGTTAGGGTCCCATCTATATATTTATCAGTCCTTCCACACAATCGAATTTGCCCTACTATTTACTCAGAGCTGTAGGGAGAATAGTTATATTCATACTTTTCCCCAAGATATTAGCACTATTTGAAATGCAAACAGTCTTGTCCAGGTTGTGAACTTGGGAACTGTGTCCATTTTCTACAGGGTGAAATGCTAAAATTGTCGTCCTCAAGAAAAAAACACTACAGCTTTATTTTAAAACTTTTATTGAAAAAATCAATTCAGGTAACTTGATTATGTAGTGGAGCTGACATCTACAGGGTGGAACGCTAAAATTGTTGTCCTAAAGAAAACAACACTACAGCTTTATTTTAAAACTTTTATTGAAAAAATCAATTCCGCTAACTTGATTATGTAGTAGAGCTGACATCTACAGGGTGGAACGATAAAATTGTCGTCCTAAAGAAAACAACACTACAGCTTTATTTTACAATTTTTATCTCAGAGTCACTTTCATTTAAAAAGAAGATATTCAGAAAATATCTGATATGAAAATTGTTTTTATACATTATATAGAAACAGAGTTATTTGGTTTTGAGATTTGTCAAAAAAATCAAATCAATTGAAACATTTTCAGTGCCAAATACAGTGTTTAAAAAAATGTTAACATTTTTTTGTAATTACCCATTCAGCTGGGGCTGTAGAATACACTGACTGCATCTCTGCAGAGGGGTAAAATACCCCTCTCCAATGAGTGTCGTAGATATGACACTAAACAATCTGATGGTGAGGTTTCACTAATGCTGGAGGTTTTGGGAATGTGAAGTACCCCTTCATTGCCATCGCTCCCTGGTCCACTCTGACCCGAAGTGGTAGCACTTGATAGGGTCCTATCTATGGGTCAAATAGAACTAAACTGTAATTACACTAAACTGAATTATTTGAAATAGAACTATTTTTACATTTAACTGTGTTTTTAAACTGTGTACATGGTAAACTGAATTGTTTTAAATCAAACTGTTTTCGATATTTAACTCTGTAAACAAAAACTTTTCTTATACTCAACTGAATTGTTTGAAACTTTTATCAAAATGACTTAATTCTGTGTTAGATGACCCAAAAAGGGTTGATATGCTGTAGAATCAATCAACCAACCCTATTTTGTAACTTGCTTTATGATATGTATTTAAAGTCACCACCTGTTCACCATCCTTGTGAATGCATTGGAATCTTCCCCAGGTGGTCACTTTAATATCAGTAGAGCTTTTTTCTAATAAAGATACTCCCATAGCAGTATTAACATTTTTAATCACCTGTAGAAGATTCCAAGAATCTGTTGACAGGGATGGTGAATATATGGAGACATTGAAATTATATCTTAAAGGTACTCTCATAAGGATGTTAACATTTTTTAAAATCATTCTGTACATTTGCATTTAAAAAATTTATTTTTTCCAATTCTTATTTTTAGTGATATCAATTTTATAGAAATTGATTAAACCATTCTTATTTTTAGTGATATAGATTTTATAGAAATTGATTAAACCATTCTTATTTTTAGTGATATCAATTTTATAGAAATTGATTAAACCATTCTTATTTTTAGTGATATAGATTTTATAGAAATTGATTAAACCATTCTTATTTTTAGTGATATGAATTTTATAGAAATTGATTAAACCATTCTTATTTTTAGTGATATGAATTTTATAGAAATTGATTAAACCATTCTTATTTTTAGTGATATCAATTTTATAGAAATTGATTAAACCATTCTTATTTTTAGTGATATAAATTTTATAGAAATTGATTAAACCATTCTTATTTTTAGTGATATAAATTTTATAGAAATTGATTAAACCATTCTTATTTTTAGTGATATAAATTTTATAGAAATTGATTAAACCATTCTTATTTTTAGTGATATAAATTTTATAGAAATTGATTAAACCATTCTTATTTTTAGTGATATCAATTTTATAGAAATTGATTAAACCATTCTTATTTTTAGTGATATAAATTTTATAGAAATTGATTAAACCATTCTTATTTTTAGTGATATAAATTTTATAGAAATTGATTAAACCATTCTTATTTTTAGTGATATAAATTTTATAGAAATTGATTAAACCATTCTTATTTTTAGTGATATAAATTTTATAGAAATTGATTAAACCATTCTTATTTTTAGTGATATCAATTTTATAGAAATTGATTAAACCATTCTTATTTTTAGTGATATAAATTTTATAGAAATTGATTAAACCATTCTTATTTTTAGTGATATAAATTTTATAGAAATTGATTAAACTATTCTTATTTTTAGTGATATAAATTTTATAGAAATTGATTAAACCATTCTTATTTTTAGTGATATCAATTTCATAGAAATTGATTAAAACATTCTTCGTGAATGAGTTAGCATTTTTTGATGGGTGTATATTTTTTGACAAGAGCATGGTTTTTGCTAGCAAAATTATACAGTGTGTTTAAAAATTTCATATTATTTGAGATATACATGGTGTTTCAGAAAAATCAATATCATTTTGTAATCAAATATCTTGACCTCTTCCCATTCAAATTATCTCAGATTTTAACAGCACGTCTAGGAGCAACTCAAAATTCTATGTTTAATGTTTTGTTATATTTTGACCTTCGACCCAGCCCTAAAAATGCTATTCCTAGGTAATACGCTGGAAGGAAGTGACACATTCCAACGGCCAGTAATCGAAAGAGATCGCGTGGGCGGATTAAGGCTTATGCTATGGGAAAAGGTGAAGGTCCCATTCTGCCATTACAGTCATGCACCGGAAGAGAGTAACCTCTGAACTGCATGACAGTTATTTCCGCTTGATGACGATTAAACATTCAATTTCAAAGATCCAGTAGGCGATCGTGTGGGCGTTGAGTTATTATTTAACTCAGTTGAGTTTGGGGTTCCAAAGCAGTTGCCAGCAGACTCCCAGAGGGTTAGAGACGAGATGTGGTAGGGAAGGCCACACCCGACCGAGGGGGCACTCGGAAACCCCCCGAAGCAGTTGCCAGCAGACTTCCAGACAGTAGAGACCAGATGTGGTAGGGAAGGCCACACCTGACCGAGGGGGCACTCGGAAAACCCCCAGAGCAGTTGCTAGCAGACTCCCAGAGGGTTAGAGACGAGATGTGGTAGGGAAGGCCACACCAGACCGAGGGGGCACTCGGAAAGCCCCGATGGAGTAGACCCCAACATCAGGAGAACAATAAAGACACAACGTGACGGTCATAACAGTGGGGTCAAAATATGAAATTTATGTTCGGTCTCCAGCACCCTCTCACATGCTAACCTTTCGAACCCTTGCAATAAAATGAGAGGTAAATATAATTGTAAAGAAATCTTCCTGCGTCTTCCTTCCTGCATCTTAATTCTTCTTGCGTCTTCCTTCTTTCATGCGTCTTAATTATGGTGCCGTTGTGATGCTGACTGAACGTGTAAATAACAATATAACAGTTTAAACACTTTTTCTTTTCCAGTAAATGGCATTTCTAGACCTGAAAAGAGAAAAAAAACCAAAACAATAAATTTAGAATATTGAGTTGTTTTGATGCATGCTGTCAAAATTTGATGTTTACGTGAGAGTTAGTTAAGTTTTGAGATTACAAAATGATACAGTTTTTTCTGAAACACCTACTACAGGGTGGAATGCTAAAATTGTCGTCCTAAAGAAAACAACACTACAGCTTTATTATAAAACTTTTATTGAAAAAATCAATTCAGGTAACTTGATTATGTAGTAGAACTGACATCTATTCAATGTAGCCGCCTTCAGCCTCAATCACCGCCTTGATACAGATCCAGAACTGGGAGCATGCCTTTTCCACAAGCACCGGCAGGAGCTCGGCAAATACTCGCTGGATGGCAGCGATCAGGCTGGCTTTGGTATTGTGGGAGGTCATGTTGGTGATATTCTCGACGTATGACCAAACAAAGTAGTCCAGCGGGTTCAGGTCAGCGGAGGAGGGGGGCCAGTGAGAGGAGGGTACAAAGTCGTAGCACTCCTTCTGAAGCCAAGCCTGGGTCTCTTTGGACTTGTGGGCTGGCGCCGAGTCCTGCTGCTACACCCAGGATCTGCCACCGACCACCTGATTGCACCAGGGGATCACCGCACTCTTCAGCACATCTAGGTACACTTTGGTGTTGACTTTCAAGCCGACTTCAAAGATGTGAGGTGGCATGATGTGGCCCTCACTTGAAACCACACCAAAGACCATAACTGTAGCTGGAAACTTTGTTTTCATCACCCTGGGCACGTCCCTGTTATTCGTGGCAATCCAGATTTGCATTTTGAGGGTGCTGGCAATGGTCCTGTTGTCATAACTTGGATCGGTAGAGAGCATGACTTGTACAGTGGCGCATCTCCGATCTTGCTCGTTGAACATTGTGTCACTTTCAGACAAGATAGAAGGCTCCTATTGCTCTTGGGATTTGTCCACAACTGGCCAACTAGTAGATGGTCTGCAACAAAAAAAGAAAACCGGTTTTCATTTAACGGAAATGGAATCATATCGTCTTTTCTAGGGCGAAAATTTTATCGTTCCACCCTGTATATATTGGTTGTATGCTAAAATGGTATCTAGAAATTAAACAAATTTTATTTCTATCCAATGAAATTGAATAGTATGAGAAATTTTGTATAGATATTTTCTCTCAAAAAGTTATGAAAAGATTTCTGTTTTTTAGCATTTCATAAAAACAAATTTTACAATTTAAGCAAAATGAAGAAAATAATTTTTATTCTATTGTTTCAGTCACATTTTAAAAATCAATATTGATTAAAATAATTTTTTTTTATTATTACTAGCTTATATTTTCTTGGCTTTTAATTGACTTTTGAGGGTTGATTTAATTTTCTTACTATATTTAATCATGTAACTTTAATTTTCTCACTATATTTAAACATGTTTAATTTTTTTACTGTATTTAAACATGTTTAATTTTCTTACTATATTCAATCATATAACTTTAATAACATGAGTAGTAGCATTATACACAAATGTAAAAAATGTTTTTAAATAAAAGTTTTGTTTCATTATGATCAAGAAACATACATATTTGAATCTTTATTATATGAGGATGATAGACTCATTTAACCTCCTTCTGAAACATAGGGCTACAAATTCTCCACATCAATGATTATGCTACAAATTCTGTAGCAAATAGGTTTTTATACCTCCTGATTTTGAATTCAAAGTTTTTCATTCTCCAAGACCAGTTTGCTTATCTACAAAGCTAGAGAACCCAATCTGCCCTATTGTTCACTCATAGCTTGGTGAAGGAGATATAGGTGCCTTTTCCATAGATATGTATTTGCCAATCTCTCCGCACTAGAAGGATGTGACAAAAAGCCAATTTTTCAAGTGGATTTTAACAGATTTGAATTCAGAGTTTTCCTTCTCCTAGACCAATTGCCATATTAAGGCTAGTAAGTAAAGTAAAGTTAGCGATTGTAGTCAAGGGTGACCCAAAGGCTCCCTTTTCAATAGCTACTACACCGAGGTGTAGGGGAGGGCACTACTCCTTTCCCTGGATTGCTCCACTTTACCCTTGATACGTACCTTATATTGCTGAGTGTTAAGCAAGGAGGCATTGAGTACCATTTTTAAAGTCTTTGGTTTGATGCGACCTGGGATTGAACCCAGGTCTCCTGGACCATTGGCGAACACTCTATCCACTAAACACCCCAATCTCTCCTCTTATTATTTTAGCCATATTTGGTGGAAGAATAGATGGATTCATACCTTTTGTAAGAGTATTAGCGCTCTGGGAAATGTAAACAACTTAATCCAGATTTGAGCTTGGGTTGCTGTGTCCATCTTCTACAACAATATTCATTACATCACAAGTGCTTTCTCAATGATATTATTACCAATTTTGAGTAAAGTATCTTTATTTGCACTTGCTAACTTCTTGACTGGATATAGGCCTGGGCAAGGTTTTATAGAAAAATAACTGTTGGCCTTGCAGTAATGTTGTATAGCTGCATACATATACATATACAAATATGAGCGGAAACAGTCAACAATAATGACGAAATTCAATGAACCAACGAACACTTCTTTATAAAAATATATCTCTCACACTTTATTCTCGAAAGGGTTGATGTTGGTTGTGTGTCAGAGGTGAGTTGAAGACAGGGATAGACAGCTAAATATTGACCCAAGTTCTTCTGACCAAAGCAGCACTTCTTTCTCCTCTTGGCTGGGGTTGCTCAACCATGGGTCACTGAGGGCCGCAAGCCCTCAGTCAGCAAGCTGATTCTCATGCTGGCATCTTGTCCCCCAACTGACTCCAACTGCACCCGATTATATAATTGTCTCACGCCCACCTGTTTCCACTGTTCCTCCGCTTATTTACACAGGTGCATCTCTTGATTGACGGCTCAGTCGAGGGTTAATATATAACAGTAAGTCTCTCCTTTCTATCCCACTGATGTTATCTAAGGGAAGGGCAAGAGCTGATACAAAGTGGCACCAATATCATCACAAGAGTTGCCAGAACAAAGTTGAAGATAACATTAGATTGCCTTTGGGACTCCAGTTCCTGGTTTTAAATAAAGAGTTGTCTCTCTCCTAGACTGGTTGTCCTCCAAAACAAATGTAACAATTGTTATTGGATAAATGTAGTTGTTAACAGCTATCTCAATCCTATGATAGTTGTGCATTAAATTTATATGAAAATGTAACAATTATTGGGGGACAGATGTAGTAATTCATGGTTACCTTTGTACCATAATAGTTGATACATTTACTGTATGAAATTTATATATAAATGTAACAAATATTATAGGACAAATGTACTAATTCATAATTACTTTTGTCTCATAATAGTTGCTACATATATTAAATTTATATAAAATTATAACAATCATTATGGGATAGATGTAGTAATTCAAGGTGACTTTTGTCCCATAATAGTTGTTACATTTAGTGTATGAAATTTATATGTAAATGTAATAACTATAAATTAATGTACATAGAATTATTATAATGAACATTAAGATAATTTTTTTAACACTTGTTTGAAGTCATAAGGTGAGTTCTGGTGATTTTGATATATGTTCTTTCTGTTTTTCATTTTCAGTTAATGTTTACATTCTTTTCTTTGATTTTAATTCTAATACTTGTAATATTTCTAATCAATTTTATTATGATTTAAAATTATTTTTTCTCTGCAGTTTGAAATAGACAAACCTTAAAATCTTTCTGAAATTTTTTTACGAAATAGATATGCTTTTACCCAGCCTGTTGGGTACAAGTAAAATACAACATAAAATAAGGTTTTCAGTGCAGTTGAACAGGTTTGAATTCAGTTTTCTTTTTCTTAGATTGGTTGCCATACAAAAGTCAAAGAGCCCAGTCTGCCCTTCTATTTACCCATAAGTGGAGGGAAAATAGTTGGATGTATAACTTTTCCAAGGGTATTAGTATGATATAAAATGCAAATAGCCTCTTCAGGAATTGCGCCATGGAAACTCCATCATCTTGAAGAAAATTCTCTTTCTAGTCACATTATTGGTCATTACTTCAAGGTCGCAGTCTAGTATTTCAGCTATTACACCATAGTTACCCAGTCACCTTGCAAAAATTCCTCTCTGTAATCATGCTATTGATCATTACTTCAAGATTGCAAGCTAGCACTTCAGCTATTACACCTTGCAAAAATTCCTCTCCCTAGTCACATTATTGATCATTACTTCAAAGCTGCATTACACCACTTCATCTATTACCACATGAACACTCCACCACCTTGGAAAAACTCCTCTCTCAAGTCACATTAATGATTATTTTTTAAGGTCGCTAGCACTTCAGGTATTACACCATGGATACCTTTTGACCTTGCAAAAACTCCTCTCTGCAGTCACATTATTGATCATTACTTCAAGGTTGCAGTGTAGCACTTCAGCCATTACACCAAAACTCCTCTCTGTCTTTGTTGAGCATTACTTCAAGGTCACAATCTAGTAGTTCAGCTATTACACCATTGGAACTCTCACCTTGCTGAAACTACTCTCACCAGTCACATTACTGGTTATTACTTCAAGGTTGCCGTCTAGCACATCAGCTATTAAACCATGTATACTCTCTAACCTTTCTGAAACTCCTCTCTCTAGTGACATTATTGATCATTACTTCAAGTTCGCAGTCTACCACTTGAGCTCTTACACAATGGTTACTCTCTCACCGTGCTGAAACTCCCTCTAGCCACATTATTGATCATTACTTCAAGGTCGCAGTCCAGCACTTCAGCTATTACACCATGTATACCCTCTGACCTTTCTGAAACCCTTCTCTCTGGTGACATTATTGATCATTACTTCAAGTTCGCAGTCTACCACTTGAGCTCTTACACAATGGTTACTCTCTCACCGTGCTGAAACTCCCTCTAGCCACATTATTGATCATTACTTCAAGGTCGTAGTCCAGCACTTCAGCTATTACACCATGTATACCCTCTGACCTTTCTGAAACCCTTCTCTCTGGTGACATTATTGATCATTACTTCAAGTTCGCAGTCTACCACTTGAGCTCTTACACAATGGTTACTCTCTCACCGTGCTGAAACTCCCTCTAGCCACATTATTGATCATTACTTCAAGGTCGCAGTCCAGCACTTCAGCTATTACACCATGTATACCCTCCAACCTTTCTGAAACTCTTCTCTCTGGTGACATTATTGATCATTACTTCAGGGTCACAGTCTAGCACATCAGCTATTACACTATTGATACCCTCTAACCTTCCTGAAATTCCTCTCTGTACTCACATTATTGATCATTACTTTAAGGTCACAAGCTAGCACTTCAGCTATTACACCATGGTTACCCACTCCCCTTGCAAAATTTCTCTCTGTTGTCACATTATTGGTCATTACTTTAAGGCTGCATTGTAGTTTGCCATTATTACACCGTGGACACTCCCCCACCTTACAAAAACTCCACTGTCTAGTCACATTATTGATCATTACTTCAAGGCCGCAGTTTAGCACTTCAGCTATTACACCATGGATCCTATTTACCCAACCCCTCCGCTCGGGCAGGATAAGACGCAAGGTCAATTTTTAAGCGGAGTTTAACAGGTTTGAATTCAGAGTTTTCCTTCTCCTAGACTAGTTGCCTCACCGAGGCTGAAGAACCTAGTCTGTCCTACTATTTACCCATATCTGGAGGGAGAATAATTGGATTCATACCTTTCCCAAGGGTATTAGTGCTATGTGAAATGCAATCAGTCTCGTCCAGGATTTGAACTCGTGTCGCCGTGTCCATTTCCAAAACACTAAAGTTAATCAGTAATGAGCTTCTTCAGTACTTAGGTGGATGACCACTTCATAACTACAGATAATGTAAGCAAACGAAAACCTGTGTTTAAGTCAAAGCAAAACTTAGAAAATAAAAAAATAATTTTCACTTTACTTACCATGAAACTTATTTGTTGTTTAAAATTCAAATCTACTTTTGAATAAATTTACATTTCTTTCACATTTTAATCTAAAAAAATTTGATATAATTATACTCAGATTCTATTGTGAAATTCTTATTATTTTCAAGCTTTAATTGATGCAGTGGATATTAAACATGGTGAATATGCCCCACGTCTTCTATATAGCTCAGAACCCGAGATGGAAATTCCAAAAATCCGTTCCTATTTTCCTGAGACTTGGTTGTGGGACTTACAAGAAGTTGGGTAATACATTGTTTTTGTTTTTTGTCTTTTTTTTCTAACTTTACAATTTTGTTAGATTGCTTGTATTATGATGTATGTGGTGCATTCAATAAGTTTCCAGATTTTTTTGTACAGGCATTTAGAATTGCCGTAGACTCTTGAAAATTCACTATGTTATTGCTATACATCTTACGAGATGACTGACCAATTCTTATGATTTCAGGTTTAAATGAACAGCTACAGCAGCAATTGGAATACATCCTACTAAAGCCTGATTGTCACAGCTGGTGAATGTAAAAAATGCAATCTGGACATGAGGACCCTTTAGAAGAATGATATGCAATAAAATTCTGTTTTAAACTTGGAAAAAATGCCACAGAAATGTATGGAATGCTTCAGACTACTTTTGGAGCATCTTGCATGAATCAAGCATCAGTTTTTGAGTGGCATAAGAGATTCAAGGAAGGCAAGGAGTCTGTGAGGGATGATGAGAGGTGTGGGAGGAGTAAGCAAGTCAGAACACCAGAGTTGATTGACCAAAGGGTTAGGGTTACTATGTTGAGGTTTTAAGGGAGTTCAGGAAGAGATTCCATCGGAAGAGGCCAGCACTCTTCAAATCGGGTCAGTGGCATTTCCAACAGGACAATGCACCAGTCCACAACTCCATTCTTGTCACAGACTATTTGACCAAGATGGGCATCAAGACAGTTCCTCAGCCTCCCTGTAGTCCAGACCTTCCTCTCTGTGGTTTTTGGTTATTCCCTAAACTCAAGGAAAACCTTAGAGGCTGTCGTTATGAGACAATTGAGGAGATGAAAGAGGCTGTGACGAAGGTCATTGACACACTCACACAAGAGGACTTCCATGGGGCCTTCCAGAAGTTGTTGAAATGGCACAAGTGCATTGCAGCCGAAGGAGATTACTTCGAAGGGGACTAGAGTTTCATGTGTGTACTATCAATAAAAGTGCCCATACGAAAAAAGTCTGGAAACTTATTTAATGATCCTCGTAAATAATTTAGGAAATATGAAATGTGATTGAAAAATTGTCTGGATAAAAGAAAATTGCTGTTAACTGCTAATTCTAATCCCAAAGAGAATGTACCCCAGAATTCACTCCTTCCAAACAAAACAAGCCTCACTCATCTGCCTTTATTCTTCATTTGTGTTAAATCTCTTTTATCAAGTTCCTATCATGTGAATGTTGAGTTTATCATGCCTAGCCTCTGGTGTGGGACATCCTGTTTACTCTACACGTCCTCTAAAAATTATTTTAAAAACATGAATTGCAAAAAGATGCTTGTACATATGCATTTTAACTTACAATAAATTTTGAAAATGATTTCCTTTAACCTGAATTCAGTTTCATACCCATTCAAAGCGTTCTTTCATAATATTTGTTCACTTATGTTTAAAATCCCCTCTTTAATGGTTACCATCAATTCTCCAAGTGAATAAGGATTGTTTTTATATACTACTGTTTTTTAAAAATCCACAAAGGAAGAATTTTATGTACAAAATAATTCTCAAGAATGAATACTTGTCATCTTTCCTAAATGATATTACACAAAGGACAGGATGCTGGAATAAGGTTAGTGCATGATGCAATCATTTTGAAATTTGAATGTAGATGTTAACAGCTGAACAACCTATGTAATTAAGCAATGCTGTCTTGGCGAATCTCTGCAAATATGACCAAAAAATAATAAGATTATGAAACCAGTTTTGATTCTTTTGTAACATTATAAGCAAATAGTACTGGAGTATTATTAGTCATCATCATCGTGTCGTGCCGCCAGTACAGATACCCCTGACCCTCTCTCGCCACTCCTCCCTATTGTTCATCACTTCTGGCAGGTCCTCAGGGCTATGTAGGTTCGAGCTGGTTGCCCTGCTTTTGCTCGGCCATGTGAGGGGATCCATAGGAGAACATCACTTATGAGCTCGTCCCTGCTTCTCCAGCAGTGTCCTGCATGTCTGGTTCATCTAACTTTGATAGTTTTCATGATGGGAGGTAGGTGGCCGTACGGCTGGTGCTTTGTGGGGTGTTATGTGAAATCATATAACTGTGTGCAAACAAATAATTATTATTATTGATAAATTTTTTAAAAATATCATTGTTATGGAATATTAAAAAAATTTGACATCCTTTTATGAACATTATAAGGGAATAGTACTGGAGTGTACAAATAGATGAGTTATAAAAAAAGTCAGCAGCCAGAAGCAAGACAAACTCTTGTCCAATGGGGTAGGTATAACAAGATAGGCTTGATCTAGCATCCAACTAAAACCAGCTGTTAAACCAGGGCTTGGTGAGATCCCCAGACCACCAGATCAACCATCTAAATTAAAATTTCTAGAGACTAATCTTTACAGAAATGTAAATTTAATTTTCAATCAAAATATAATTTATCAACATTACATACTAGAAAACAATATTTAGATTACATACTAGGAAATAATACAGAACTATTTGTGTATAAATTATTAGTATTAGATACATAAAAAAAAATGAATTAATAATTTAATTCTTCAAGATTTTAACATAACACACAAACAGGTATCAAAATGAACTAAATTTATTCATAAAACCAATCTCTTAAAATAGTTATGATTATTATCAAACATTTACTAAAGAATTAAATTTTAACATTAAAAAATCTGTAAGGTCTTTATATACCATAAACTGAACCAAACCAGAACAAGTTAAGATTCAAATTAATGTTGCTTTTCCCTTAGGTATACCTTCTTAGGCTTACTAGTGGCTTCATATTAGGCTCTGCAGGTGGCTTGGTTGCTTAAGAACAAGCTTACTACATTCTCACCCTTGGCAGCTTTGCAAGTGTTTTGCTGCACTTGCAATCCCACTATACAGTAGTTAAAATATCATCATATAATCTCATAGATAATTGTCTCCTCATAAAATGTGGAAAGGTATGCCTGGTATTTATCTTTAGTTTAAAAAAATTAAGTTTTTTTTCTTTATTTTATCCATATGAAATAATGGTTTAATTAAGCAGAGTTCTATAAACAACATCCTTTACAGCTTAAGATATTTCTCCAATCTTGTTTCTTTTAAGTACTTTGTTTTAACTACTGTCTCCACACCTACTAAGAGCAACATGGAGCTGTCAAATACATATTAACTATTACATTATTACAGATTCACATCATATATTGTGTAATACATATTTCCTCTTACAACACTTACCTATTATTGGACCTTGTTTCAAATATGAGGCCAACTGCATTAATTTCCTGTTGGCTTTGCTCCCTGGCTTTTTAGCCAGGTCATCTAGCATTCATGTCAGACAGGGTATTGTCTGTTTAAGGCAGACTCAAAGCCAAAATGCTCCCAGCTTTAGCTGAGCTACCTTCAGGTGGGTGAACTGCATTTTTGACACCTTTATATAGCACTGAACCCCGTGGTCCAGTTTAAAAAGGTGAGCTCGAGTTTGTTCAAATGTGATTAGAAAAATGTTCATACACCATATGTATTTAATATATAAGTCTAAACAGGATTTGGCATTGAACAATTTGCAATGTTTGATATGACATAAAACCAAGCCAACTTACAAAGAACTGTTTTTGACATTTAAACTGTGTACTTATGTTAAACTAAATCGTTTGAAATAGAACTGTTTTTACATTTTACTGAGTGTAAAGAAAACTGTACTTATATATGTATAAAAATAGATTTGGCATTAACTAACCTGAGATGGTTGATGTGCCATAAAACCAAACCAAACCTATTATCTAGTACCTTTTATACATTGCACTTTTTTATCTTTATCCATTCACTGTAGATGACTGGGCAATGAAGAAAAAAGTTACAAAATTTTTACTGACAAAATAAACCCTCTTTAGATATAGATCTGTCATTTAGTTGCTTCTTTCTTTTTTCTTTTTTTCATTTTTCTTTTCTTTTAATTTATCAAAACCGATTTGACTCATTTATCATGGTGAGATTCAAACTCATTCATTTTGTAAAGATTTCTTATTTAAATTGTTAATTTAAAAGAAAATTAAGGAAATAGCATTCTTTTATTTTTATTTTTATTTTTTTTCCTTTTCTTTTTTATTTTTAAAGGCCTGATGGAAAATTGGTGATGGCTGAAAAAGTTCCTGATTCAATTACAACTTGGGTCGGTAACACAATTTGCACCAACAACAACACTGGAATCGGAGTGTCTGAGCCAGCTTCTTTGACTGTTTTCAAACCATTCTTTGTCTCTTATACACTTCCTTATGCAGCAGTACGTGGAGAAAAACTTCCCCTTAAAGTGTCAGTGTTCAACTTTTTGACAACTTGTATCAATGTATGTATGGATTCTTCTTTTTTTTTTCCTCTGAGATTTTTTTCTTAGCATTGTTTTATGAAGGTAGAATTATATATAAAATCTCCAATCTTTTGAAACAAGTTTCTAGCCAAATAGAATCATGAAACTGGTATCAAACTGAAACCAGTTCTCCTATGAGAATCATGAGGCTCTATTGATAGATAAGATCTCTAATGCTATAGAGCAAGTTTTCTGCCAGATAAAATTAAAAAAAAAACAGAAAAGAAACAATGTATTTATTTTTTTTATAAAAATAAAACAAACTTAAATACTAAATCACCATATCCATTTGAGATAAATATAAGCCACTATGACCTTTGGAGATTAAATGAATTAAGGTCACTATGACCTTTGAAGATTGAATGAATTAAGGTCACTATGACCTTTGGAGATTGAATGAATTTAGGTCACTATGACCTTTGGAGATTTAATGAATTTAGGTCACTTTGACCTTTTGAGATTGAATGAATTTAGATCACTATGACCTTTGGAGATTGAATGAATTTAGGTCACTTTGACCTTTTGAGATTGACTGAACTCTGGGTCCAATAGACCTGTTTACCGGTTCTAAAATTCTAAATAAACATCTCTAAATATGAGGGTGAGCTGAAAATTTCATATGATGATGTCACATCTGCTGCTGATAACTTTTTGACCTCTGCAACACCAATGGAAGAACTGTGTGGACTATAAGGGGTGGGGGAACTATGTTGGAAAATAAACCTCATTTGGTTAGATTCCATGTTTGTACATTAGTCAGTCTATGAACTTTTCAGCTAACCCTTGTACAGCTGTTGTATTCTTAAAAATTCCATAAGTTATCCTTTTTCATTACTTTGTAAATTCCAAATCAAAAAATAAAGGTCATACAATAAATAAAGTCAATTTTACTCAAGGGGTTGGCTATACGAAGCACTATTTACAGTGGCACCTTTTTCAAGAAAATCAATAGTGATGGGCTCTTTTATGTTCCAAAAGGTTGTCAGCAGGACCTTATTTACTGATGACTTTTTCTTTACTAGAGAGTCAGTATGTCTCCATTCCATGGACTGTCTTTTTGACTCAGGCTCGTAGTGGTAAACCCATGTTTAACCTATCTGTAAACATTATTTTGACTAAAGCATGCTTCTTTATAGATGTCTCAAAGATTCTTCTGTAAATTTCTCATAGTTTACACTTCTTAAGAATTTGATGTTCAATCTTGGAGCACTCTGATTCACCACTATTTTGGATAGCCTCAAAACAGATATTTGATGTTCAATCTTGGAGCACTCTGATTCACCACTATTTTGGATAGCCTCAAAACAGATATTTGATGTTCAATCTTGGAGCATTCTGATTCACCACTATTTTGGATAGCCTCAAAACAAATATTTGATGCTCAATCTTAGAGCACTCTGATTGGCTGCTATTTTGGATAGCCTCAAAACAAATATTCGATGTTCAATCTTGGAGCACTGATTCACCACTATTTTGGATACCCTCAAAACAAATATTTGATGTTCCATCTTGGAGAACTCTGATTCACCACTGTTTTGGTTAGCCTCAAAACAGATATTTTTTGCCAAATTAAAAGAATTTTTTAATACCAAACAATTCAGAGTTTACATTTCTGGAAAAAAATTTTTCTCGTATTTATTAATCTAATAATATATAGAAAGTTTGATAATATAGATAATTTGATAATAATATAATATAATGATATAATAATATGGATAATATAATAATATAGATAGTAATACTGACAATGATATAATAATTTGATAATATAGATAATAATATAATATAATAATATAATATAATAATATTGATAATATTGGTGGAAGTCCTTGTGGCAGTAAAGTGCTGCTTAGGAGTAAACAAGTTCAAGCTTCAGTAACACTATTACGTTCACTTTTAGGCCAATACCGTTGGAAAAGGTATAAAACTTCTTATCTCCTCCGACTGTGTGTTAAATACTGTTTTTCCGCAAGGATGGCTTTGGCATCAAATAACCTATAAAGGTTGATATATATATTTATTTACCAACCCCTCCACTCGGGTAGGATATGACACAAGGTCAATTTTTTAGCAGAGATTAACTGGTTTGAATTCAGAGTTTTCCTTCTCCTAGACTAGTTGCCTCACCAAGGCTGAAGAACCCAGTCTACCCTACTATTTATCCATAGCTGGAGAGAGAATAATTGGATTCATTCCTTTCCTAAGGGTATTAGTGCTATCTTAAATGCAATCAGTCTTGTCCAAGATTTGAACTCATGTTGCTGTGTCCATTTCCTACGACGATAACCATTACACCACAGGCACCTCCATTGATATACCATTAAACAAAGTAACCAAAATCAAGCCTTATTTACTAAATGACCTTCATTGCTGTATTGAAATCATCATTAATATAGCTTATAATTTTTTATACTGTTTATGTTTTTTACAGGTGAAGATCACTTTGTTGAAATCCACTAGCTACTTGATCAGTGAGAAACCAGCTAAAACCAACATCTGTATCTGCGGAGGAAAATCTCATACAGCTGTTTATACTATTATTCCTTTAGAACTTGGGTCTATTGATATCAATGTTACTGTAAGTAGAAATCAATCTTTTACATTTTATTATCATTATTTTCATTTGTGTCTGTTTTATTTAGAACTAAATTGTACCAACAAAAAATTTTTTCAGACAAACTTCTGAGATTTCTTCTCACCGAAAACTAAATATAGGGTGTCTCCATATACAGGGGACCCATGTGACTGCTAATAACTCTACTACTAATAATGTTGTTTTCTTTTTTGTTTCAGATTTGAAAATAGTATACTATAACAACTATTAATCCTTAATCACAATGCCTTGGACAAGAGAGAAAAAAATATTTTGCACCACAACTTATTTGGAGACATAATCATTAAAAGCTGTCTCAAAATAAATGTAACTCATTAATATGATAATGATTTAATACTGAGACAAGAAACTCAAAAAAAGATTGCATGTCCTGGAAGCTGATATACATATCTACCAACCCCTCCGCTCGGGCAGGATATGACACAAGGTCAATTTTTAAGCAAAGTTTAACAGGTTTGAATTGAGAGTTTTCCTTCTAGACTAGTTGCCTCACTAAGGCTGAAGAACCTCGTCTGCCCTATTATTTACACATAGCTGGAGGGAGATTAATAAAGCTGATATAATAACAATTTAAAAAAAACATGGATTTGATGTGTCTCATTCAAATGATGCATTTTTTTACGGGACATGTTCCAAATAACTACAAGTGTGCTTGTCTCAGTAATAAATCATTATCATATTAATTATTTGAGACACCCTGTATATTAAAGATATATATGATTTGTAAACACATTTTGTTGTTAACATTTTTAAATGAACCTCAGTTCATTTAAAATCAGTTATTTGTTTGCACACAGTTTGTAGGTTGTTATTATATACTATTTTCAAATCTGAAACAAAAAAGAAAACAACATTATTATTGGTAGAGTTATCAGCAGTCACATGGGTCCCAAGAATATTGAGACACCCTATCAAGTATTCATATCTAATACAAATAATTTCAAATCTATAACAAAAGAGAACACAACATTATTATTAGTAGATTTATCAGCAGTCACATGGGTCCCATGTATATTGAGACACCCTATCAAGTAGTCATACCAAAGACTCAAAGAATGTTACTTGATTTCTTCTTGCTTAACACCCAGCATTATAAGGTATCGAACGAGGGTAAATTGAAGCAATCCAGGGAAAGGAGTAGTGCCCTCCCCTACATTTCTGTGTAATATCTATTGAAAATAGAGCCTTCAGGTTGCCAACTTTACTTACTAGTTGATATGTCATAAAAGCCAACCAAACCAAATCCTATTTAATATATATGTATAAAGATTTAGCATTAAATAATCTACAATGGTTGATATGCTATAAAACCAAACCAAACCAAATCTTATATATGGAATATATATGTATAAAGAGGATTTGGCATTAAATAACCTACAATAGTTGATATGCCATAAAATCCAACCAAACCAAATCATATATATTTGATATATAGATATATGGATTTGGCATTAGATAACCTACAATGGTTGATATGCCACAAAAGCTTACCAAACGAAATCATATATATTTAATGTATGTATAAAGAGGATTTGGCATTAAATAACCTACAATGGTTGATATGCCATAAAAAGTGCCCTTGGTGTAATGGTTATCGTAGGAAATGGACACGGAGACACGAGTTCAAATCCTGGACGAGACTGATTGCATTTCACATAGCACTAATACCCTTGGGAAAGGTATGAATCCAATTATTCTCCCTCCAGCTATGGGTAAATAGTAGAGTAGACTAGGTTCTTCAGCTTTGGTGAGGCAACTAGTCTAGGAGAAGGAAAACTCTGAATTCAAACCTGTTAAACTCCGCTTAAAAATTGACCTTGTGTCATATCCTGCCCGAGCGGAGGGGTTGGTAAATATGATATGCCATAAAATAACCAAACGAAATCATATGTATTTAATATATGTATAAAGAGGATTTGGTATTAAATGACCTACAATGGTTGATATGCCATAAAAGACAACCAAATGAAATGATATATATATAATGTTGAAAAAAAATTTTTTTTTTTACAAAATTTCGGCATTAAATAAATTTTAACTTATAGGTATGCCGTTAAATAACCACACCTATAATCTTGTTCACCATACTCCAACCTAATTATCTACCTTGAAAAGTTTGCCAAGCTGACGTCGACAGTTCTAAGGGACTTAACTCTATCATTTTACTGTTCTTGTTTTCTTCAATCTTTAACCAGTCAGCAAGTTTGTTTCATGCAAAAATATGTTTCTTATTGCAAGAATTTTCTTAAAATTTTGATATTTCATTTCATTGCTTTCAATTCTTTTCTTTTTTTTCTTTTTTTTGTCTATTATTCTTTTAAAAAATACAGATATTGACTTCTTTATTCTCCCACTATCTGTGTGTAACATTTTAAATGAACTGTACTGGGATTTGAATAGATAAGTTATTTTTTTTAAAAATAAGCACCTGGAAGAAAGAAGAGTTGAAAAATATCAGAATCTTGTTCAGTAGGCTTAGTATAAGATATGCTTGATGTAACATCCTAGACTGAACTGATCAGATGATGGCACCCATGCAAGGTAGAAGTATATTGTACCTTTCAAAATAAGCTGGGTTTTTTCAGTTCTTTCTCTTTCGGGGTTGGGAACACAAGGAAATAAATGGTAGTGTGAATGGATGGAATAAAGCTGTAGAGATCTTAACACTTGAGGTGAGTTGTATTTTTGTGTTTTTCCTATCCCATAGGATGATTAATCCTCACCAACATAACAGTCATTGGTGACTATGCTACATATATAGAGGGGTTATGGAATTATCTTTATTATAAATTTCAAATGATCTCCACATGTTCACTATCCTTGTCAACAGATTCTTGGAATCTTCCAATCCTCTACAGAAATACCAAAGTGAAAGTGCGTTCCTCAGATGCAGACACAGACCACTTCGACATTGTAACTGGGGTACTGCAAGGGGACACCCTGGCCCCATACCTCTTTATCATCTGTCTAGACTACGTGCTTACAACATCACTCGATAAAATCAAAGAAAACAGTTTCAAGTTGACAAAGAAAAGAAGCAAAAGGTACCCCACAAAAACAATTACCGATGCCAACTACGCCGATGATATAGCGATTCTGGCAAATGCGACTTCCCGAGCCGAAACCCTACTACATAGTCTGGAATGAGCTGCCACAGGCATTGGCCTCCATGTCAATGCACACAAAAAGGAATATATGTGCTGTAATCAAACAGGAGACATCTCTACACTAAACGGTAGCTCTCTGAAACTAGTAGACAAGTTCACCTACCTAGGAAGCAGTGTCTCATTAACCAAGACAGACATCGACACATGACTAACATCAATAGGCTATCGGTCATATGGAAGTCAGACCTGACTGATAAAATGAAACGCAGATTCTTCCAAGCAGCGATCATGTCAATACTGTTATATAGATGCACTACATGGACACTAACGAAATGGCAGGAGAAAAAGCTTGACGGCAATTACACAAGAATGCTGCGAGCAATATTGAACAGGTCCTGGAGGCAACACCCAACAAAGCAGCAGCTATACAGCCACCTACCACCCATCATGAAAACTACCCAAATTAGATGGACCAGACATGCAGGACACTGCTGGAGAATTAGGGACGAGCTCATAACTGATGCACTCCTGTGGACCTCTTCACATGGCTGAGAAAAAGCAGGGGAACCAGCTCGAACCTACATACAGCAGCTCTGTGAGGATACGGGGTGTAGCTCTGAGGACCTGCCGGAAGCGATGAACAATAGGAAAAGGTGGCGAGAAAGTGTCAGGGATATCCGAGCCGATGGCACAATATGATGATGATGATGATGATGAACACTTTTATTAGAAAGTATGACTGATATTATGTAATGTATCAAGAATATCCAGATCTTTGTTCTGCTAAAATCAGCTAAGATACTTGATAGAGTCCTGGAGACTTCAATGTAAAAGGACTAGTTAGAGCTGGTATGGAAAACCTGCAAAGAGTACAATGATAATAATAATAATAATGTGAAGAAAGAGATGACACATTTAATCACATAGTAAATGAATGCAGCAAACTATTACAGAAGGAATTCAAGTTTAGGCATGACTGGGTGGTAAAAGTGATCCACTGGGAATTGTGCAAAAGACTGAATTCTGGCTGTACTAGCAAATCCTATTTACTGCTTAAAAATTGACCTTGTGTCATATCCTGCCTGAGCGTGAGGGTAAATAGGATTTGCTAGTACAGCCAGAATTCAGTCTTTTGCACAATATAGATAATATTGATAATATTGGTGGAAGTCCTTGTGGCAGTAAAGTGCTACTTAGGAGTAAACAAGTTCAAGCTTCAGTAACACTATTACGTTCACTTTTGGGCCAATACCGTTGGAAAAGGTATAAAACTTCTTATCTCCTCCGACTGTGTGTTAAATACTGTTTTTCTGCAAGGATGGCTTTAGCATCAAATAACCTATAAAGGTTGATATATATATTTATTTACCAACCCCTCCACTCGGGCAGGATATGACACAAGGTCAATTTTTAAGCAGAGTTTAACAGGTTTGAATTCAGAGTTTTCCTTCTCCTAGACTAGTTGCCTCACCAAGGCTGAAGAACCCAGTCTATCCTACTATTTACCCATAGCTGGAGGGAGAATAATTGTATAAGTGCTATGTGAAAGGCAAATGTTATATGCACAAGCAAGAATCTGTCCAAGAAAATGAGATGCATTAAATTTTCTTGGATTTCGAGATAAAAACAGATCACCTAAACCCGACCTTGTGCTAATTAACAAAAAAGAAGATTTGTCATCTCTTGGATTTTGCCATTCCTGCAGACAATAGTGAAAAGATAAACAAATACTTGGATTTTGCCAGAGGACTAAAAAAAAAAAAAGCTGTGGAACATGCAGAGGACAGTGATACCAATTATAGTTGGTGCACTTGGTACAGTCCCCACAAGCTAAGAACAGTTGGAAATCAGAAGAAGAATAGAGACCATCCAGCATTGTTGAGATCAGCTTGAATACTTGGAAGATTCCAGGAGATCAAAGGAAACTTGCTGTCACTCAGACTCCAGTGAAAGACTATCAGCATGAGCCAATGTGAAAAACTCACAAGGAATAAAATAATAATAATAATGGTGATAAAACTGAAACCATAGGATGATGGTGATATCAATTGTAGTTGCTGTGCTTGGAATGGTCCTCAAAGTCTTGGGAAAAAAACTAGAAGAAGTGGAAATCAGTGGAAGAATCTACTGAGAAAAAAATTCACTTGTAATAATAATAATAATAAAAAGTAAAAGTAAAGTTGGTGATCATAATCAAAGATGTACCTGAAGGCTCCCTTTTCAATAGCTACTACCCCAAGGTGTAGGGAAGAGCGCTACTCCTTTCCCTGGTTTGCTGCACTTTACCCTTGATATGTATCTTATAATACTGAGTGTTAATCATGGAAGTATAAAGTACCATTGTTTTGAGTCTTTGGTATGACTCGACCTGGGATTGAAACCCGGTCTCCCAGCCCATTGGTGAACACTAAACCAAAAATGATAATAATTTGTCCTAGGAAATGAGAGGTATAAAGTTCTCTGAAGCTTTGGGATATAAACAAACCAAAAAATCCCAGCCAGAAGACCAAACCTAGTTTTTGTTGAATCTATTTGAGATACCATGTAAGTTGTATGGAGGGCATAACAGGATGTACACCTGTTTCCTAAAGTAAACAGGATGTTGCTTCTTCAGTGGAAGTGTTACATAAGTTGCATGGGTGACATGTTAGACAGGAGGTATGTCCATGCACAATGCATAAGCAAAAAAGTATAATCATGAAGATTTTGTGGGCATCCAGGAAATTGTATAAACCAGGGTAGATTTCAACCCCAGCAGAGATGAGCGGAGAATGAAAAAGACTGGCAAAAGAACTAATAGATATTACACCACTCTGGGTGCTGGCCAAGTGTTTAAAAGTAGAGAAAAAAACTGAGCTGTACTAGACTCACAAAAGTTGAGAAGTGAATAGAAAGTAAGATGATTCAATACCTCGAAGTGGCCCTGTACCAATCTCTCAAAAGCAGAATGTAAAAGAAGTGATTCACTGATGATTTGTGCCTCACTGTATGTACATCTTAGCCATCTTCAACTCTCTCCTTCACTCTACCATTTTATACATTTCAGGTAATAAAAAAGAAATGCAAAGAAGAAAATTATATTTTTTATACATCAGCATTGTTGTTCTTCTCTCTCGTATACAAGTTTTAATTAACAAACAGAAAAGTACTTGTCATCCAGTTGTTTATGCCATCCTGGCAGACAAGAGAGGGAAAAATGAAATACTATCAAGGTCACTGATAGAGACTTTAAAATCTTAAAATAATAAAAGAACTCCTATATATATGTTAACATTTTTTTTAAATACCCTGAATTTCTGTGTGTGTGTGTGTGTGTGTGTGTGTGTGTGTAATTTTTATTTATTTCTATTGATGGAACAAAATTTCTAATATACTTACTTTTTTTCTTTCTTTTTTTTTTCATTTTCTTTTAATCTGTTCTTTTCTGTTTTTCTCAAACCAACCTTTTTACTTTTTCTGGAATGGTGGATTTGAAAAAAAAAAAGAAAAAATTCACTGGGAAAAGTGATAATATACCATTAAAGAGAGAAAAAAAAGGGTTAATTTGAAGAGAAAGGAAAAGATAAAAGTAAAATTGGAAAAAAAATTGCATATATATCACCATGTATATGATTCCCAACAAGTTGATAAAATGTTTCAATCTTATCTGATAAGTAAAATACTTTAATTGTATTTTAACTTTATAACATTTAACTTATATATATATATATATATATATATATAGTCATCCACAGACAGATCTGTTTCGTTCTATCAGAACTCATCAGTGTGGCTAGACAGTATCTTCCCGTAGCTGGGATCGAAACCAGGTTGACTCAAACGTCAAACCAAAGCTTCAAACCATTCAGCCATGAGGAGATATTAGCTGTGAAGTAAATGGTTATTCTATTTACCAACCCCTCCGCTCGGGCAGGATATGACACAAGGTCAATTTTTAAGCAGAGTTTAACAGGTTTGAATTCAGAGTTTTCCTTCTCCTAGACTAGTTGCCTAACCAAGGCTGAAGAACCTAGTCTGTCCTACTATTTACCCATAGCTGGAGGGAGAATAATTGGATTCATACCTTTCCCAAGGGTATTAGTGCTATGTGAAATGCAATCAGTCTCGTCCAGGATTTGAACTCGTGTTGCCGTGTTCATTTCCTATGACGATAACAATTACACCACGGGCACTCCCGTAAACGGTTATGAATCACAATTACTATTGTTTACATACATCCGTTCAACGGTAGCCGAGACCTCAATTCATATATATGTATATATATATATATATATATATATATAAGGCTGTTTGAAAAATCTGTCTGATTCTCGTATAAACTGTTTAAATTCTCTTCTAATAGTAGTCATATAAAAAAATTCACATCCCTAATTATTAAAATGTCCTCTTTGGTAATTTTCTAACACTTCTAGAATTTAATTTTCAAGGTTATATGTTCCTAATCAGGAACATGAAAAAAGAAGTCATGCATTTATTTTTTTTGCATGAGTTTAAGCTTGTTTATGATTTTCGTTCATGAAAATGCTTGGTCAGATGTTACCTGTATAGCACTGCAGATACTTACTGACTTGGGATATGCCTCATCTACCATATTTTCCTGACTGACTACCATTTTTTTCAAGCATTTGAACACTTTTTTTTTTAAACCAAAAATAACATTCTGTTCCAAAGAAGAAGTAGAAACTACATTTAAAGATTTCTTAGCAGTAAAACTTTATAAAGTTTTATTGTACAAGCGTAAATATCTTTGTTAATTGATGACAGAAATTCATAGATGTTCAGGAATCATATTTTGACCGATTAAAAGACAGTTTCAATTCATTCATTAAGGAATAGAAGTTTACTTAAAAATAAGACAATATTTTCTGAACTACCTAATAATGTATGTTTGAGAATATTTCATGCTTGAAAAATTTTGACTTTTTCAGGCTAAGTCAAATAATAACGATCAAGAATGTGGGCCTAAGCTGATGAAGAAAAACCTCATGACTGATATTATCTCCCAGAAATTACTTGTAAATGTAAGTAGTAAATATCTTAACTTCAATGTTTTTATTTATTTGTCTTTATTTTGAATAATAAAGTCAGTTTTATTAGAGTTTTACCTAAGATTATTATGTTTCAACCAGCAACATGTTGGCAACAATTTTTATAGAAAAAATATTCATAGGATTTTTTTTTTTTTAGTTTAATATGACTTATTCATATGTTATAGCCAGATAATGATGATAATTTATGGCCAAATAATTGTTAAAAATAGTCAATGTACCAGTAGTAAACAAATAATGATCAATAATACTAAAATAATAATCAGTAGTCATTAGATAATGATCAGTAGTAGTCAAAGAAGAGACCAATAATCGATAATGATCAATAATAGTCAAATAATAGTATGTAGTCATCAAATAATCATCAATAATAGACAAATAATGATTAATAATATTTTATCAGTAATAGTAAAATAATGATCAGTTGTAGTCAAAGAAGAGACCAATAATCGATAATGATCAATAATAGTCAAATAATAGTATGTAGTCATCAAATAATCATCAATAATAGACAAATAATGATTAATAATATTTTATCAGTAATAGTAAAATAATGATCAGTTGTAGTCAAAGAAGAGACCAATAATCGATAATGATCAATAATAGTCAGTCATAATGAATTGATGATATCTAATGTAAATGCATTTAAGTTTTTAGTATAGGATGGTCATTGAAATAAAGAAAAAGTGATTGTCAAGGGTCAGAAATTAATGCAAGCAGTACTGATAGGATAAGGCAATTATATGTATAATGCTAATTCCTTGTAAGTGACGGGGGTGTCCTCGTGGTGTAATGGTTAAAGCGCTGGATTACAGAATCATAGTAAGCGAGTTTGTACTCCAGTCGTGCTATTACGTTCACTTTCGGGCAAATACCCTTGGGAAAGGTATGAACCCCCTTATCCTCCCAGCTATGGGTTAAATAGTACCATTACTGTTCTTCTAGGAGAATGGCTTTGGCATTAAATAACCTACAAAGGTTGATATGCCATTAAACAAACAAACCAAACCAAACCAAACCTTGTAAGTGACTTTATCATAGAAATACACTGAAAAAAAGATTGTCAATATCCTGAAAGAATAGTGTTATTATATATGTAATTGATTTTATATGTGAGAATCCATCCTTTGAATTTCAGTATTGAAACCATATTCATTTTTTATTGCTGATACACTTTGTAAATATTATTTTCTAGGCTGAAGGTGTCGCCAAAGAATACACATACAACTCGTTTATTTGTTTAAGTAGTAAGTAACATTTTTATGTTGACTTTTGTTTACTATTGCATTTGTGTATCAAAATTTTAGTATTTCAAATGTTTTTCAATACTCTAATTTTTTATTTCTGATTTGTTTCTATTTTAGAAAATGATATAGTTAAACATGAGATCATCAACTTGAAGTTACCAAAGCTTCATTTTGTTGCTGATTCTGAAAGGGGTCACATATCAATTATTGGTAAGAATTCAGACTTCTTTTTTTCTTTTTCTTTTTTCTTTTTCAGGGAATATTTAGATATAATATTACCATTCCTTGTGACAAAAAGAAATGTTGGAATATCTGAAATATTCAATGTTAATACAAAGAATAAACTTGTGAAAAGAATTTTAGTTGCAGTTAACTCACAAATAATTTGGTATAAAGTCCCAAGTCATTAAAGATTAGACAATCCAGTTTAGCATTAAATCCAGAAAGATCAAAGCTCCAAATAGGCAAATTTAAATAATAAATACAATATTGACAACATGTCCTTTTCCCTTGGATGAGACATCTCGTTAAATGTTAAGTTTTTTATTGTAATTAGAAGATTCATCCTCATCATCATGTCGTGCCACTAACACGGATATCCCTGACCCTCTCTCGCCACTTCTCCCTATCATTCATCACCTCTGGCAGGTCTTCAAGGCTACATCCCGTATCCTCACACAGCTGCTGTATGTATGTTCGTGCAGGTCGTCCTGCTTTTGCCTGGCCATATGTGGGGGTCCATAGGAGTACATCACTTATGAGCTCGTCCCTGCTTCCCCAGCAGTGTCCTGCATGTCTGGTTTGTCTAACTTGTGGGGTGTTGCCGCCAGGACTTGTTCAGTATTGCTCGCAGCAGACAAATCTAAATAGTAGTACTTGATAAGGTCCTATCAATGGGTCAAATAGAACTAAACTGTGTACTTATGCTAAACTGAATTGTTTGAAATAGAATTGTTTATATGTATAAAAGTGGATTTGGCATTAATAACCTATAGTGGTTTATGTGCCATAAAATCAAACCTAACCTAACTCTAATATTTAGATATTGAAGTAGATGAAGATGGTATGCATTTAGCATCTTTGTGAGCTTAAAAAATATTATCATAATTATCATTATATGGAATGTTGAAAATATAAATAGATATAATTATAAACAAATAAACCAAACCAGAATTTTCTTGAGTTTTGTCTTGAATGCTTTTCTCAATTCATTTAATGTGAACAGTAAATGTTTCTGTTCCTTTATAGGTGATTTGATGGGCCCAACTCTATCTGGACTGGAAAACCTTGTGCAAATGCCTTATGGATGTGGGGAGCAAAACATGGTTGGCTTTGTACCAAATATTTATGTCATGAATTATTTGAAAAATAGTAAGCAAAGTGATCCTGGATTAATGGACAGAGCTAAGAGTTATATGGACCAAGGTAAGCTATTTAATTTTAAGATGAAATTAAATTATTATTGGGGATGTCCTCATGGTGTAATGGTTAAAGCGATGGACTGTGGAATCATAGTAAGCGAGTTCGTACACCAGTCACGTTATTACATTCACTTTCGGGCAAATACCCTTGGGATAGGTATGAACCCCCTTATCCTCCCCGCTATGGGTTAAATAGTACCACAACTGTTCTTTTAGGAGAATAGCTTTGGCATTAAATAACCTACAAAGGTTGATATGCCATTAAACAAAGAAACCAAACCAAGCCAAACCGAATTATTATTCTAATTTATATAATTATTTTTGTTTATTTATTTGTTTAAAATCTATGCTATCTTATACATGCAAGGGTCACACAATGAATAAGGGAGATTTTTTGAAAAAAAGCAAAATTAATTTGTTTCTTCAGAATTTTTTCCTTAAATGTAAAATCTGCATTGTTTGAAATTGGTTTATAGCAAAAAATTTTTTTTTAATCTTGCAAAAATATTTGTTTTGAGGCTATTCAAAATGTCAGCAAAACAGAGTGCTCCAGACTTGAACAGAGATATGCCATCAATTATTTTGTGGCTGAGAAGTGCACACCACAGGAAATTTTACAGAAAAGTGTGGGATATGTGTTGTATAGCCATGACAATGACCAACTATACAAACACATAATACATATACATCTACATATGCATGCAGAACACAACGACACAATAAAGACGAGCGACACAGTTCTTAGAAAAATATACCTCTCACTTTATTTGAAAGGGTCATGTGTGAGAGGGAGTTGGAGACCAAACAGACCTGCAACATATTGACCCCCAGTCTTATGGCCATCAGCGTTATGTCTTTCTCGTTCTCCAGGGTTGCTCAATCGGAGGCCCGGGGACCCAGCCTCTCTGGGACATGTTCCTCAATCCAGCATCTTATCTCTAACTCGTCTGATCCCCAACTGCAACTGCTCAATCGGGAGCCTGAGGGCCCATTCTGCTGGGTGCTGGCTTTCTCTACCGCATCTTGTCACCAACGAGTCTGGTCTCCAAACTAACTGACTTCCTCTCTTCACCAAGTTATACAATAGTTCAACGCCTCCTTCTACTTGTGGGCATCACAATTGCACTCATTCAACCCATCCACGGTCATGGTTATAATTCTGATATTCCTCGACCGGATGCACCTGTTATTTACATAGGTACATTTGTAAAAATATTTACAAATGGGCTAAATATGGGTTTGCCACTGTGAGCCTAAGTTAAAAAGACAGTCAATGTGTTATATAATTGCGAAGAATTTTTTTTATATTATCATTTTCCGTTGGTTATATCTCATCTTTCAGTTTAGTTAGGCTTAGAACTATTTGGCTTAGTGTACGGGTAGGGGCACAGGTGTTCACGCTCACATGGGGAGGATATGACAATCACAGATGTCATAATAAAATCCCCAGATAGGAAATTGGACTGGGGGGTGTAAATGACATCATGCCCGGAATCGATGGGCTGAGGTTTTGGGTGATTTTTAGTTAGTTGAGATTTGAAGCTGGACGAAGCAGGTTGATTTTTGAGCTGGGCGAGGCCAGTCCATTTGGGTCTACAAGATGCACCGTGCATGGTGGGGTCAGATGGAAGTCAGCATAGTAAAAATTGTGTTTCTCTCTCTTGAAAACCTAAAAGTCAAGAAGATAATAAAAGTTTTGTACCTGAACTAAAGAAAGTTGTCAGTGTTTCAAGTGTTTTTCGGATTTCTATGCATGTGAACGTTTTACATATCCGTATATTTCACATATTTATATTTGGCTATGTTACAAATGGAGTGGAAACACATTGACTCTGATAAAGAAAAAATTCCAGGTGTAGCAGTCGTTAGTGAAGGAGGGGACACTGACAGTCTTCTAGGACATGAAAGGGCGCATTACTATTGATTTCCTTGGAAAAAAAGTGCTATCATAGACAATGCTTCCTACTGCCAACTTCTCAGGCAATATTCACCTATTTATTGAATGACCCTTTTATATATATATATATATATATATATACACACACACACATATTCATCATCATCATCATCATGATGTTGCGCCATCAACACGGATATCCCTGACCCTCTCCTGCCACCCTGGTCTATCATCCATCGCTTCCGGTAGGTCTTCAAGGTTAGATCCTATATCGGCACAGAGCTGTTGTATGTAGGTTCTAGCTGGTCGTCCTGCCTTTGCTTGCCCATGGGAAGGGGTCCACAGGAGTATGTCACGTATGAGTTTGTCCCTACTTCTCCAGCAGTGTCCTGCCTGTCTGCTTTGTCTAACTTGGATAGTTTTCATGATGGGTGGTAAATGGCCGTACATCTACTGTTTTGTAGGGTGCTACCTCCAGGAATTGTTCAACATTGCTCACAGCATTCTTGGGTAGTTGCCGTCAAGCTTTTTCTCCATACGTTTAGTTAGCATCCATGTAGTGCATCCATACAGCAGTATCAACACGAAAAAAACTGCATTTCATTTTATCAGTCAGGTCTGACTTCAATATGACCAATAGCCTATTGATAGCTGTCCATGCCTTTGCTAATCACGGTTGATGAGACACTGCTTCCTAGGTATGTGAACTTGTCTACTACTTTCAGAGAGCAACTGTTTAGTGTGGAAATGTCGCCTCTTTGATTAAAGCACATATATTCTCTCTTATGTGCATTGACATGGAGGCTTATGCCTGCAGCTGCTCATTCCAGACTATGTAGCAGGGTTTTGACTTGGTCGGGTGTATTTGCCAGAATCACAATGTCATCAGCATAGTCCGCACCAGTAATTGTTTGTGCGGAGTACCTTCTACTTCTTTCCTTTGTCAGCTTAAAACCGTTTTCTTTCATTTTATCAATAGACGTTCTAAGCACATGGTCTATACAGATGATAAAGAGATATAGGGCTAATGTGTCTCCTTGCAGTACACCTGCTACAATGTCGTAGTCATTTGTGTCTTCATCCGGGGAGCGGACTTTTACTTTCATGTTTCGATATAGCATCAATACAAGTTTGGTTAAAGACAACAGAACTTAACTTTTTTATAATCTCATGTTTTTTTATAGCTTACTTGTTATATTTTTTTGTATCAAGATCCAATTGAGAGAAGTTGCCTCATTTTCTGCACCTAAGTGCTGCTGATGATAGGTATTGTTTGTTTCTGTTTAGTTTGGATGCAATATTTGTTTTATTAGAAGGGTTTGAGGTGCCCATGGTGTAATGGTTATCGTCGTAGGAAATGGACACAGCCACATGAGTTCAAATCCTGGACGAGACTGATTGCATTTCACATAGTACTAATACCCTTGGGAAAAGGTATGAATCCAATTATTCTCCCTCCAGTTATGGGTAAATAGTAGGGCAGACTAGGTTCTTCAGCCTTGGTGAGGCAACTAATCTAGGAGAAGGAAAACTCTGAATTCAAACCTGTTAAACTCTGCTTAAAAAATTGACCTTGTGTCATATCCTGCCTGAGCGGAGGGGTTGGTAAATATGGTTAGAAGGGTTTATTATTCATGGGGATGCTTTAGACATAAACAATACATACATTCCCTTATCAATTAGATCCTGATACAAAAAAACTATAAAGAAAACTAGAGGAAAAATAATTACATCATTAAAAAAGACAAGTTCTATGGCCTTTAACCAAACTTGTATGAGTAATTACTTGCTTGCCAAATCTCTTGCTCTCTCTCTCTCTGTATATATATATATATAAGTAAAGTTGGCGACCATAGTCGAGGGCAAGCAGAAGGCTCCCTTTTCAATAGCTACTACACTAAGGTGTTGGGGAGGGCGCTACTCCTTTAATACAGATGTAAATATGCAAATATGAAAAAACAAGGGGTTTAGAGAATGATTTTATTTATTGGTGAATTATCTGCCAATGCTTTGTTTTTGTCTATTAAACCATAATCAGGGCAATAATTATGTGATTTTGTATCATCTGAATTATGTTCAAATTTAAAATGAAACAAAAACAATTAGAAGCCTCTTAGCATTCTAATGCCGTTAGTAGTGATCTGTTTCAAAACTATGTGACATAATTAATGTTTAAAATTTATTCTAAAACATAATATATTTGATTTATATATATATATATATATATATATATATATATATATACACGGCCCATTTGCGTAGTAGGTAGAGTGTTTGCCAATGGTCTGGGAGACCAGGGTTCAATTCCGGGGCAAGTCATACCAAAGACTCCAAACATGGTACTTGATACCTCCTTGCTTAACACTCAGCATTATCAGGTATGGATGAAGGGTAAGTGGAGCAATCAAGAGAAAGAAGTCACACCCTTTCCTACACCTTGGTGTAGTAGTTATTGAAAAGGAACCGTTTGGGTCACTCTCAACTCCATGTATGTATGTATGTGTATATATATATATATATATATACATATAGATAATTTTCTCCTCTCCCCACTCACTTTCTTTATTTTCTCTTTCTTCTTTTCCTTTGCTTTTCCTTATTTATGTAGCTGTTTGTAATTTTGAAAAAATTATGATTATTATCTAAAAACATTAAAAGTGAGGATATAAACTAACACTTTGGAATCATAAAAGGTATGATTAATGATATATCCTGAGGTGGCAATAATATAAGGATAATCAAGAGATAGTATTCCGTGAAAGGAAATAAAGGAAATAATAGGTACTATATGTTTGAATAAATAAAGAAGAAGTTTATTGTAATATTTACAGAGAGAGTGTTTGTAGTTCTTCACGTGTTCTGTCCAGGGTGTCTCTCCGTGTTTCTCTGTCCGGTGATCGGTGACATGGTTCCTTATTTAAACTGTTCCGGTGGTGATTACATATCTCACCACAACAATTAGTTTCTAAATTATGTCTAATGCATTCTTTTCATCAACATTTTTTAATTTTGCGCGTATATATATATATATATATATATATATTTTTTTTTCATCATACAACGTGTGAAAGCACGTGCTATACCATATCCTCATCAGCCGCCATCCAGGGGTGATAACACAGTTTCGGTAGCTTAAGGCGGTACTGCCACCCCTGGCGCTACCAAGCAGCTTTTGCCACCGGACAGGGTATTAAGAGAATCATATATATATATATATATATATATATATATATACGCCAGATCCATTAAATGCAGAGACTACATTGGACGTTAATCTTCATTTTCTGAGTGCAGTTTGTGATTTATAAAACGCGTTTACTTTCGGCGGTTGATGTTATTACGCGTTTACAGTAACCGTTTCTTACATAATCACACGGGAAAGGTGATTCCTCGTGTATTACCTTCATGCTGAAAACTTTCTCGCTTTCGACCAAATCCAACTTGATGCATATCGCGCCGTGTTCTGAAGACGATTCGAGGCAACTTTCAAACTGCGGCCAGTGATTCCTATTGTTGAAAGAAACGAAATGACTGAGTGTCCTATAAAACCACGACAACCAACCTCAATAGGAATCACATGGCATATCCAACCCTTTTCCACGCAGTTGGCACGCAGTGACTCGTAGCGGTTTTTCTTCCGCTCGTGTGCTTCCTCCCGGTTTTCTTCCCAAGGGACAGTCAATTCTATGAGGAGGACACTTTTCTTTGAATCGGACCATGCTACAATGTCTGGCCGCTTTTCTGTTTGAATAATGTGAACTGGAAATTGTAGAGATGTCTTGAGATCTGCTGAAACTTTCCAGTCACTAGCTCCGTTCAGTAGCTTCATGTTAGGATTTTTTTGTTTCTTCACAGGACATTCACCTTCCTTGAGAAACTGAATTATGGGTTCCTTGGCTGTTATGGATTGCTGATTTGCTGTCTCACATTGTGTTCTTAACAATTCTATTATCACTTCTAATACCTTATTATGTCGCCATGTGTACATTTGAAGTGAGTGTGGACATGCAGATAAGACGTGGCGCAAAGTACCCCGATCACTTTTACACGACAAGCACAGGTCCGAATTGGTATATCCCCATAATTTTAGGTTGGTCGCATTTGGTAAGAGATCATAAGTAGAGCGAAGAAGGAATGATATCGCCAGTGGTTCCATTGCAATTAAGGATTTCCATGATAATTTAATTGGTTCGATATCATTCCATTTTGTCCAAGCACATTGTTTGGCTTGAGTAACAGCACTGGCTTTTCTTTGCTCTTCCTCAAACATCCTGACTTCTTCGCTCACCATGTCTCTTTTTCCTTTTGGGTCCATTTTGAAGAATACCTTTTTGCTCGTGCTACCCATTGGTTTGAGTGACGCCTATGATGTCTTTGATTCGTAGGCTGCATTCTGCCTCCTGGGCGGTTTTAACGGCCGACCACTTCGTACCTGATTTTATTTCTGGATACGCCTTCCGAGTGATCTCGTCGGCTGAGTCCTTCATCATCATGTGAAGGCGTACTTTCCCAATTTTGAATTCTTCTACCAGTGAGGATATTGGGAGCTGTAGGTTTCCAGAATTGGTATATAAACCCACTTTCGAAAAACAAGGTGGAACTCCGAGCCACTTACGCAGGTATTTGTTGCTGTACTGTTGGATCCGTTCAACACGAGATATCGCAATCTCGTACATCTGTAAGGGCCACAAAAGACGGGGTAGCAGACCATGTTGGTAACACCAAGCCTTCATCCTTCCGGGTAAACAAGTTTTATCAATTGATCTTAGTCCCTTCAAAGCTATTTTCTGGACCTCTGTACCCCTATGACGATCAGTCAGTGGGATTGAATAAAGACGTCCGAGACGCTTTACCGGCTCCTCCCTGACTGTTGGGATCTTATCACCCCCAATTTTGAAATGGATCTCCCTGACAGATCCTCCGACTAACGATAGGCTTCG
>OY757932.1:13987087-14212087 GCA_963585895.1 Sepioteuthis lessoniana | reverse complement strand
TTTGTAGTTCTTTTAATGGTATTTTTTCTGATAATTCGAATCCCTTATTTATTTGTGTAGATGGGTATCTTCTGGTGGATGGTTACATGGAATTCTTCTTGGGGAGTTTGTCAGGTTTTTGTTCGTGACTATGGTACATATTCTCTGTGCTAAAGTGTAAGGGATGAATTTTATGCAGTTTTTGGGGTGATGACTTTGAAATGGAGGTATTATCGAGTGTCTGTGGGTTTGTGGTAAAAGTCTATGATAATTTAGCCATTTTCTTTTTTAATGAGGGTGTCTAAAAATGGTAGTTCTTTAAAGCTGTGTTCCATAGTGACTTTTATTTCAGGGTGTAGGTTTTGGAGTAAGTTATGTAAATCATTAATGTTGCTTCATGAGCATTTCCAAAATATAAAACAGTCATCGAGATATCTTTTCCATGATCTTATAAGTTCTGTTTTTATATTGTTGTATGTATTTTACTTATGATTTCTTACAGATTTTCTTCTAAATATGTTAAAGTTAGGATGGCATTTGTTGGTACCATTTTAGTTCCTATAGGTGTTTCTAGGGTTTGGATGTAATTTACATTATTGAATTGGAAGAGTTATTATTTAGGATTAGTTCTATACCAGTGGATTTCATCTTTATAGCTTTTTATCTAGTTTAGAAATGGTTGTAGTAAAATGTCTGTTAGTTTGATGAGTTTTTTGTGGGCTGTGATGGACCTGCTACTATGGGTCTAAATTTGAAGTCACTCAGGTCTGGAATTTCTGTGTATTCAGATTTTTGTATTTCTATCGCAATTTTTATTTCCTCAGACTTGTAAATTTTTGATAGTCCATAAAAATTGCTAGTTTTGGGCATGTACTTAGTGAAGAAATCTTTTTCTTTTTTTTTTTTTTTAGTTAGTGTTTCATTACGTGTTTTGCAGAATTTTATACTTTTGATATGATAGTATTGTCTATGTTTGTATCAGTTGATATATATAGTTAAATTCATTTCTTAGTATTTCTTGGATTTTTTTTCTCTAATATGACTACAACACTTTCATTGTCCATTTCTTTTATAATTATATTTTGTTTTCTTGTATATTTTCAAAGCTTGTCTTTGTTTCTATGATAGGTTGTTTTGTGTAGTTTTTCTCTTAGGTTAATATCCCATAGTTTTTCAAAGAATGTGCTTAGTTCATTATTGTTATTTTTGTCTGGAAAGAAATTGGATTTATTTTTTACTTGGGAGTCATCTGTGATTTTTATTGTTGAATTTAAATTTCCTTTCATATTCTTTGATAACATAGGTTCCACTGTGTGTGTGTGTATGTGTATATATATGTGTGTGTGTGTGTGTGTGTGTGTGTGTATATACATGTGTGTGTATATATATATATATACGTGTGTGTGTATATATATATACATATATATGTATGTATGTGTATGTGTGTATATATACATATATATGTATGTATGTGTATGTGTGTATATATACATATATATGTATGTATGTGTATGTGTGTATATATACATATATATGTATGTGTGTGTATGTGTATATATATACATATATATGTATGTGTGTGTGTATATATATATATATACATATGTGTGTGTGTATATATATGCATATATATATGTGTGTGTGTGTGTGTTTGTGGATATATATGTATGCATGTGTATTTGTGGGTATATATGTATGTGTGTGTATATATATGTATGTAAATATATGTATGCTTGTATGTATATATATATGTATGTATATATATATGTGTGTGTCTGTGTATGTATATATATATATATATATGTATCTATATATGTGTGTATGTATGTGTGTGTCTGTGTATATATATATATGTGTGTGTGTGTGTGTGTGTGTGTGTGTGTGTGCACAAGTGTATAATGGAGTGTTTAAAATAATGCTAATATACCGAACTGAAGACTACTCATCATGCCAAATAAAAGAAAAAATTTCATAGATAAATTTGAACCTACATTAAACAGAACCTAACTGTGCACACACATACACACACAGAATCACTCTGGGAAGAAGGGTAGTTGTTGGTTGGGTTTTATAGCCTATCAACTATTGAAGGTTATTTAGGGGAAAAAAGGGAAATAAAGCAAAAAAGTAACTGCAACCTACCCTCCAGAAATATATACACATACATAGATATTGTTACGGTTTTCACACGTATTTTTGGTCCTTTTTAATTTTTCGAGATATGGACGATGTCCTATGTGGGGGTTACTAAGACCACAGACGAATGAGGGTGTTTCAAGGTTAAAGAGGTCGACAGGATAGGAATGAACACGTGGGGAATTCTGAACCGGAC
This sequence comes from Sepioteuthis lessoniana, assembly GCA_963585895.1. Lineage (NCBI taxonomy): Eukaryota > Metazoa > Mollusca > Cephalopoda > Myopsida > Loliginidae > Sepioteuthis > Sepioteuthis lessoniana. The sequence goes on along the minus strand of OY757932.1, from coordinate 14,209,776 downwards.
AAACAATATGACGCGTAGTTGGTTTTCTCCTTTTCTTTATATATGTATCATTCTTACATTTTTTTATTTTAAAGAAAGCACAACTGTAACAATAGACAAACAAAGAGCAAAACGAATACAACAAAAAATATGCAGAAATGTGGAGGACAAGTCACTCCCAATAGTATCTGACTATGTCCTTCCAATAAGACAAAGTTCTCCTTTTTCTTTTTTCTTTTTTCAACTTGTTTAAAAATTATATCCGCATCTTGTTTTTCCCTTTACAATTAAAGGGAGGGAACTTCCCTGTTTTTTGTTTTTTTTCTTCTTTTACCGAAGAACAAAAGTCTCTCCTCTTCGTCTTTAATATGGATATACAAATTTTAAACAAATATGTTTTCCGCCGAAACTAGCTGCTAATGAACAACCTCAAAAATGTTTCTTTGGAATAGTCTTGATACGGACCTTTATTTAGGTTACGTATATTATTCGTAATAAAATTTTTGACTAACCTTTTTTTTTCTTTCCTTTCTTTTGTTAATTTTTTTTTTTCTTATATTCGTTAATCTCCTATTAACAAGTTGCAAGGCACCAGTTTTTGTTTTCCTTTTCTTTTACGTTGAGCCTCAAGATCTTACCCAACGGAGTTAACGGCTTCTGTTAGGCCATTCTGTGACTAGAATTTCCCCTTTCACCGGACCACGTGAAAAGGCGACCTTTCTCTTCCTTGGCGAAGCTCGAAACTGACTTTTTGGGTTTCGTTTCTTTTTGGCGGTAAAACGCCCTCCCTGCCTCGACCAATGGCATGTCTTTTTCTTATCTGGGTCAAGACCTTTGCCCCTTCTTGGCTGCTTCTTCCACTGTTGCTAGGGCTCGAAGACTCGCCAATCACCTGCCCCCACTTCCGGTCCACATAGTAGTCCTTGCTCCTTGCATTATAATCCTATCGTGGCCGGTGGCCGTAACAATATAAACACTTGTGCATACACACAAACATATAGAATATACTCTTGTAAACACACACACACACACTCACACACAAAAGAAATCTGCAGAGGCCAAAGGTTGTCATGGAAAATTAACTCCAACAGGACATTTACAGCTGCAAATGCAAGAATAAAAAAAAAACACCCTATTCAAACAGTCTCCACTATAATAGCCAAAAGAAGCACCTAAATCCATCATTAACTTCCTGAAGAAGACTCTTAAGTTAGAAACAAGGAAAAAAAAATTTTAAACCAAAAACCAAATTCACTTGCGGACATATTCATTTTAAAGTATTTGCTTTTCTCCCATTGGACCAATGAAAAAAAGTAAAAAATGTTATATATATTTGAGTGTGTGCTCCTATCTCATGCAAATCTCTTTTAATAGTGTATAATATATTGTCTCTGTATTTTTTTAAGGAGGAGGAGTTTGAAATCATTTTATTTATTTATTTTTTTTCATCATACAATGTGTGAAAGCACATGCAATACCCTGCCCTCATTAGCTGCCAACCAGGGTGATAACACAGTTTCGGTAGCTCAAGGCAGTACTGCCACTCCTGGCTCTACCAAGCAGCTTTTGCCACTAGACAGGGTATTTTAAAGAAATATATGTGTGTGTGTATATATATATATATATATATACACCAGATCAACTAAAAGCAGAGATTACATTGGACATTCGTTCATTTTCATTTTTAGTGCAGTTTGTGATTTAAAAACACGTTTACTTTCAGCCGCTGATGTCATAGCAACTGTTTCTTGATGTTGCATAATCACACAGGAATGGTGGTTCCGCGTGCATTTCATTCATGTTGAAATCCCTTCTATATCCGTCGTATATTCGGTTCGTTTTCCTTGAGTTTTATCTTTGAAAAAATACTTATTTTTTAAGGAGAAGGAGTTTGAAATGATATATTATTCAAATATTTACTTGATACTTATATTTATGATATTTCAGGTTATCAACGACAACTGCAATATCAGCATGCCGATGGCACATTCAGTGCTTTTGGGGAAACAGATGAGATTGGAAGTACTTGGTTAACAGCCTTTGTTTTGAGGTCTTTTGCCAAAGCTGATCAATATATTTTTATTGATAACAATATCATGATGAAGATGATAAATTGGTTTGTGCAGAATTTGAGGGAAAATCACTGCTTCCATGAATATGGTCATGTCTGGAGCAAACACATTAAAGGTGGGCTTGATGGACAAAATGAAGACGTTGCTTTAACTGCCTATGTCCTCATTGCGTTTTTGGAAATTGATATTCCCAACAAGGTTAGTATTTGTTGTATATACTTTCTACTTGCATGGTACCCTTAAAAAAATGATTGGACTTTTTACATATAGATTGAAACTTAAGCCAAAGTATATGAACATTCTGCTTTGGATCAATGTGTTCATCCCCTACATTCTGAGTCGGATCAGTGTAGTATTTGTTTACTCTGCTTTGGATCAATGTGTTCATCCCCTACGTTCTGAGTCGGATCAGTGTAGTATTTGTTTACTCTGCTTTGGATCAATGTGTTCATCCCCTACGTTCTGAGTCGGATCAATGTGTTCATCCGCTACATCCTGACTCAGATAAGTGTAGTATTTGTTTACTCTACTTTGGATTAATGTGTTCATCCCCTACATTCTGAGTCGGATCAGTGTAGTATTTGTTTACTCTGCTTTGGATCAATGTGTTCATCCCCTACGTTCTGAGTCCGATCAATGTAGTATTTGTGCCTTTGCATAGGATCAATATATTCATCCCCACCTTTTTTGCCTTAGATCAATGTAGTATTTGTGCACTCTACTTTGGATCATTGTGTTCATGCCTTACTTTCTGCATTAGATTAATATAGTATTTGTGCCCTCACCTAGGATCAATGTGTTCATTAATGTCTTTCTGCCTCACATCAATGTCATATTTGTTCACTCTGCTTTGGATCAATGCATTCATCGCCAGTTTTTTGCTTCAGATCTATGTAATATTTGTGCAGTCTGCTTAGCATCAATGAATTCCATTTCTTTCTGCCTTGGATCAATCCACTATTTGTGCCCTCTAATTAGGATCTATGCATTCATCTCTGATTTTCTGCCTCGGATCAATGTAGTATTTGTGCACTCTGCTTAGGATTGATATGTTTATCTCTAACTTTCTGCCTTAAATCAATGTAGTATTTGTGCATTCTCTGTTTTCAATTACATTCCTATAGTGAAATCATTTTTAAATACATTCCCATATAGAAATCTTTTCACAATTCCATTCCTTTACGGAAATCATTTTCAAATTTCATTCCTATACTGAAATCATTTTCCATCTCCATTCCTATTGTGAAATCTTTTTCCAATTACAATCCTATATTAAAATCCTTTTTCAATTCCATTCCTATATTTATATCAATTTCTAATTTCAGTCCTTTAGTTGTAAAATCCTTTTCTAATTCCATTCCTACATTAAGATAATTTTCAAATTCCATTTCTATATTGAAATTGTTTTTCAATTCTATTCATATATTGATTTGATTTTATATTTTCTGTCCTAAGATAAAATCATTTTCCTATTCCATTCCTATAATGAAATAATTTTCCAATTCTATTCCTATGTTGATATCATTTTATAATTCCATTCCTATAGTGAAACCATTTTCAAATTCCATTCATATTTTGAAATCATTCTCAGTAGCATTCCTATATTGATATCATTTTAAAAATCTAGTCTGATAGTAAAATCATTTTCTAATTTCAGTCCTATAGTAAAATCATTTTACAATTCCATTATTATATTGATATCATTTCATAATAGAATCATTATTCAATTCCATTCCTATATTGATATCATTTTATAATTCCAGTCCTATAGTAAAGTTGTTTTCCAATTCCCTTCCAGTTTTGAAATCATTTTCCAATTCCATTCCTATATTGATATCATTTCATAACTCCATTCTTATATTGATATTATTTTCCAATTCTATTCCTTGAATGAAATCATTTTCCAATTCCATTCCTATATTGATATCATTTTATAAATCCAGTTCTATAGTGAAATCATTTTTCACTTCTATTCCTATATTGATATCATTTTCCAATTCCATTCCTATAATGATATCATTTTATAACTCCATTCTTATATTGATATCATTTTCCAATTCCATTCCTATAATGATATCATTTTATAACTCCATTCTTATATTGATATCATTTTCCAATTCCATTCCTATATTGATATCATTTTATAATTCTATTGTAAAATCCTTTTCCAATTCTATTCCTTGAATGAAATCATTTTCCAATTCCATTCCTATATTGATATCATTTTATAATTCCATTCCTATTGTAAAATCATTTTCCCTTGCATTCAATAATTGTGTTGTATACTCACATAATAAATATGCTTATATACACATATACATATATATGCTGAATACCTACTGACGCAATGAATAAACAGACGAGTGAAGACTTCTTTAGAAAAATATGTACCTCTCACTTTATTGTAAGGGTTCGGAAAGGGTTACTCAGGGTTTTACTGTGAGATGGAGTTGGAGACCGAACAGAACTGCAATATATTGACCCCCACTCTTATGGCTGTCAGCATTGTGTCTTTCTCATTCTCCAGGGCTGCTCAACTGGAGGCCCAGGGGCCCAGCTCTCTGCTGGATGATGGCTTTCTTTACTATCTTATCACCAGCTGGTCTCCAAAACTCCATTGGGGGTCCAGAGGGCCCCTTCGGCCAGGTGTGGCTTTCCCTACCACATCTTGTCTCCGACGTCTCTGATCCCCAACTGTCTGACTTCCTGTCTGGACCGAGTTATATAATAGTTCAACGCTCACTCAATTGCCCACTCAATCTTTGGAATGGCATGTTTGATCGTCATCAAGCGGAAATAACTGTCATGCAGTTAAGAGGTCACTCTCTTCTGGTGCATCAGTCTATGAGTGTATCATGGGCTTTTACCTTGTCCCATTTCATCAGCCAAATTCGCCTACGCGATTTCTTTCGATTACTGGCCATTGGAATGTGTCACTTCCTTCCAGTGCATCACTTTGGAATGGCATGTTTGCCTGGGCCGAAGGTCAATATATAACAGTTGTCTTGTGGCATTGTGGTTAATGTACCAATCTATAAGCAAGTGCAAACTCCTTTCATGCTGTTGTGTTCACTTTCAGACTTGGGAAATATTTAAACCCACCAACTGTGGATTAAATAGTACCAAAACTGTTCTTCTACAAGAATGGCTTTGGCATTAAATAACCCACAAAAGTTGATCTGCCATCAAAACAAAAGAAACCCAGAGTCCATTTCATTCCTATGCTAAAATCATTTTCAATGCATGTCTGTATTAAAAGTTCATTTCTATTTAACCTGGAAAATATTATTTTATTCTATTTTTTTTTTTTTGTAAATTTCAGACTGTTGTCAAGGAGGCAATGAAATGTCTAACAAATGCTGATGTGAATGATACATACACTCTTGCATTGATGAATTATGCCTTTTCTCTCTATGGTGTTGAAAGTGAGATGCGTACATCTGTCAAAAAGAAGCTAATTAGCCGAGCAATTGAACATGGTAAGAATTGACGTTATACTAATTCCAAGAACAAATATTTCTTTTTTATAGTATTAGATATGAAAATATCTTATTATGCATTATTATATTAATTCTGTCAATATCAAAAAAAAAAAAGAACAATTAGGTAGGGGAGACCCTCTGGTGTAGTGGTTAATGGTTTGGACTGTAACCTTAAAGTAAGCTAGTTCAAACTCCAGTCACACTATTATGTTCAATTCTGGACTAATACACTTAGCAAAGGTATAGATCCCCCTGATCCTCTCAGCTATGGGTTAAATAGTACCACTGCTGCTCTTCTCTAAGGATGGCTTTGGCATTAAAGAACCTACAAAGGTTGATACGCCATTAAACAAAGAAACCAGCCAACTAAAAAAAATTGGCTTATGAAAATTTACCTGAAAGTAAAAACTCTTTTTTAACCCTTAAAATGTCCAAATATTTTCCTGTGACTATTTTGTCTGCACTAAATTTCTTTGAATCAATGAGGTTTTTCAAGACCTTAAAATGTTAGACTAAAGTGAATTTCCAATGTTTAGATCAAAGCACAAAGCCAGAAGTATAAGGTACCATGTGAGAATCTAAGTCACTAGCAACAATCTCTTAGCTGTGTTTGCAAGCTAATGCAATGCACAATGAACCCTTAGTTATTTAATAAGATTGGCTTAATCTAGGTACTGTAATATAATTAGGGATTTTAATTAATTATTTTAGTTTTTAGTGATAAATTTTGTGCTAGCTAAAAACTTTGAGTTCGTAGTTGTAGGTTTTTGAGTTGGAAAGATCAAAACAGGTAAACATTGTTTGTGTGCACATCATACCAGATGTCAAAACAAACCGTGACATGTTTGTTTTAGCTGTAACTAAACTATTCACTTACAAATCATGTATATAGATATGTATAAACAGGATTTGGCATTAAATATTTCATTAGGGAGGGTTGGTATGCCATAAAACACAACCAAACTAACCAAACCAATCTCTGAGACTGCTTGCTATACCAAGCTTAAAGAACCCAATCTACATTGACATTTAAACTGAGTGCAAACATGACTTATACTAAATTGAATTACTAGAAATAGAACTGTTTGATCATTTAACTGTGTGTTAACAAATGACTGATATTTAATTAAATTGTTATTGATACATCACAATACTTGGAATCATTTAATTTTGTTGACTTATGCTATTGGCCTAATGAGTAGAGTGTTCGCCAATGGTCCGGGGGACCGGGTTTCAATCCCAGGTCTAATCATACCAAAGACTCAAAAAATGGTACTTGATGCCACCTTGCTTAACACTCAGCATTATAAGGTAAATATCAAGGGTAAAGTGGAGGAATCCAGGGAATGGAGTAGCACACTCCCTTACACCACGGTGTAGTAGATATTAAAAAGGGAGCCTTCAGGTCACCCTTGAATAAAACCAAACCAAACTATAACTGGGGAGAACAGGTGGATTCATGCCTTTCCCAAAAGTGGTGTAATGGTTAACAAGCTAGATTAACAGACGATTGTTAGTGAGTTTGGTTTTTACTGGGTGACCCATACTTTTTCCTTTGTGCCACAACAAAGTGACTAGTGGGAAATGGAATACAAACAGCCTTGTCCAGGATTTTTACTTGATTCATTGATTCCATTTCCTATGAACCTTTACACTAAGCAACCCTCCAAACTTCACTGTATGCCTTTTGGCTGGGCCGTCTGGTATTCGTGCCAGATGGGTAATCAAAATCAATGGCAGATTTGAGGCCGAAAGGCCCTCAGCTTTGGCTGGGCCACCTTTGGGTGGGTGAGCTGAAACCTCTGTCCCCTATGTATGGCACTAGACCTTGCTGTCTAGTTCAAGCCATAACTCAGCATACGTGCCCGGATCCAAATTTGGATTCGTGAAACTGCTTGCCTCATTAGACCCACATTGCACTTAGTGGGTCGATGAGCAGCACAGACCAGCAGGGTTCAAGTCTCGGCTCATTCCCGACCTTCCCTCCCCTTTATCCCCATTTTAATCAGCCTTTGGGCTTTTGACCTTGTGTCAAGTCCTGTCTGGTGGGAGACAGCGACAAATACATTCACTGTATGTCTGTGTCAAATGCAAAGAGATTTCCGCTCACACATACATCTTCACAGTCAGAGAAAACTATGCCAAGATCCATACTGAGGTATAATAAGCATGTTTTCTTGAGGCTCAGCTGCCAATTATAACTTAAACAAAATATTCTTGATAAGAATTTTTATTTAGAATTCTATCAACCAATTATATAAACTTCATCCAGTGATGAGGCTCAAATTCTAGAGCTTCGGGGAATGTGGATTCACCCCTTCATTGCTATTACTCTCGGGCCCACTCTGACCTGGAGTGGTAGTACCTGTAAGGGTCCCATCTATAGATCAAATAGTGATAATGTTTTTTTATAGTGTTTACCTGTTTAAAGCGATTGTGAAGATATATTTTTGTACCATATATAATAGGAGACTATAATTCTTAAACTGTCATTGGCAAAAAATAACCCAGTAAGGGTTGACATGCCATAAAACTAACCAACCAACCAAGCACATCCTATGCTAAAAGATATTTATTGTGGGTTTTCTTATTTTTATGATGAAAGCCTCAAGTATCTAGAATATCAAAGAGATTTGTTGAAATAATGTTTATAACGATTTTGAATTTTATTAATACATTGGCTCTTAAAATATTGATATTGCAACTAAGTATGGAGTATTTACCTATTTAAAATAATTGTGAACTTTATTGATACATTGGCTCTTAAAATATTGATATTGCAACTAAGTATGAAGTTTTCGTCTGTTTAAAATGATTGTGAAAATATATTTTTGTACTGTATATAATTGGAGACCATAATTGTTAAACTGACTCTGACACAAAATAACTCAGTAAGAGTTGTCATGCCATAAAATCAACTATCCAATTGTATTAAGATGTGAATATTATTACTGTTATTATTTTTAAACTGTGACTAATCCCAAGTTAATTCTTTCCAGATGGCTTGAAATACTGGACCCGAGACAATAAGAAAATTGAGCCAACAGATGAAAAAGAAGGTTGGTTAAGATATAATCAGGCACCTTCAGCTGAGGTTGAAATCACATCTTATGTGTTACTTTCTTTGCTTACTGAAGATATCAGCGTAGCTGTCAGTGAAAGTCTTCCCATAATTCAATGGCTAACAAAACAAAGAAATGCTTATGGAGGATTCGCATCTACCCAGGTATTTTCTTTTTCTTTCTTTTTACCTATTTTTCTTCTGCCTTAACAACAAAGATGTTTCTTTTTTCTTTTTTACCTGTTTTTCTTGTTTTAATACCTTATTAAAACAAGAAAAACTCTTTTTATTTTTACTCTTTTTACTTTTCTCTCTTTTCTTTTTCCACCTCTTTTTTCATTTTTTCTTTTCTTTCTGTTTTCTCTTCTTTTTCTCTATTTTCTTTTCTCTCTTTCTACCTTTTTTTCTTCTCTTTTTCCCCCTCTTCTCTCTTTTTTCCTTCTTGTTCTTTTCTCTTTTTTCTTTCTGTTCCTCTTCTTTTCATCTCCCTATCTCATCACTATTTTACTATAAACTTCACCATATGACCGATATTTCTGGCTGAAGGCTACTTAACTATGCAAATTAAGTGTGATATTCCAGGCTGGGCATTATTTTATAATACACTGTAAGTCCAATAGTACAGGCTCAGGAAAATCATCACAGATATGGATAAAAAATAGTTCAGTCTTTCTTTTGATAGAATGATGGGATACATTTAAACAAAGATGTTTGCACTCAGGAGAAAAGTTTTAATATGTTTTGTGTTCAATTGCTTTCTTTTGAGCTGAGGTACAGGGTATCTGAGGGTCAATGAGTTAAAAACAGCCTGATTGATCACTCAGAATAATTAATTTGATTGTTGAAATAAAAAAAAAAACAGTCTGCAACTGTTAATGATTTCAAATTTTATTCAGCTAGAAAAGAATTCAAAAATTATTTGATGGACATTTACCAAAAATGTATATGGAGCTGTTGTACTCCCTACATAATGGACTCACCCTCCTCCATAAGTACACATCAACAAGAGTGTCAGACGGGAGTGCATCAATCAGCGTGACACAATCACGTGATACCATTTGTGTAATGGAGGGATAGTCACTATGACACTGGACTCTCAGCTTTCTACCAACTAACTACTGTTTAACCAGGTTCACTTGTATCTTGTTTCTGTTACTTGAATATATATATCTTTTTCTATCAAACCTTTTGTGTTCCCCGTGTCTTTCTTTGGTCAGCATCACAACAGTAGCATGTCCTGAAAAAATATAGGGTAAGCCAATAACACTGTTATAATTTCAGTTTCTTTGTTTAATGGAATATCAACCTTCATGGGTTATTTAATGCCAAAGCCAGGATTGTTACAAGAACAGGTAGTCTATACATCTATTACGATACCTCTACTTCACTTTTAAGACCTGGGATATATTAAAAAAATTAAATAAAAAATATTTTTAGAGCTCTGATCCAGAGTGGTAGTACCTATTAAGGTCCAATATGTGGGTCAGAAGTATTTGATCATTTTCTATACTATACTTGAAACTATTTAACTACATGCTTACAAATGAGTTCTGGCTCATTTAAAAACTATATTACCTATTAACTATTCAGTTACAAATCTTATATATTCAGTATATATGTCAGAGTGATATCAGCGAGAAATTTTGGTTTGTTAGTAGCAAGGGAAAGTTTGTTGTTAAGCGAGGGGGAAAGTTTGTTAGCGAGGATAGGTTGTAATGTGCCTGGGTGTTTACGTTGAGTTGTTTCCTTGCTAAGTGTTGTTATTCCCCTCGCTAGGTTGTGAGAAATAAAAGGAGGATGAAGATGTAAGATGGCGATAGTCGAAAGATGTTTTTAGAAATAAGTTTTTTTTTCGCAGCATGGAATATTGGGTTTGCTTTTAGTACTGCAAGACTCATGAAAGGTTGTGAGTATTGAGACGAAATTGAGTTTGAGATGGCAGCATATATCATCAGACATGTGAGGGATTGTGTTCATTGATTTAACGAAAGACATGTTGCAGTTGTATGAATTGAACTTTGGATGTCACCATGAGTTTCGTGTCTGGTATTTGGGGAGAGTATGCGCTGTCTCCATTAAAGTGGCCCAGAGGTAAAATGGGAGCTAGGTGTCGAGAGCGGGATTACGCGTCGGATCGACATAGCTAATTTTGGGGTGACATAAAGTTGTGCCTGTGCGAGGCATGTTGAATGCATCTAATTCATATTCACCTGGGATTCCTTGTGAGGAATCCATAAATTAGATGGGTTCCCTCGTGTGTCCATGCTGCTGCTGCTATTCTAGAGCCGCAGTGAGACATCTGCACTGGGCGGCATTGTCCAGCTAAAGAGCTGCTATTGCTATTGAAGAACGGCCAGTGTGACGTCTACACTGGACGGCATTCTCCAGCCAAAGAGGGTATGTTTTGCAGCTTACCCAATTTCCTGTTGCTCGTAAAGAAAGGCCCGGGTTGAATAGGAAAAGTCATCCTGATTGGGTGAAATTAAGTGTTGAATTAAATTTGCGCGCCAAACCAAAATACGAAATTTCCCTTCACTACATATATGTATCAACAGGATTTGGCATTAAATAACCTCCAAGGGTTGATATGTCATAAAACACAACCAACCAACTCGCATATTGGTCTACTTTCCCTTTCACCAAATCAGCAAGAGCTGTATGCTGTAATACTGGTTGACTATAGTATTCAACCAAATTTACCCTACATTTCATCTTGAAATTTCATGTAATTTTATTGTGAAGATTACCACAAATTTCATATAAAAGATAACTAACATAATTGGATTAGAAGTTAAATTAAATGTATCACAGTTTATCTGAAATGTTAACTATATTTTTTCAACTGTTTGTATACTCCAGTCGACTGGGACTGTAGAATACACCGACTTCATCTCTGCAGAGGAGTAAGACTCCCCCAACGAGTGTTCTGTATATGACACTAAACAATTTGATAGTGAGGTTCCAGTAATGCTGGAGCTTTAGGGAATGTGGAGTACACCTTACTTGCCATCACTTACAGGTCCACTCTGGTCCAGAGTGGTAACACCTGATAGGGTCCTATCTATAGGTCATATAGAACTAAAGTGTGTATTTTTACTGTTTTAATAATTTGTATATATATATAGTAAATTTATTGAAAATGAACTTACTATAGAAATGCTTTTAAAATTAAGAAGAAATACTTTGTCAGTGAGCAGGAATTAATGCAATCATTACTGAGCGAATAGGACAAGAATCTTCTTAAAATTTATGAATTATGTCTGCTGACTAGTTTTAAGTGTTCATTACAATAAGTGTATAATCATAAAGTCTCCCTAAATTAAATAATACATTAGACCTAATAAAAATATTTTTAATTTTGAATATCTACTAACAAGTTTTAAGTGTTCATTACGATAGATATAAATTCCCCAAGCCTCTCTAAAATTTTGTATGATACAACTGAATTAAATAATACATTAGACCTAATAAAAATATTTTAGATTTTGTTCAGAATAATTCATTGGATAAGCAATGTATACATTGCATCTTTGGAATACATGTCACTGTTGTTTACATTTTACACTAATGACAGGATTATCTACTTCTGCTCTTGTATAATTTTCTTTGTTTAAAGGATACAGTGCTTGCCCTTCAAGCTCTGTCCAAGTGTGCCAGTTACATTTATAAGGATGGACTTGATTTGAATATTAAAGTTTTTGGGAAACAGTTGATGTCCACATTTGCTGTGAATGACATGAACAGCTTGACCCTGCAGACTGCTGATATCGAGATGCTTCCAAATGAAGTTAATGTAACAACTAACGGAGTTGGATGTGCTTTGGTACAAGTAAGTAAAAAAAAAAACATATATATATATATATAACTTCCATAGTTCTTGTAAAAAGCTGAGATTATTTACGAATGGATTAATACTTCTAAAATCAAAGTGTAGTATCTGTGCACTCTACATATATCAAGAGCATAGTATCTGTGCACTTTGGTTAAGATTATTTTTCCCATTTGAATTTATGAAATTTCAATACAGTGAATGGCATTTCTATACCTGAAAAGAAAAAGATATTAAGCATAGATTTTTGAGTTGTTAGAATATACTCTTAAAATTTGAGATTATTTGAACAAGAATTGGTCAAGTTATTAGATTACAAAATAATATCAATCTTTCCAAAACACCTTGTAGTTAAATAAAATGCATGATTATATTTGTTGTAACCTTAACAAAAGGTTACTGAATGCAAAATAACCAAAACGGGGGTTTGAAATGAAATGGAAATCTTTATAACATTAAACAAATACTATACTTGCTCGCAGCATGAAAAAGGTAACCCACTGCTAGTGGTAACTACTTAGTCAGCAATAATATGCTATTCATCATGCACCTCACCAAACGGGCGAGTATGGCACAAGGCCTTTTTTCAAGGTGGGTCCGAGCGCAAGGCCATAGCCCAGACACACCCAGCAGCTCTAAAAATGCCTTGGGCTCTGTTGGCATTCTCTTAAAAAGGGGCACCTCAAAAAAGCTAGCCCCTCCAAGGAGGGTTAGAGTCCAGGGGTACAACCCCCTGAAGGTCGGCCACGTGACATGAATGCTGGGTTTCCCCAGCACCCACGTCAGGCAGCCTCGACCGAGTAACCACCACCATCAGAGACAGTGTCACAATAGTGTCCAACATATTTATGAGGAATAGAACATGCCCATTACTGTTCACCAGTAGGGTATATAACAATTTTACTTTCAAAAAAAAGAAAAAAAGTTTTTTTGTTTTTTTTTCCATGTTATTAATTTAATCTAACATGTTTTTCTTTGATAGATGAATATAAAATACAACATGTACGAGGTTGATTCCAAGACTGCTCCTCTTCATATGACCATTGATCCTGAGTATATGGATGCCTGTGACAGGGTCAAGCTTGTTATTAAAGCTGAGTAAGTGAGTCTCCTGAGTTTTTTTACTTTAGTAAATCAACACACCATTGGTTTATGTTGTGGTATCATCCCTATTTTCGATACACAATGGACTCTTCCAATAAAGATATAACATTTGACTGTAATCCACTCAGGGAATAGGTAGTAAAAGCTACACAGGCAACATTGTATTACTTGTTTACTGTAATATGTAATTTTTTATTCTTCTCTCTAAATACATGTTTGTTTTATTTATTTTTTGCCCTTTTCCAAGGACGTAACAGTTTATTAAGCTATTATTTTAGTAAAAATATATTATTACTTGAAGCTATAATTGCTTGGTTATTTAGTTTTATAGCATATCAACCCTTGATGGTTATTTAATGCTAAATCCTGTTTATACACACACATACATATAGCTCAAGGCGGTACTGCCACTCCTGGCACTACCAAGCAGCTGTCCAGTGGCAAAAGCTGCTTGGTAGTGTCAGGAGTGGCTGTACCGCCTTGTGCTACCGAAACTGTGTTATCATCCTGGTTGACAGCTGATGAGGATAGAGTATCGCACGTGCTTTCACACGTATGATAAAAAAAAAAAATGTTTTGTAAACAAATAGTTGGTAGGTAACTTGGTTTTTAAATAAGTTAGAGCTCATTTGTTTGCACACAGTTAAATGGTTTCAAGTATTGCTATTTATTTGTATTTATCATTACTCTCTAGTCCACTCTGATCCAGAGTGGTAGTACCTGTTATGGTCCCATCTATAAGTCAAATAGATCTGTTTAAGAATTACTCATATTCAATTGGCTCATGTGTAAAAAAAAAAAAACAACTGCACAAAATATGTAGATAGAGATGTACATTGTATGAAATTCTCTGACTACAAGGCATAAAAAGTAAGTAAAGTTGGCAACCATAGTCGAGGACGACCTGAAGGCACCCTTTTCATTAGCTACTACACCGAGGTGTAGGGGAGGGCACCACTCCTTTCCCTGGATTGCTCCACTTTACCATTGATATGTATCTTATAATGCTGAGTCTTAAGCAAGGAGGTATTAAGTCACATTTTTTTGAGTCTTTGGTATGATTGAATCCCGACCTCCCGGGCCATTGGCAAACACTCTACCTGCTTGGCCAATGAACAAGGCATAAAATAGACCAAGTGGAATGGAAATACTATTAAAATCAATCATTAAAATTGTTACAAGGGTAGAGTGTGTCACAAATTAGCATAGTTACAGTTACTGTAAGAATAAATATTTAGCATAATATTGTAACAGAAAAGTCTTCTAGGTAACAGTGATAAAAGTTTAATGCTGAAATTAATTATAAATAAAACATGCAAACAGAAAACAACTAATAGGAGGTTGAGTTGAACAGAAATTGCCTTTTTATGTATTTGTATATTTTTAGTTATACTCAGTAATATAAAAATATGTTTTCATGTGTATATTAATCTTTGTATGTGTACAGTGTACATAAATGTTGTTTTTTTTTTTGTATTTTTTTATTGTTTACTTGTGTATCCATCCTGAATTCCTTTGGGTATATAACTTTGTTATCATCATGAAATTCAGTACTGATATTCTGATACTTTGAATACCAGACTTTTGCTTTCTAGGTTGGGAATAGCTGGTTCCAGACCCACTAAATTTTAGTGACAAGATAGAGAAAAGTTATTCTAGAAAATGACACACTTGATTTTTTTTCTTTTTTTTAGGAAAGGGTAATTTTATTTTTAGATCTAATAAAGCACCTTAAAGCCATAAAACTGTTTATAAATTAATATTATTAGATAAGGATCCTTGAAACCATATAATGGTGTGCAAATTACTAGTATTATGTTGAAATACTTGAAAACAGATAACTCTATGCAAATTATTTGTATTAAGAATAATTACTTGAAACTATAATTAATTACAAATGATTGTTATTAAATAGGAATACTTGAAACCATATAATTGTTTGCAAAAAAAAAAGAAGAAAGACTGGTTTTAGCATCGAATAACCCAACAAGGATTGATTTGCTTCAAAACCAACCAACCAATGTCATGGAGTGTTCCCTTCTCTTGTTCATTATAATGAAATTTCCTTATTTAAAAGTCAATAAGAATGACAATTTCGTTATTTGTAATTGACAATAGAACCAAAAACATATAATTCTGGTCTTCAGCAATTCAATTATTTGAATAAAATATCTTGTTTTTTTTTTTAACTTGATTAAAGTATTTAAAAGAATTGACAATTAACATTATTAAAATTACTCAATTATAATTATCAAACTTTATAAATATGATTATCAGAGTTGATAATTATAATCATACTCAGCAGTGTTGATAGCCACAGTTATCAACTTGGTAATAATAGTTATCAGTTTTTATATAAAAGTTTTTGTAGAATTTTTTTTGTTTTCAGAAGCAGGTATTGTAAAATGCATTTAACAACTGGAATATAAATGATATTGAGTTTTTACAAAAGATGTTATAAGAAGAGATGTATTTAAAGATATATAAGTAAAAGAAATAACTTGGTTGCTTATTTCTTGTAATACATATATATATATATATATATATAGGGTGGAATGATAAAATTGTTGTCCTAAAGAAAATAACACTACAGCTTTATTTTAAAACTTTTATTGAAAAAATCAATTCAGGTAACTTGATTATGTAGTAGAGCTGACATCTATTCAATGTAGCCGCCTTCAGGCTCAATCACCGCCTCGATACAGATCCAGAACTGGGAGCATGCCTTTTCCACAAGTCCCGGCGGGAGCTCGGCAAATACTCGGTGGATGGCGGCAATCAGGCTGGCTTTGGTGTTGTGAGAGGTCATGTTGGTGATGTTCTCAACATATGACCAAACGAAGTAGTCCAGAGGGTTCAGGTTGGGGGAGGAGAGGGGCCACTGAGAGAAGGGTAAAAAGTTGTAGCACTCCTTCTGAAGCCAAGCCTGGGTCTCTTTGGACTTGTGGGCTGGCGCCGAGTGCTGCTGGCAAACCCAGGGTCTGCCACCAGCCACCTGATTGCACCAGGGGATCACCACACTCGTCAGCACATCCAGGTATACTTTGGTGTTGACTTTCAAGCTGACTTCGAAGATGTGAGGTGGCATGATGTGGCCCTCACTTGAAACCACACCAAAGACCATAACCATATCCGGAAACTTTGTTTTCATCACCCTGGGTACGTTGAACTGTCCGGATTTGCATTTTGAGGGTGTTGGCAATGGTCCTGTTGTCATAACTTGGATCTGTAGAGAGCATGAGTTGTACATCAGCGCATCTCCGATCTGGCTCATTGAACATTGTGTCACTTTCAGACATGATAGAAGGCTCCTCTCACTCTTGGGATTTGTACACAACTGGCCAAATAGTAGATGGTCTGCAACAAAACAAGAAAACTGGTTTTCATTAAATGGAAATGGAATCATGTCGTCTTTTCTAAGGCAACAATTTTATCGTTCCACCCTGTATATACACACACATACATTAGTATTTATGTGTATTCAAAGATATATAAGTAAAAAAACAACATAACTCTGTTTCTTTTTTATATATATGTATATAACTAAGAGATAAAAGCATCAAAAGACACCCTATGTAGAGCATTACATAAACTTTAAAACCTTTCAGAAGAGCTAGGATCATTGAAAGATTCCATATGTAGAACAATTTGTAAAATTCATACATTCTTCCTATTTTCTTTTTGTTTTTTTAACACACACACTCACACACACACACCCTCTTGTATTTATGAGTATTTAAAGATATATAAGTAAAAAAAATAACTTGGTTAAGCAAGGAGGCATCAAGTCCCATTTTTAGAGTCTTTGGTATGACCCAACCTAGGATTGGGCCCTTTTCTCCTAGGCCATTAATGAACTCTCTACCCACTAGAAAATGGGCTGCATATATATATATATATATATATATATAAACAAACAAATAACCAAGTTATATATATACTCGCACACGCATTAGTATTTATGAGTATTAATTATTGCTTGAATTGAAGCATTATGAATTATCAATTTTTATTGTTATTTCTTTTTTATATTTTGTATTTTCAGACACAATGATGTCAAAGGATCCACCAATATGGCTGTAGCCGAAATTAAATTGCCTACCGGTTGGGTTGCTCACACTGAAACTGTTCAGGAGGTAACTTTGTCATTTCATATCATCTAGTCAATGCCACAATATGGCATAATGGCTTTAGTCGAGCGTGACTCAAAGGCTCCCTTTTCTATAGCTACTACACCGAGGTGTAGGGGAGAGCACTACTCCATTCCCTGGATTGCTCCACTTTACCTTTGATCCATACCTTATAATGCTGAGTGTTAACCAAGGTGGCATTAAATACCATTTTTTGAGTCTTTGGTATGACTCAACCTGGGACTGAATCCTGGTCTTCCAGGCCATTGGGGAACACTCTACCCACTAGGCCAATGAGCCGGTGAAACCAGGACATTGGCCTAATGAGTAGAGTGTTTGCCAATGGTCACTCTCGACTAAGGTCACCAACTTTACTTTACTTACTATGCTAGTGTATGTGTGAGTATCTATGCAGAAAAAAAAAGATAACATTGATGAAATGATATCTACTTTCATGGCTTGTTATAACATTGCAAGAAAACATGTATTTGTAATGGCAGTGTGCAAAGGATAAAATGAAGATAAGGTGCATTTTTCCAAAAAAAAAAATGTTATATTATTAACAATCATTATTATCTATATGGCATACTGACAGCATAGATTCCCTTGATTCTCTTTCACTATTTGTCTCACTCAGCCATTGCTCTTTGAAAGTCCTCCAGACGGCACCAATTGTTTGTTCAGAGTTGATGAATGTAAGTTTTTGCTGGTCAGCCAACATTGGCATGTCCATATTTCCATTAGAGAACATCACATGAGTTCATCCTTGCTTCTCCAGCAGTGCTCAGCATGTCTTGCTCATCTTTCTTAGATGATTTGTGAGATGGGAGGTAAGTGGCAGTACAGCTACTGTTTAAAACAGCACACAGGATTCTTTTGTAGTTCCCATCTACTTTTTTCTCCAATTATTTTACTAGAATCCAAGTGGTGCAACCATGCAGTAGTACAACTTGGAAGAATTCCTGATTTATTTTATCAGAGAGATCAGATTTTCATGTAGTTGACAATTTGTAAATAGTAAGCTATACTTTACCTATGCATATGTTAACATCGCTTTCAGTAGATGAGATGTTGCTACCAAGGTATATAAACTCGTTTATTGATTTCAGGGGTTTGCCATTTAATGTGGAGATGACGCTATCTTGATTAAAACACTTGAACTCTATTTTATCTGAGTTTACATAAAGACCAATGCCTCTTGCTGGCATCTCCAGGTTATGCAATAGAGATTTAGTTTAAGCAGGTGTATTTGCATGAAGTGCTAGATCATCTCCATAGTCTGTGTCAGTAATAATTTCTGCCGGATATCATCTGTTTTTTACCTTTTTTTTTTCCTGATAAAATAAATCAGGAATTCTTCCAAGTTGTACTACTGTATGGTTGCACCACTTGGATTCTAGTAAAACCATTTTCTTTCATGAGATCAATTAACATTCTTTGTACATAATCTCAGCAGATTACGAATAGAAATGGTACCAATGTATTTTCTTGCAAGATTCCTGTGATAATGTCAAAGAAATCAGTGTCACCATCAGGTGAATGGACCATGGCCTTCGTGTCTTTGTAGAGGATCATTATAGTGGTAACAATGTTTTTGGGAAGACCATATGGTAGAAGTATTTGCTCCATCTTTCCTTTGAGTTTGGAATCAAATGCCTTAGAGAAATTGGAGGTGCCTGTATTGTAATGGTTATCATCGTAGGAAATGGACACGGCGACGCGAGTTCAAATCCTGGATGAGGCTGATTGCATTTCACATAGCACTAATACCCTTGGGAAAGGGATGAATCCAATTGGAAAACACATTTTTCTCTTCAAACTTTGCTTTTGTAATATGAGTAATTAGATTTTTAAATTCATTCATTTTCTAGGACATTCCTGGTAGATTCAGTGCTATGTAGGTGATAGGAAATTTTCTAGAACTTACAGAACATTTTTGTTTATTTTTGTTGGTTGGTTGGTTGGTTGGTGTCAGTTGTCCAGTTGGCTGGGGCTAGTGTCATCTCCTACCCGAGCAGAGGGGTTGGTAAATATAGAGAAATCTAGAAACAAGAAGGTTGCTTTCAGATTTTTTGCATGTACTCCTTCAATGATTCATTGAATAGCCAGAATCTGAGATGTTGTGAATCAATTTCTTTGAAAGCTGTTCTGATTTTTCGTAAGAACTTTCTCAACTTCAGGTCAGCAGTGTTTTAAAAGCAGATAATTATAAACCTTTGGAGCTATCTCAGTAAGAGTTATATCTTTGTAGTTCTTAGTGATTCCAGGGTTGTCTTTCTTAGGGAAGATGATGATGTGGCCTTTCATCTATTTTTTTTATAATGTTTTGTTTATACACTGTATAGCATAACAGTTTGGTTTGGTTTCTTTGTTTAATGGCATATCAACCTTTGTAGGTTATTTAATGCCAAAGCCATTCTCCAAGAAGAACAGTAATGGTACTATTTAACCCATAGCAGGGAGGGTAAGGGGGTTCATACCTTTCCCAAGGGTATTTACCCGAAAGTGAACATAATAGCATGATTGGAGTTTGAACTTGCTTACTACGATTCCACACTCCGTTGCTTTAACCATTACACCATGAAGACACCCCCTGTATAGCACAATAATTGAAGAAGTATGTCATTAATAAGCGTTAATAAGGACAGGATAAATACAGTTAACAGTAACAAAAACCATTAATTAATGTTATTTGATATTGAATGTACTGAAGGACATGTGGGGTTAGGCAGAGGTTCGGGCATAATGAGGTTATTTTATTTTTACCCCACAATGACTATTTGATGAAGGGCCCAAAAAGAATTATTCAAAAGAAGATGGCAACAGATAGGAGACAAAGACGTTTCTTTTATATTTTTCCTTTATTTCCTGGGGTCAATAACCATTCAATGAGTGAGGGAATTTTCCCTGAATACAACTGAAATGGTTGAATCCCCCAGTTAAGGTGTCTAAAAATACATTAATCGTTTCTTGGTATATGCTTGTCCTCATTTGGTATTTTAAAGCTTCCACAATGGTTAGTTGCTTTTGAGAGTTTGTCGAAGTCCAATGTTTTAGTTCATAGTTCCATTTCGTAGCCTTTTATATTTCGGCATACTGTTAACCGAGAGAGGGCTGCTACTGGTGAAAGGACCAGCCAACACTTCATCCAAAGAGGAATGCGTGGCATCTTCCACCAGTTAGCAAGGTGTTGTCACTTCACCGGGCACTGCCTGAAAGAGAGTGAGCTTCCTCCTCTTGTCGGGAGCTCCTTTTTTTCCTTACGCATGTATCGTCAGCTTTTTTCCTGTCAAAGACCTCTGGGAGTTTCTGCATATTTTAATAATGTTCTCTTTTGATTCAATTTAATTTTTTTTTTTAATTTTTTTTTTTATTCATTCCCTACAGACATTCATTCTGACAATTTTATATTTACTGTTTTCAGATGTACATATTTTTTTTTCAATTCACAATTACTGTTTTCATTCTATTCTTGGATTTTAGCTTGTGAGAGTAAAAACTGGACAAATTAGGCGAGCTGAAATACAGAATGATGGAACCCAAGTGAATGTTTATTTTGACAAGGTAAGAAGGATTTTTTTTTCTTCTTGAAATTTTCACATTCTATCAGAGTTTACCCAAAGTACTGGTGACATAGACAGTTATCCAGGACACCAACACTTGTCAGATGTTCGAGACAGTATGCTTGTATACTGAGCCAGTTTCTGAGTATTTATTAACTATCACATTGAATTTGATACCAAAATTGCTTATGACATAAATTTTATATAACATGATAGCTCAGTTTTTTTTGCTGTTATTTACTAAACTTTGCTTAGTTTGGCACACAGATATCAGATTGCTTAGATTAGCTGCTTCTACCTTTTTTTACTTTGGTGATTTTATGAGGATTGATGCTTTTGGCATGACTGAACTGTAAATCACCTATTCTTTCGTCATTGCTTCCAAGAAAAATGTGTGAAGTTAATATTTACACTATGTATCTATTAACCAACCTCTCCGCACAGCCAGGATGAGCCACAAGGTCAATTTTTAAGCAGTGTTTAACAGGTTTGAATTCAGAACTTTTTGCCTTAGAACAAGAACAAGTAAATATGTTTGTTACCATATTTACCAACCCCTCTGCTCAGGCAGGATATGGCACGAGGTCAATTTTTAAGCAGTGTTTAACAGGTTTGAATTCAGAATTTTCCTTCTCTTAGACTGGTTGCCTAATCAAAGCTAAAGAACCAAACCTGCCCTACTATTTACCCATAGCTGGAGGGAGAATAATTGGTAGTAACTGATAGGGCCCTATGTATAGGTTAAATAGAATTAAACTGTGTACTTATGCTAAATTGAATTGTTTGAAATAGAACTGTTTTGACATGTAAACTGCATACTTATGCTAAACTGAATTGTTTAAAATAGAACTGTTTTTGACATTAAAACTGTACTTATGCTAAACTGAATTGTTCGAAATAGAACTGTTTTGGCATTTGACTGTGTGTAAACAAAAACTATACTTATACTAAACTAAATTGTTTGAATTAGAACTGTTCAACTAAACTGAATAGCTTGAAATAGAAATGTTTTTGATAATTAAACTGTACTTATGCTAAACCAAATTGTTTGAAATAGAACTGTTTACTTGTATAAAAAATGGATTTGGCATTAAATAACCTACAAAGGTTGATATGCCATAAAACCCAAACAAACAAACTTGGGTGTCAGTCCTGAAATTTCTTTGAGGATGAAACTTATTTAGTGTTGTGAAATTTTGGACTGATACTTTTTTTGTTTGTTTTGAGACTGATACTTGTTTTGGACTGATACTTTTTTTGTTTGTTTTGAGACTGCTGAATTGTTACTGATTAGTGCTGGGGATTTTGGTCTATTCATCTTCACTAGCTTTTTTGGCAGTAAAATAAGAAAAAGTTCTTTCTGGAAATTATGACATATATTGGTTTGTTTTTATTTTCCGATTTGGTGACATGGATTTGGAACTACTACAAAAGTATTGTACCCTCGAGCCAACCCTGTGTGTTGTCAGTGAATTTAATTTGAATCCTGTGACAATTTTTTGTTCTCTGATTTTTCAGTTGACCGTCGTTTCTGAAGTATTCTCTTTTAACATTTTGCAAAATCTCGGGCTGAAAGAGACCAAACCTGCCATTGCCATTCTTTATGATTACTATGAGAAATGTAAGTTTTGTCTTTCATTTAAAAAAAAATTCCAATTCCTATTATTATCTATCTCAGTCTGTTTATCATCTATTTAAATATGTCCATTATCTTTCTCTGTTCATTATCTATCTAGCTATCTCTGTTCATTATCTATCTAGCTATACAATCAATCGAAGTCTGTTCATTGTCTATTTAAATCTGTTTATTATCTACCTATCAATTGAAGTTTATTAATTATCAAAGCCTGTTCATTATCTACCTCTCTAATAAAGTCTATCAATTATCTGTCTAGCTATCACTGTTCATTATTTATCTAAATCTGTTCATTATCTATCTAGCTATCACTTCATTATTTATCTAGCTATTAAAGTCTATTAATTATCTCTATCTAAATTTGTTCATCATCTCTCTAGCTATCTTTATTCATTATCTATCTATCAAAGTCTATTTATCATCTGTCAATCTAAGTCTGTTCATTATCTATCTAGCTATCAATGTAGGGGATGAACAAATTGATCCAAAGCAGAGTAAACAAATACTACATTGATCTGAGTCAGAATGTAGGGGATGAACACATTGATCCAAAGCAGAGTAAACAAATACTACATTGATCTGACTCAGAATGTAAGGGATGGACACATTGATCCAAAGCAGAGTAAACAAATACTACATTGATCCGAGTCAGAATGTAGGGGATGAACACATTGATCCAAAGCAGAGTAAACAAATACTACATTGATCCGAGTCAGAACATAGGGGATTAACACATTGATCCAAAGCAGAGTAAACAAATACTACATTGATCCAACTCAGAACGTAGGGGATGAACTCATTGATCCAAAGCAGAGTAAACAAATACTACATTGATCCGAGTCAGAATGCATGGGATGAACACATTGATCCAAAGCAGAGTAAACAAATACTACATTGATCCGAGTAGAACATAGGGGATGAACACATTGATCCAAAGCAGAGTAAACAAATGCTACATTGATCCGAGTCAGAATGCATGGGATGAACACATTGATCCAAAGCAGAGTAAACAAATACTACATTGATCTGAGTCAGAATGTAGGGGATGAACACATTGATCCAAAGCAGAGTAAACAAATACTACACTGATCCGTCTCAGAATGTAGGGGATGAACACATTGATCCAAAGCAGAGTAAACAAATACTACATTGATCCAACTCAGAACGTAGGGGGTGAACACATTGATCCAAAGCAGAGTAAACAAATACTACATTGATCCGAGTCAGAATGCATTGGATGAACACATTGATCCAAAGCAGAGTAAACAAATACTACATTGATCCGACTCAGAATGCATTGGATGAACACATTGATCCAAAGCAGAGTAAACAAATACTACATTGATCCAACTCTGAACATAGGGAATGAACACATTGATCCAAAGCAGAGTAAACAAATACTACACTGATCCGACTCAGAATGTAGGGGATGAACACATTGATCCAAAGCAGAGTAAACAAATACTACATTGATCTGAGTCAGAATGTAGGGGATGAACACATTGATCCAAAGCAGAGTAAACAAATACTACATTGATCCGAGTCAGAATGCATGGGATGAACACATTGATCCAAAGCAGAGTAAACAAATACTACATTGATCCAACTCAGAGCGTAGGGGGTGAACATATTGATCCAAAGCAGAGTAAACAAATACTACACTGATCCGACTCAGAATGTAGGGGATGAACACATTGATCCAAAGCAGAGTAAACAAATACTACATTGATCTGAGTCAGAATGTAGGGGATGAACACATTGATCCAAAGCATTATCTATATATTGAAGTTTATTAATTATTTATCTAAGTCTGTTCATTATATGTCTATCTATCTCTATTCATTATTCATCTAAGTCATTATCTATCTATTGAAGTGTATCAATTATCTGTCTATTTAAGTGTGTCCTTTATATATCTATTACAAGAAATTGGAGTTGGTTTATATGTTAGGTATTGAGTCTATGGCATCTAATTTTTGATCTCCAACATTTTTTTCTCTTTTGTCTAATTTCAGATAAGTAATTGTGGGATGAAATTCAACCATTTTTGTATTTTTATTCTGTCAGTAAATCTTTGGCTCTTATCTATATCATGGCTATCTATTTGCCTTTACTAAATTTTAAGTAATTATGAATTGCAAGATTAGCTGTTAACTACTGATCTATTGTGAAAGAATTTATCTCAGTCTCTTCATATCTATCTGTCTATCTATCTTCATCCATTTCATTCTATTCAAATCTATCTATCTATCTTCATCCATTTCATTCTATTCAAATCTATCTATCTATCTATCTATCTATCTATCTTCACCCATTTCATTCTATTCAAATCTATCTTCATCCATTTCATTCTATTCAAATCTATCTATCTATCTATCTATCTATCTATCTATCTATCTATCTTCATCCATTTCATTCTATTCAAATCTATCTATCTATCTATCTATCTATCTATCTATCTATCTATCTTCATCCATTTCCTTCTATTCAAATCTATCTATCTATCTATCTATCTATCTATCTATCTTCATCCATTTCATTCTATTCAAATCTATCTATCTATCTATCATTTCAGTCAGTTCATATCTATTCATCTATCTCTATTTTTTCATATATATCTATCTCGGTTTTTTATTGAACTTTTCTACCTTTGCTTTTAGCAATAAGAACTGCAGCCAACTACACTGTGAAGACAAGATGTGGAGTGGACAATCCTGGCAGTGACAATGTAGATGACTTGGGTAAGGCACTAATTCCTACTTACTTCTATGGCATTAGGCTAGAACAGGAATTGCCAAAGTGGTTGATACTGACTCATGGCTGTTGATGAAATTATCCAAAAGATCACTACACTTTTGACAGACTACAACCCTTGTAATATCCCTTCTAAAACGAAGTGTCCTGGGTGTAACACTAAGCTGGATCAAGTAATGAGGCTCCATACACTAGAAACATTTAACAAGATAACTCAGGCTTATCACGATTAATTTATTTTCTGAGAGCAGGGGTTTTTACATAGCACAGAGCATTTTGGGGTGGGCAAGTGACTGGAAGATGAACCCTATTCTAGTCAACAGGTCATTTCATAAACTGGGATAAATATTACTAAGGCAATAAGGGATCAAGGATTCTGTGAATGATCTCCCTTATTTTCTATTTTAGACCACTAGATCAGTGGTCTAAAATAGCAAATTTTTTTCCAGGCTGGCAACCTTCATTGAAAGTGAGTATTCTCATCAGATCAATGTTCAATGGTAAGAATTAATATTGATTATAGTCTAGGTTAAAAGCACGGTAAGAGTAACGCAAAACTGAACTTTTTTAGACTTTATTTTTCTCATACTGATATCATTGGAGAACTAAAAAAAGAAACAGAAATTTGATTTAAGAAATCAAATTGAAGTTTATCGAAACTTTTCTCATTCCTTAGTGATACCTATATTGGAAAAATAAGGTCTAAAAAAGTTTGTTTCTGGATTACTCTTACCCCACTTTTAACCTGGACCATTTGTCAATTTTCAGAGTTGTTGACCTGAAAAATGAAAAATTTGTTTCATTACTTTTATACAATATAAATGTTTTTTTTACACCAAAAGAATATTCATGCTGTATCACATCCCTCTTACTTGATATGAGCCCTGTTGTGACTAAGTGGTCACCCATCTAAATACTGAGCAAGTATGTTGCTTAGCTTGAATGATTTAACGGAGACCTAGTGCTTTAAGCATGTCAGGTTCTCCTTTGTTAGTTTTATTTTTCTTTGACTAAAATTGTTTCAACTTGAGTTACCTCCCTAAGAATGAATTTCGTTTGTACATTTTAAAAATGAAGCTGACTTTCTCGTTTCAATTTATAGACTTTTTATATTGCTTAAAATTCCATCACCAGTTTCAAAGTTTTATTTGCCTTATTTGTAGCAAAAATAGGCATTTTTAAATACATGGCTTTTTTTTCTTCACGTGATGTATATTTTATATTCCCATAATATTGTTTTCCAAGATGTACATCTTAGAAAATCCTATAATTACAGTGAGACAAAATAGCAGCAAGAGAATAAAGATTACTTTAAAAAATGTCATAATTATGTCGTGTATAATACTCACTTCTATTTTTGGACTATGAAATCCAGGAAAAAAACATCTTGTATCTGTAAAATGCACTGATTTAGAATTTGTAGCTGCTAAATCTAACATTTGTTCAATTTTTTCTCCAATTTGTATTGACTAAAAATAAGAATTTATATACATTATATATTTGAGTAATAAAAGACTGTGTAATGAACAATACCTAATTTTTTGCCACAAAAAGGTTTTTTATCATATATTATTGCATGTAATGAACAACCCCTTACCTTTGGCAATGTTAGACTACAAAGATATTTCTTCAACATCTAATGACATAAAAAGAAAACATTCAAACACTTATTTATACTTTTAAAACTACTATATTACAATTAAAATCAATGCAATACTATAAATAATGTAGTCTAAACCTTGATGTAGTAAGTAAGTAAAGTTGGTGACCATAGTCGAGGGCGACCCAAAGACTCACTTTTCAATAGCTATTAAACCGAGGTGTAGGATAGGGCACTACACCTTTCCCTGGATTGCTCCACTTTACCCTTGAAACGTACCTTATAATGCTGAGTGTTAAGCAAGGAAGTATCAAGTACCACTTTTTGTGTCTTTGGTATGACGTGACCTGGGATTGAACCCAGGTCTCCCGAACCATTGGCGAATGATGTAGTAAGTAAAGATGATGTAGTAAGTAAAGTTGATGTAGTAAGTAAAGTTGTCTCCCTTTAGTCGAGGGCGACCCAAAGACTCACTTTTCAATAGCTGTTAAACCAAGGTGTAGGATAGGGCACTACTCCTTTCCCTGGATTGCTCCACTTTACCCATGATACATACCTTATATTGCTGAGTGTTAAGCAAGGAAGCATCAAGTACCACTTTTTGTGTCTTTGGTATGACATGACCTGGGATTGAACCCAGATCTCCCGGACCATTGGCGAATGCTCTACCCACTAAGCCAATGAGCTGGTTAGACCTTGATGTAGCTTACTGTGTTTTCTTGGATATTCCAAATATACTAAACCCCACCACTAATAGTTTTTTAATAACTTTGTTTATTATTTATATTTATGCATATTATATGCGCAGGTGTTATTAACACGAGTTCAAATCCTGGACAAGACTGATTGCATTTCACATAGCACTAATACCCTTGGGAACGGTATCAATCCAATTATCCTCCCTCCAGCTATGGGTAAATAGTAGGACAGACTAGGTTCTTCAGCCTTGGTTAGGCAACTAGTCTAGGAGAAGGAAAACTCTGAATTCAAACCTGTTAAACTCCGCTTAAAAATTGACCTTGTGTCATATCCTGCCTGAGCGGAGGGGTTGGTAAATAGGATAATTGTTCGGTAAAAAATTTATTATCTTAAGGTATAGGGTGTATGAGGACATTTTTGATTGAACTTGAAGCAATTTTAGGCCTAGAAACAAGGTAAGCTTCAACATTTTTAAAAAAATATCTCACGTAATGAATGGCCCATTAAAAAAATTGATCTTAAAAGGTCATTCATTGTATGAGTAGATACTGAAATTTTTCTCTATATGAGAAAATATTTGTCATGAGATGAATGCAATGGTTTTTGTTTGTCTTCTATGTATTTTTAATATTTATTTGTTTATTCTTCTTTCAGAAAAACCAAAGGAGATAATTTTGCAGGATGAGAACTCGGCCAAAAAGATTAAGCATAAGTTAAAGGTTAGTCTCTAAATATTAATGTGACAATCTAAATTTTGTGTTTTGATTTTGAGAACGCAACATTTCAGCCTATTTGTAACATAAGTATTTACCAAACCACTCCCCCATGAGTAAGATGTGACACAAGTTTAATTTTTAAGCAAAATAAAGCAGGTTTGAATTTAGAGTTTTTTCTTCTCCTAGACTGGTTGCCTTCCCAAGACTAGAGAACCTAGTCTGCCCTACTGTTTGCCCGTAGCTGGAGGGAGAATAGTTGTATGCATACTTTGTCCAGGGTTTTAACTTGGGTCATTGATTACATTTTCTACAATGATAACGATTAGGGTATGTGATGTAACATGCAAACCCCTTCTCTAAATTAGTCCCTATCTCTTCTTTGTTTTTTTAACATGCAAATCAGTTCTCTAAATTAGTCTATATCTATCTACATTTTCTTTTTTAAGTAGAGGAATTATATTGTGAATTGAATTACATGACCAGAAAATCCAGTGAACACTTATACATGACATATCGAAACACTGGACAGCTGTTTTGACCTTATTAGGTCTCATCAGCAGTGTATACTGTGATCTCCACCACTGGAGATCGAACCAGCGACCACAGATTGCAGAGCTGAAACTCTACAACTGAGCAACCAGTCCATATCGTGCACATGTGACGCCAAATTAACTAGTCATGATAATTGCGCTGCCAATTAACCTGAATGTGTCTTGCAAGTTATATCCGTACTCTTTACAGAGGACACGGTCACCTCCAGGGCTACGTCTTCCCAAGAGGATTAGAAATAGGCATCCGCGTAATTATAAAGTCCTCAAGGGCACGGATATAAATCTACATTTTCTTTTTTAAGTAGAGGAATTATATTGTAAATTAGAATTACCATGACCAGGAAATCTAGCAAACACTTACGCACGACATACGGGAACACGGTTTCTAGTCTGTATCTCTTCTTTTTTTTTTAATATGCAAATCATTTCTCTAAATTAGTCTCTATCTCTTTTATTTATTTATTTCCCCAGTATCCCAAAAATATTTAAAACTTCTTTTTCTGTTGGTCAGTGAAAATAAGATTTGCTTACTCTGTTAAAATTCCATAAAGTATCATAGATGAGTTAACTCAGTTCTTGTGTCTCCTAACCCTAACCCTAACCCTGCGCTGATACACGCAGCTGAAAATACTTGGTTTCTACTCAGGAAGAGTGAATGTCATATGATAATTACAAATTCAATAAAATCAAATATGCAAATATTAATCTTTTTTTTCTCTTATCATTTTTCTTTTTTTTTTTTTTTTTTTCTTACATCCTCAGACATGTCCAGTTTGTTATACAAGCCGTTGGACAAATTTCACAAAATTATTCTGCAATGCTCCTGCTGGTAAGTTATTTTTCTTCCTTTTTCTTTTTTGCTTTCTTTTTTGAGGAGTAGACACCCTCCCCCCGGTATAGTGGCTAACATGCTTGGTTGCGACATCCTAGTAAGCGAGTTACACTATTACATTCACTTTCAGACTAATACCCTTGAACCCCTTTATTCCTCCTAGCTTTTTTTTCCAATTATTTCGTTTGAGTCCAAGTAGTGCTGCCATACAGTAGTACTGACACAGGTACAGCTTGAAAGAAATCCCATTTTATTTGAAGGATGAAGTCTGAGTCATCAATGAAATTAAACTTATCCATTTCTTCTTCACCAGACATTGGCCTAGCGGTGAGAGTGTTCGCCAGTGGCCCAGGAGACCTGGGTTCAATTCCAGGTCGAGTCATACCAAAGACTCAAAAAAAATGGTACTTGATGCCTCCTTGCTTAACACTCTGCATTATAAGGTACGGATCAAGGGTAAAGTGGAGCAATCCAGGGAAAGGAGTAGTGCCCTCCCCCACACCTTGGTGTAGTAGCTATTGAAAAGGGAGCCTTCGGGTCACCCTCGACTATGGTCACCAACTTCACTTATTTACTTATTTCTTCTGCTTCAAAGTCAGGAATAGTCTGCAAAGATTCCTGGATGTTTACAAGTCTCTGTCTGGTTGATGTTGAAATTTCATCTGTTGTTAAAAATATCCTAAAATAAACTGCTACCTTCAAAGCACATCACTATTACATGGAAGCTCACATATTACTCTACTATTGTTGACAAATGCTGTTGAATACAACTTGTTTTTGTATGAAAGAACAGATTTGTATTCTTAAATAAATGGCATAGATATCAATAAATAAAAAAGTCATTATTTCTGTAGGGATCCACTGAAGCCTAACATAAAGTATGATCATCCTACTGGTCTGGACATATTTAAAAAATCACTATTTCTATAGGGATCTTCTGAACCCTAACATGGAGCATTGTTATTTCACTGGGGTCCAGTCATAAAAAAAGTCACTATTCCTATAAGGATTCATTGAACCCTCACATAGTGTATTATCATTCTGCTGGAATCTGGACATATTTTTAAAAAGTCCCTTTTTAAGTCTTACACTGCCAAAATAACTGAATTTAATTTGATTTTTTTCTTAAAGATTTTAAAATTAACTTTTAGATTTTTTTTTTTTTTTTCATTGAAAGAATTTTAATCTGATTTGCCTTCCAGCTTACAAAGTCAATATTTTGAAGTCCCAGTCTCGGGTAAAAGTGCTTAGTGATGAAAAACTGGAACCATGGAAGCCAATTGACCTTAATACTCAAGTCTATATGCCATTCCACTGCAAGTGTGATGTACTGAAATCCCCAGGTAGGTCAAACTTACTTTCATAAAATATCCCAATGTATCAATTCTTAACTCAATAAAAAAAAAAAAAAAAAAAAATAGAGTTCCATGAAGAAAGAAAAAAATCAAATTCCAGATAGCAAGAAAACAAAAAATAATTATTATTATGTAACAACTTTAGCAAAGTGTAAACATGCATGAAGATATATTTTGCGTACAAAAGGAGAGTTGTATGGGTTTTTGAGAGAAAAGGTTTGGTCTGATTTGATTTTATGGCATATCAACTATTGTTGGTTATTTAATGCCAAATCCTGATTTTTGTATATATATATATATATATTGTCATCCACGGACAGATCTGTTTCGTTCTATCAGAACTCATCAGTGTGGCTAGACAGGCTAGATTCCCGAAGCTGGGATCGAAACCTGGTTGACTCAAACACCAATCCAAGATTCTACCACTCAGCCATGAGGAAGCCAGCACGAGTGAAGTAAATTTAAACGGTTATGAATCACAATTGTTATTGTTTACATATATCCGCTTAATGGCTACCAAGAGCTCGATTCATATGAAGAGCCTTGCATATAAGCTAATGGCAACACAATTACTTCATTCACTTGAGAGATCAACCCTACAATATATATATGCATTGAAAATATGATTTATTAACACATTTTGTAGATACACAAAGTTAAATGATCAAATAGTTCTATTTCTAACAATTCAATTAAACATCAGCCATTTGTTTACACAGTTAAATTTCTAAAAATTCAATTTAGCAGTAGTCATTTGTTTGCACTCTGTTTAAATGTCAAATAGTTCTATTTGACTCATAGATAGGACCCTATCAAGTGCTACCAGTCTGAGTCAAAGTAGACCTGTGAGTGATGGCAATAAATGCATACTCTACATTCTAAGAGCCTCACCATCAGATTGTTTAGTGTCATAATCCGGAGACTCATTGTAGGGGGGTGTCTTACCCCTCTACAGAGATGCAGTTGGTATATTCTACAGTCCCCACCCTGGCCAACTGGGGTGTGAGAAAAAAAGAAATACAATCCAACACTTACTGTGTAAAGTTTCTTTTATTATTCTGGGTTCAGTTCTTTTGATATTTCTATACATTAAGAGAACAGGCTGATTGACAAAAGTGTAGTATTAGACAAGATGGCTGCTTGACAACACACCATTTGTAGACAGTAAATTGCTAATCCAACCCAATCTTGCTGTATCTTGGTCAATGAGAAATTAAAAAAAAATGAATATTGTTGTGTTAAAATATGTCTAACTGTTTTCTGTTATATTTTGTTGTTCCTAATATTTGTGGTATATCATTTTGTGTTATATACTCACATAATAAATATGCTTATATACACATATACATGTTCATGCAGGATACATACTGACGCAGTAATAAACGATGCACACAGGAAGTCTTCTTTAACAAAATATTACCTCTCACTTTATTGCAAGGGTTTGAAAAGGTTGTGTGGGGTTTTACTGTGAGAGGGAGCTGAAGACCGAACATAAACTGTAATATTTTGACCCCACTGTTATGACCGTCACGTTGTGTCTTTCTTGTTCTCTAGGGCTGCTCAACTGGAGGCCTAGGGCCCACTCTGCTGGATGCTGGCTTTCTTTACTGCATCTTATCAGCATCTTCTGGACCCCAAACTCTATCCGGGTTCCCGAGGGCCCCCTTGGTCAGGTGTGGCTTTCCCTACCACAACTCGACTCCAAACTGTCTGGAACTCTACTGGCAACTCCCCTCAGACTCGAACTCAACTGAGTTATATAATGGTTCAACGCCCACTCGATCTTTGAAATCGCATGTTTGATTGTCATCAAGCGGAAATAACTGTTATGCAGTTCACAGGTCACTCTCTTCCGGTGTATCAGTCTATGAGTGTACCATGGGAATTTTTTAGCTCATCCTATTTCATCAGCCAATTTCCGCCCATGCAATTTCCTCTCCTAACTGCCATTGGAATGTGTCATTTCCTTCCGGTGCATCACCTTGAATGGCATTTTGGGCCGGGTCAAAAGGTCAAAATATAACATTGGTATTCCATCAAGGCAGAAGGTATTTGTCCAGTGGCACAAAGTATTTGACTCTTATCCAATGGTACAAAGCATTCCACTGGCCCAATATATTTGATATGTGTCTGGTAGCCTAAGGAATTGCACATGTATCCAATGGCACTAAAGTATTGGATACATGTCCAATGACACAAAGTATTTAATGATCCAATGAGTTTGATATGTGTCCAGTGGCAGAATGTCTTTAACATGTATTTAATGGCACAAGGTATTAAACATATGTCCAGTAGTAGAGTTTGTCTTGTACCAATAGCACAAAGGATTCCAGGGGAGGCAACATTTGGAAGAAAGATGAAAATAGATATCTTCTCCTAATAGTATACGCCAAGAAAGTATCTTCAATTTAGAAGAAAATTGACTTTTTATTAAATGAAATAAAAATTGTTTGTTAAGAGTATACTTATTTATTAAGAACACTCTGTGTGTGTATATATATATATATATATAGGGTGTGGAAGCCAAATTAGGAATATTCTAGTATATAATAAACTACTCTATTATAAAACAAGATTAATTTTAATTTTAAAGAATAAACAACTAAATAAGGAGATAGACACAAAACAGTAAATTTATTCAATATGGCCACTATTTTTTTCAATTACCATATCAAACAAATTCTTCATACATTCTATTCCATTCTTCTTCAATAGTAGTCTTAAAGGAACCAATATTTGGATGGAAAGTTGCATTTGTTTTTTCTAAAATTCTGCATGTATCATAATTAAGGGGGTTAAGGTATGGGCTTAAATCTTGTTTAATTGCTATCCTCACAATTTTCTTGTTGATTTACAATTCATTAGTATGGTTTCTTATTGACGTTGTAGGGTCCTTCTTAATTGCTGTAGCAAGAGCAGTTAAAAAGCCTTTTTTTCATTTTTT
Organism: Sepioteuthis lessoniana; assembly: GCA_963585895.1. Classification (NCBI taxonomy): domain Eukaryota; kingdom Metazoa; phylum Mollusca; class Cephalopoda; order Myopsida; family Loliginidae; genus Sepioteuthis; species Sepioteuthis lessoniana. The sequence continues at coordinate 14,175,469 of OY757932.1, read as the reverse complement.
GCTCAATCCTCCACTTCCCCTTTTCTATAAAAAATTATTCTTTGCTTTGTATATGATAGACAAAAAGAAATTCTGACTTAGTTTTGGTGTTTAGCAAGTCATAGATTCTTTATTTCTTTTCTTGCTCACACATATTAGGCTGAAATTTAATGAAAAAGTGTTTGAATAATAGAGCTAATCATAAAAATTTACATTTGACGCATCTTTTTTTAAAATTTGACTAATCAAACTCAAAAAAGTTATTAAAATCATTCCATATTTTGCTTGCATACCTTGTAAATATATAAAGAGAAAGAGAGTACTGCTCATGAATATTTGGACAAATTAATTTGTAATTGGTTTGTTTTGAAAGTTAAAGACTGAAACATTATACATACAAGAACCATATTTTATTTTTGTCAATATAACAAGACATGCATTTAATCATGTCCTGTGGTTCTAAATAGTAAATTTTTGTAAATATTTTTAATGAAATAAAGTCGTTAAATGAAAAAAAGTTCTAGAATTTAATTGTGACATTGTTAATAAAGAAGATGTTAATTAACATTAGATAATAATTATTTTAATGATTATTGAGAATATAAATGTAAAGAAAAAAAAAATTATGATGTTGGTGAGGACATAGTTTCAGTTACAAATACATAATAAGATGTTATGAACATTGGGTAGGATTGATTGATAGATGGCCAATCAAAGTTCAAATCTTCCAGCCGTCACAATCATGTATAAATTTAGAGATATCTAAAAAAAATAGTTAAGAGTGAAGTTTTAGATGCCAAGAGAAACAAAAGTATATTTTGGGACTTAAGTGAGACCACCTCATCTCCATGGAGGAATGGGATTAAAATTTATGAAAGAAAGAAAGAATCTTTCGTCCATCAAGTGAACAGGACCCACCTCACATGTTCCTGTTTATAAGACCAGTCCAAACAATGTTCATCCAATTTTTTTTTTTTTTTTTTGGTCACCAGAATCAAGTGACAAACTCTTCATCACCTCTTTCCTTAGGGGAGTCCCAAATTTGTTGTGGCTAATGTACTGGATTATGACATCATAGTAAGCGAGTTCAAACTTCATTCGTGTTATTACATTTATTTTCGGACTGATATCCTTAAGAAAATTATGAAAACCCCTTATCTCCATTCAATTATGAGTTAAATAGTATAACTATTGTTCTTCTAAAAGGATGGCTTTGGCATTAAATAACTCATGAAGGTTGATATACCATTAAACAAAAGAAAACAAACCAAATTTCTTTCCAGTATTTGAGCACTTTTCAGATTTAAGAAAAAACATTTTTATAATGATTTGTTCATTTCACTATATATGTAATATAATTAAGTAAAATAAGTAAAGTTGGCGACCGTAGGCAAGGGCTACCCGAAAGCTCCCTTTTCAATAGCCACTACAACCGAGGTGTAGGGGAGGCCGCTACTCCTTTCCCTGGATTGTTCCACTTTACCTTTGTTAGACGACAAAAATATTTCTTCAACATCTAATGACATAAAAAGAAAACATTCAAACACTTATTTATACTTTTAAAACTACTATATTACAATTAAAATCAATGCAATACTATAAATAATGTAGTCTAAACCTTGATGTAGTAAATAAGTAAAGTTGGTGACCATAGTCGAGGGCGACCAGAGTGCTCCCTTTTCAATAGCTATTAAACTGAGGTGTAGAGGAGGGCACTACTCCTTTCCCTGGATTGCTCCACTTTACCCTTGAAACGTACCTTATAATGCTGAGTGTTAAGCAAGGAGGTATCAAGTACCACTTTTTGAGTCTTTGGTATGACTCAACCTGAGATTGAACACTGGTTTCCTGGGCCATTGGCGAACACTCTACTACTAAGCCAATGGGCCAGTCAATATAATTAAGGACGATACTTAATTATATTAGGTAATCATTTTATTTGTATTAATAAATTGTAAGTTGGATAGAAAACTTTGAATGGAAGTGTATGTCACATATGAATATCATATGGTGCGATTGTCATATGTGTGGCGAGATATCAAGTTAACAAGTCATTTTGGGAATTACTTGCAGCCTGATATTGGAAAAGTAAACAAGTTGAGTGCATAATTGGAAAGATGACATCACACGTGAAGGTTTAAGATACATGTCCTTAACATGATTAGCTGATGAAATAATTAAGATATATTATATAAACAAAGAAATTTTTTAATTCATTGGGCAGTATGAGGCAGTTCAGTTCAGAGCTGAGAGGTAGATGGTGTAGTTCAGTGCACTCTTGGGTGAGAGGGAATGAGAGGACCAAAGGAATTGAAGTTGGATGTGTTTATTCATTTGTCTCACACGAATTTTAGCATTTCTATGGCACAGCAGTAGACCATTCTACCTATCCCTCTCTCTCTGTCTTTAAGTTCACGTCTGGCTGCTGTATGAAATGTATACAGTCAGATATAAAATAAACTCTTTCGTATTTTGAAGCAACAAGTTTGTCTTATATTTGAAGAGTATGATGCCTATTAATATTTGAGATGGTGCCAGGTTGGTGAGGCAGCATTACACTATTCTATCTGGTCCCGTAGTGTTACATGCTTCCCATTTGATTGGTCTAATGGGTAGAGTTTTCGCCAATGATCCAGGAGACCTGGGTTCAATCCTAGGTTGCGTCATCCAAAGACTTTTAAAATGGTACTTGATACCTCCTTGCTTAACACTCAGCAATATAAGGTACGTATCAAGGGTTAAGTGGAGAAATTCAGGGAAAGGAGTAGTGCTCTCCCCTATACCCGGTGTAGTAGCTATTGAAAAGGGAGCCTTCTGGTCGCCCTTGACTACGGTCGCCAATGTTACTTACTTACTTTATGTTACATATATTATTATTATTATTGTTGTTGTTATTGTTATTATTATTATTATAATGTATTAATTTTTTTTTTTTTTTTTTTTAGATACCCAAGTTCTGATTTTAACCAAAAAGAAATTCTTCAAAGATGAGAAACGCAAACTTCATCTGAATAGATGGGCATCAATTTTTCCTCTTGACACTCGCATCGAAGCACTTGTAAAGCAGCAAAAAACTCTTTGTGAAAAGTCTTTGTAGTTAGTTTTTTGTTGTTGTTGATTTTCATTTATTTTTTAATTTTTTTAAATCTTTTTTTTTAATCTTTTTTTTATTTTTATTTTTATTTTTTTGTCTCTAAATGAAGTTTTGTATGTTTGACATTAATTCCTTCATGCAATGACAATATTCACAGCTTATGCTGCATTTTGGCCTTACATTTGGCCATTATTTTCCTCAACAAGGAATTAAAGTAATGCATGGATTTCTCTGACTACTCTTAATTGCACTGTAGTGTCTTTTTACTTATACATTGTATATATGAATCATTGTTCTTTTTTTTATTTATTTTTTTTTTTCAAATGCCTGAAATAATTCGGTGAAATAAATATTAGTCTTTTCATGCCTGCAATTTCAGTGTTTGTACAAAAGGTTTTAGACTCTCTCCTCTAAATGGCTGTCACCAAAGACAATTTTTTTATTCATTTTTTTTTAATCTAAATTTATTTCAATTTAATTTTTTTTGAATTTAAATTAAAAATTTTTCTTTTGTTTAAAATTTTTCTTTTTGATTTAATTTCTTTTTAATATAAAATCATTTGCCTTACCCAAAATGGCCCTGGTTTGATTTCCACCAAAGCTATTTCTTTATGTGGTTCAAATTGTGTAATGGTTAACTTGTTAGCTTTACTAGCTGACTCTTGCTAGTGAGTTGGATTCTCACTACATACCCTCATATTTCTGGCCTTGTGCCAAACTAATCTAAGCTTAGTAAATGACTTCCTTGAGGCTAAGGTGGGCATTTCTTCATTTGAAACCACAATAAAGAGATGTTATTTAAATCCAAGTTGGTGATACCAGAGGGCTTGTAGACTGACCTATTTTTTGTAACATGTCTGCAATGATAAGGGTATCTGCTTTCAGATATTTTTGAACAATCTTTTTTTTTTACTTAATACGAGCAAACTTTGTTATTCAAACATTAAATGAATGACACCAAAGGTTGAACTCTAGATCAGTGTTTCTTAACCTTTTCTTCCTTGTGGCTCATTTTTGGTGTCAAAAAAATTCCAGACCCACATAAGCACAAATAGAAATTCCGTGTAACAGGAAATATATTTTATTTACAAAAGTAAAATTTAGTATGAAATATAAATCCTGACTTATGAATGCACTATTCCTGGTGTCTATCAGCTTGTCAAGTTGAACTTCAAAACCTTGGTTCAGCTTCAGACGTAAGTGAAAAAAAAAAAAACAAAAAAAAAAACAGAATTTCAAAGCCCACCTATTTTCCTTGGGCTAACTCCAGACCCATTTTAGAAATTTCTCCAGCCTACATATGGGCATAAGGACCCTGTCATTGAGAATCACTTCTCTAGATCTTACAATTTTGTAACATACCAACTAAAATAAAGAGAGAGAGAGAGAGAGAGAGAGTGAAAGAGAGAGTATAAAATATTTTATCGTTTTAAGTTCATATAGTATGGACCGTTGGGTGGGGGTGAAATTCCTTACGTGAATGTTACTTTTAAATTTATTAGTTATTGGTCATTTTTTAACAATTTTACTAATCTAATCTTTTTCATTCTAAATTCCAAATGAATAAAGCTTAAAATTTTTATTTCCGTAATGTTTTTTTCTTGTATCTTTATCTTTTCTACTAACTCATGCAGGTGTAAATAGTAAATTGTGCTTTGCATGCATTAAATCCATTCTCAATTAAAAGAGTAATGTTGTTATATTTTGAAGAGATTAAAGAGGAGTTGGACATAATTTTACTTTTGTGATTATTTGACATTTATTTTCAGTAATCTTAAATTTAGAAATTTATTTCTCCAAAATTTGAGAATGGTGGGTTTGGTTGGGTTGGGTTAGGTTTGGTTTGGTTTCTTTGTTTAATGGCATATCAACCTTTGTAGGTTATTTAATGCCAAAGCCATATTTTTTGAATAACAGTAATTTAATCCGAGGAGTATTAGTCTGAAAGTGAATGTAATAGTACAACTGGAGTCACAGTCCTTGTTAGCCATTACACCACAGGAACTCCCCCCGCTGAAGAATTGTGGGAGTTTCTTGAATAAATCACATCAAAATGCCTTATATAAGGAGTAACCTTGGAATACCAAATAAAATCACTAACTTTATCAAAAGAAAAGATTCAAGTTGGTTGATTTTGTTGTAAAGACAACACACGCATATATATATATATATATATATATATATATATATATATATATATATATATAAACTCAGACACAACATATATATATAGTATAGTCGGATGTTTCCATTCAACTACAATATATATGCTCTGAATGTGAATTTTGTTATATCCCAGCGAATGAATAAGGGATTAACAATAGCCATACATTGAGCACTCACATAGATTTATATGATATTCCTCATATATTCTATAAAAAAAAATAATCCACACCCACTGTCTTTAGACGCTGACTGGATATCATAAAATATATATATATATATATATATATATATATATATATATATATATATATATATATATGTATGTATGTTGTGTCTGAGTTTAAATGTACAACTATGAAAGTGAAAACAAGGTGTTCAGATGATGATTTTATGTGTAGTCAAATTATTTGGCAATCTTTTGATTTTTACATTCAACTTTTTACAGAACATTTAAATATCTGATGTTGTATTGTCTGAATTTTATTTAAATTAAATTTATTTTTTTAGATGGAATGAAAAAATAAGAAAGTTTAAAACATTCTATTTCCATTAGTGGTGTCCTTTTTCAAAACTGCTTGATGTAGTCAGTGTTCAAAATTTACTTTAGAATCATAATGTATTTCCTTAAAATATATATATATATATATATATATATATATATATATATATATATATATATATATATATATATATGCATCTTTTAAGGAGATACATTATGATTTTAAAATAAATTTATGTGTGTGTGTGTGTGTGTGTATATATATATATATATATATATATATATATATATATATATTTATTTTTGGTCCAGTTAAACCGGAGTTAGGAGTAATTCCATCAGGACAAGAAGGTTATATTTATTTCAATCCTGTTACGCATTTTTGAGGTTTTCAAAAACACGAAAAAAGTAAATAAATTAGATATTTGCTTTAATTTTAATATATCTAATACTGTACCTTTGCTTGAATTTTTTATTTAGAGTTTAAATCTTAGTCAATAAAAAACCTGTAATTTAGGTCTAAATATAAATTTTAAAAAACTTTTTAAAAAAACAATATTTACTACACTGCTAACCGAAAGTTAAATTTAAAACGGAAGTGGGCTTAATGAAAAGGTAACTCCTCACCCCTCTTCGACTCCCTCCCACCTCTTCGACTCCCTCATACTATCCCCTCCCACTACCATGTGTCTATTCAATTTTTTTATCCAAAATGATCTGAAGAAGTCCTGTTACTTTTTTCGTGTTTTTAAAACCTCAAAAATGCGTAACAGGATTGAAATAAATTTATAATCCTATGTGACTGGTTTCGTTGTTTTTCTTAAAGTGTATATATATATATATATATATATATAAACAAAGAAAATAAACTATTACAGATAAGGGATTTTGTAACTTTTTAGTACTCATTCGATTAAGTAAGGAGATAGGTTGAAAAGCCCAACTCTTTGATAATGTAGTTAGAAATAATGCTAGAGTCAATAATTTTCTGGCGTTTTTTTTTTGTTATCTATATAAACTAACATTTTGGAATCTTTAAAATTAAAGTTGTGATACGTTTCTAAATTATATCTTACTGAGTATTATTTACATTTCCCTTGTTCAAGTCCCTTTTATGTTTGTAGATTTGTTCTTGAAGATTACAGGATGTTTCACTGATGTAGTTTTCCCTGTTTTATTATTCTCTTCAAGCTGGGTGTATGAAAAAGAGAAACAGAATAATAAAGTGTGGGGGTCACAGTGAGAGAAAGCCTCCAAAAAGCAGAAATTCTTTTGTTTGCTTTCCAGGTATGTTAAGCCAGCAGATGCTCTCTACTGAAGTGATGATGTTTTTACTGTCTCATGTAGCAGACTTGCCTATTCAAAGGTTTATTGTCAGAAAAATTTAGGCAAAAATTTGTATTTTGTAGTTCTGAAAAACATTTTTGATGAAGTTATTGTCCATTTTGAGCAAAGATTTAAAACAATGATAGAGTTAAGATTTGTTGAATTGATGAATCTGCAGCTTTTTCACACTTACCAAAAAATTTTTCTAATGGAAGTGTTTTAAAACTTTGGATGTATATAAAAAGATGTTGAATATTGCTGGATTGAAAAGTGAACTAAAACCAGTTTATAGATGGTTTTGGTTTCGTTTCTTTGTTTAATGGCATATCAACCTTTGTAGGTTATTTAATGCCAAAGTTATTTTCCTAGAAGAACAGTAGCGGTACTATTTAACTGATAGCTGGGAGGATAAGGGGGTTCATACTTTTCCCAAGGGTATTTGCCCGAAAGTGAATGTAACAGCACGACTGGAGTACAAACTTACTTACTACTGTCCATCACTTTAACCATTACATCACAGGGATATCCCTTCAGTTTATAGAGCAGATTTTGTCAAACAAGCATCAAACATCCAAGAAGTTGCAGAGATAATACAAGAACTTGAACTAAACCAACCTTTAACAGAAATAACTAACTTACTATGTCTGATTCTGACCATACCTGCCACATCTGCTTTCTGTGAGAGATTGTTTTTCTTCTCTAAAGGGTATAAATAATCATATGAAATGTTCCTAAAATGAAGAGCAATTAAATCATTTGATTTTAACTTCTATGAATAAAGATCTTTTAAAGAAGATAAAGGTAGAATATAGTGCTGATACTTTTTATCACAAATGGATTAATGACTTTACTAAAAAGAAATGAGGAATTAAATTGATTTACAAATAAATTTTGTTAACTCATTATTTGTAGATTTTATTATTTTCTCTCATAACTAATCGCGGCCATCATCATCATCACCAGGGTATTACTAATGGCGAAGAGAACATCAAGTCGAGTGGAGTTGGGTATTAAGCAGGACCTATTGCTAGAAGTGTATTTTCTCACATTAAAATTAGTTCACATCACATTCACAGATGAGGGGTGCACAGAGTAAGGCTCTCCTTTTTCTTCTCCACCTTGGTAATTAACCTGTATAATGAACTGCATGCCTTAGTGTCCAAGTCACCCTTCATCATTGATATATATATATATATATATATATATATATATATATATATATATATGAGAGAGAGAGAGAGAGAGAGAGAAAAGACATGGTTTCAATATTTATATATGATGCTTGGTTTCAATATTTTTACCTTAAAAATATCATGAAGGTCTCAGCATAGAATCCAAACAATCTATTATTTATAAATTCATAAAATGCTATTTAAAATAAATATATTAAGATGGTTTATTTTGGGTGTATTTTTAAAACAAGCTTAAATGCCACCTTTGGTGGGCATTAAGCTAATATCAATTCCTTCCTATTCATAGAATTTAAAATTATTTGAAAAATAAATGAATCACAATTGGGAAGAAACATCAAGAGTCTTAAGGAGGGTGGGATTACTTCAAATCAACAACCCAAATAAACAGAATTCTTAAAAACAACTCTCTTTTGAAAGATTTTAGTTCACTTTGAAATACAAACACCTTCTTCAATTTGGAAGTTTACCTTGAAGGTAAGTGTATGTATTTATCCAATCTCTCCACCATAGTATAACCGTTTAACAGTGTGCAAACAAATAGCTGATGTTGAATTGTTAGTGTTGTATGGCAATGATTAGAACCATTTGATTGTGTGCAAACAGGTGGGCTCTAATTGGTTTGAAATGTTATCTACTAAGTATTCGTTTAGAAATCTTAGGTTTAATATATGTATGGATGGAATTTGTCTTTAAGGGTTAATATGCCATAAAGCCAAACCAACAAACTAACCAAACCAAACTAGAAAACATCTTGAGTTTTCAAAAAAAAAATCTACCTTTTCACTAAAATCTGACCAAACCAAATCAACATTTTCACCAATATCTGGCCAAAAATAATCAAATACTCTCATAAAAACCGATACCTTCAACCCTAAAACCCACATAGAAGACTAAACCAACATAACCTTTCTTGGCATTAAATGACCCACAGAAGTTGATATGCTGTTAAACAAAACTCAAACCCTTCACCATAGGTAGGATGTGACACAAAGTTAATTTTTCAGGGAGAATCATGGGTTCGAATAAAACTAAAATGTATCCAGTAGTAAGGTTCCGATTCTGGAGATCTAGGAATTGTAGATTCACACTTTCATTGCCATTACTCCCAGGTCCACTTTGACCTGGAGTAATAGTAACTATTAGGTTCTCATCAATGGATCAAATAGATCTTTGAAAATTATTAGTATAAGATAGTTGTATGGTTTTGAGTATTTCTATGTACAAATTGTATTAAATAGGAATACTTGACATCATATAACTGTGCAAACAAGTGTTTAGGGAAAAAAAATGTAATTTCTTAAAGATGTAATGGAATATTGAAAATACAGTTACTCAAACATTCACAAATCAAATTTATTATATATGTAAAAACAGGATTTGGTGTTAATTAACCAACAATAGTTTATATGCCATGAAAGCCAATCAAACCAAATCCTATATATTTAATATATATATATATATATATATTTAATATATATATAAAGAGGATTTGGCATTAAATAACTACAATGGTTGATATGCCATAAAAGCCAATCAAACCAAGTCATGTATATTTAATATATATGTATAAAGAGAATTTGGCATTATATAACCTACAATGGTTGATATGCCATAGAACCAAACCAATTCCTATATATTTAATATATATATATAAAGAGGATTTGGCATTAAATAACGTACAATGGTTAATATGCCATAGAACCAAACCAAATCCTATATATTTAATATATATGTATAAAGAGGATTTGGCATTATATAACCTACAATGGTTGATATACCATAGAACCAAACCAATTCCTATATATTTAATATATATGTTTCAAGAGGATTTGGAATTATATAACCTACAATGGTTGATATACCATAGAACCAAACCAATTCCTATATATTTAATATATATGTATAAAGAGGATTTGGCATTATATAACCTACAATGGTTGATATGCCATAGAACCAAACCAATTCCTATATATTTAATATATATGTATAAAGGGGATTTGGCATTATATAACCTACGATGGTTGATATGCTTTAGAACCAAACCAAATCCTATATATTTAATATATATGTATAAAGAGGATTTGGCATTAAATAACCTACAATGGTTGATATGTCATAAACTCAATGAAACAAATCTTATTTAATATATATGTATAAAGAGTATTTGGCATTAAATAACCTACAATGGTTGATATGCCATAAAAGCCAATCAAACAGGGTCATATATATTTAATATATATGCATAAAGAGTATTTGGCATTAAATAACCTACACTGGTTGATATGCTTTAGAACCAAACCAAATCCTATATATTTAATATATATGTATAAAGAGGATTTGGCATAAAATAACTAATAATCATTGATACTTTTTGATGACACCTCAAATACTCAAGCATTATTTAGGGTTGTTCCTAGCCAAATTCAATTGCCCTCAAATACCAACCTCCAGAATTTTTTTTCTATTTAATTCCTAATCAAATGTAAATAATGTGGAATTTTTCCATGAAACAATTCTTATTTTCTGGAACATACCAGGTGAAGAGAAGTTGGAACTAAGAACTGGAGAAAGGCCTCTCTCCTCTCTCGGTTGGAAGGAAATCAACATTGAATTTCCAGGACCAATTAAAGATGGCCAGGATTTTAAATTGAACCTGGTGCACAGGAATAATCCACTCAACAGAAAAAAATTGATTATCTCATTATTTATTTAGATCCATCTCTCATCTTTCTGAAATGCACCATTTAATTTTTTTTTTTTTGTATGTTAAAAACCAGCAAAATCAACAACAGAAAAGAAGGCAGTAGCCAATTTAGAAATAATTTCTTCCTCCCACAAGAAGATAAATTCCACATATAAACACACACACATACACACACACACACATATACACTAAGTTGGGCAGAAGTAATAGGTCAATAACTTTTGTATTTATTTAATTTTTTTGTAAATATTTACTTCATTGTTATTTATTGGCCTATTACTACAGCCCTTCCCTATGTTTAGCTCAATCTATCCATTCTGCTCAACTACAAACCCATATACACACACGCACATATATGTATGTATTTATGTGTATAAACATATAAATGTGTGTGTGTGTGTGTGTATATATATATATATATATATGTTCTGTCTGTTGATGACAATATATACACTTCCTCCCATCAGGAAGGAGTTGAGCACTTTGGCAAAGGAATTAACAGTTGCCACACATGTAATGCAAAGGTCTTCTAACGAATTGAGTACTTAAATAGCCATTAGTGTAAAAAAAATATATATAAACAAACAAAAATTAATACATATGCACTAAATTCCTGAGCTGACATTGATTCTCATACTGACTTAAGGGTATGTCGTTGGTTTGACATAAAAGACTGGTTTCGATCTCAGCTTGAAGCACCTCACATGTTTAGCCACACTAACGAGTTGTAATACAACGGAACAGTCTCGGCCGTCGCTAGCGTAATGCAAAGCTCTTCGCAAGAATTGAGCACTCTGGTAGCCGATAGGGTATAAAAAATGTAAACAAAGGCTGCTGCTGCTGTTGCTAAAATAAATATCTTAAAATTCCCTTAGCCAACGTGGTCTGCTTGGTGGCTGAGAGGTCTGGAACTTAGTCTAACATAAAGTTGGACGGGTTTTGATTCCGGCTTCGAGCGTCCTGCATGTCTAGCCACACTGAAGAGTTCTGATAGAACGAAACAGTCTGTTTATGGATGACAATATATATATATATATATATATTACTTGGCAGTGCCCATCCTTCAGTAGAGGAGTGCCCCAGGCATAATTATTAACATGCTGGAATACAACATCACAGTAAGTAAGTTTGTTCTCCTAATGCACTATTACATTCATTTTCAGACTAATACCTCTAGGAAAGGTATGGTTGATTTGTCATAAATATAGAAACCAAACCCAACCCAACCCATCATTCAACAGATTGTTTTGTTACATGGTATTAATAGTACAGAATAGTCTTTGACCTGACCAATGAAAATCATTAAATGGTTTTGAAATAGAAATATTTAGTTGTCTAAATTTCTGAGACAAAGCTTGGTGATTTTCATCATTAAGGGTTTTCGAACTATTGTCTTCATCTTTATTGTTATTTCTACGTTTTGGCCGATATGTCCTCCGGCCTTCTTCAGGTGTTTATCGAACTCGGGAACCTTCACGGAACTCCAAACTACGTCCTTTATTGAATCCATGGGAGTCGCCTGTTCTGATTCCATTAGCCATAACCGGGTACAAGTGTTAAGTATTCCTGTATTGTTACTTGCCTGCAGTCAGTAAGCTTCTAAGGAGACAATCATCTAGAGGTTGCAGGTTCAATCCTGTATTATTCATTTAAACATCAGAAAGCATCAGTTAAAGATTGAACTAAATCAAATTTTAATCAAAGTTTCCTGTCAAAAAATCAGACAGAACTTTAGTTACAAACTGATATTTGATGCATCGATACTACCTTAACTGGTACTGTCAGTCCAGGTCTGACTCTAGATATAATGGCAATGAAAGAGTACTTTACACTTACCACAACTGAAGCCTCACTACCAGATCCAAAGTGTCTTACTCTCTGCAGGGAATGCTGTCAATGTATTTTAAACCCCACACACTGGGTGGAAATTGGAAAGAATAAGGGAGATAATTTAAAGATACAGGTAAAAGATGAGAGGAGAGCCGAGGTATGAGATTATGGATAATCTTAGTTGTGAATATCCATGGGATTTTCACAGGTTCAGCTAGTTGTAATATTATTTTGCTTGTTTGTATGACTATCATTAAAGATTAAGAGGACAAATAACACCTTTTCACAAGATGGTTCTAAGTTTACCCTATTTACCAACCCCTCCGCTCCGGCAGAGTATGACACAAGGTCAATTTTTAAGCAGTTTAACAGGTTTGAATTCAGAGTTTTCCTTCTCCTAGACTAGTTGCCTCACAAAGGCTGAAAAACCTAGTCTGTCTTACTATTTACCCATAGCTGGATGGAGAATAATTGGATTCATATCTTTCCCAAGGGTATTAGTGCTATGTGAAATGCCATCAGCCTCATCCAGGATTTGAACTCGTGTCACCATGTCCATTTCCTACAATGATAACCATTACACCATGGTTCTAAGTTTACTGTGGCTCAGATTCACCAGGCAATTGCAAAAAAAATTTCATTGCAACCTGATACTTTAGTAGAAGAAATTCAAATATAAACATTAAAAAAAACAAAGTTTGTTTTTCATGTGGATTTCATGTGGATTCCTTTGACTCTCTCACTATCCATCCCTATCAGCTAGGTCTTCTTGACTGCATCCACTGTCCACACAGAGCTGATGCATGTCTTTACTGGTCAGACAACATTAGTGTTTTCCTGTATAGGATTTCACAGAAGAATGTCAGTTACGAGTTCATCCTTACTTCTCCAGTATGTCTTCATCTTACTTTGATGGTTTGTGAGATAGGAGGTTAGTGGCTGTACAGCTGCTGTCTTGTGGGATGGTGTTTGCAGTATTTGTTCAAAATAACGCATAGCATTCTTGTGTAGTTCCCAACTAGCTTTTTCTCCAAGTGCTTCATTTGAGTCCATGTGGTGCAACCACTTGGTAGTACTGACACAGCTGCATCTTGGAAGAAATCCAGTTTTATTTTATAAGAGAGATCTAATTTCCAGATGACCAATAGCCTTTAAGTTTGTTTTTTTTATTTAAAAATTAAATTTTCAGTTCTTTTTTTTTATCTTGATTAAAATATTGAAAAATTTTGCCTAAATTTCTGACATAAGGAATTATAAGATATTTGGCCTGTTATTCTCATCTAGTCCAGGTATATCAATGTGACCAACAACAATGTATATCAATGTATAATATTTATTATTTCATAATTTCATCAGCTAAATCCAGTACCTCAGAATCATGACCTTTTGGGCAAACTTTTACTAGCTCATCTTTTAGGCTGAAGTCCCCTTTTCTAAAATAGGTAAAACCATCTCCATATTCTTTCACACACTGCACCATTGCTAGAATCTGAAAGAAAAGGGTGCAGCAGAAATACTACCCACATTTTAATCTATCACCTGTGTTGTACAAAAGAATTTAGGAAACTGGTAATGGTAGCTCCATCTAGCTAATGTCTCATCATTTTTATTTCAGATATGATCATGGCCTGGACTGGTGTGGACCGTACTTTTGCTGTTGAAACATTTTTTTAAGACTGATGAATTTGTAATTGCTACTCAGAGAGCTTTCTGTGCTCGTTTTGTGTTACGTAGGAATGATGCTATTCTGGATAGAATTTTCAACCCAGAACAACATTATTCTGACATATGAAATGAACATGAAAAACTCTCTGTGTCACAATTACAGATTCACTTGTCTTAAAAAAATGTTTCAACAGCAAACACATGGTGTGCGCTGGTCTAGGCCATGATTGTACCTGAAGAAAAGGGTAAGATATTAACTAGATGGAGCTACCATTACCACTTGCCTAAGTCCACTTGCACCAGATAGATGACAGTTTAAAATGTGGAAGATATTTATACTGCACCATGTATATCTCATTTTCTTTCAGATTCTGTGAAAATTATTTGAAGAAAAACTTTCAAATCAGCCTCATATTTGCCCCAAGTAAAGAACACATGCTATACTCTTTGAATTTTAGAGAAGGAATTTCAGAAATGGCCATTACTCCTTTTAAACTTTGCTCTTTTGCTCCAGTAAATGAAATTTAGGAATTAAACTATTTTCTTTGTAAAAACAGGTAAATTTGCACATTTTCATTCAAGGCCTGAATAAAACAATACAGGAATGGATGGTATTTCTCCACACCCAGTATTATTCATCAAAACATGGGTTTGGTTTCTTTGTTTAATGACATATCAACCTTTATGAGTTATTTAATACCAAAGCCATACTTGTAGAAGGACAGTAGTGGTACTATTTAACCTATAGTTGGAGGGATAAGAGAATTCATGCCTTTCACAAAGGTAGTAGCCCAAAAGTGAATATAATAGCACAACTGGAGTTTTAACTCGGTTACTACAATGTTGCAGTCCAGAACATTAGCCACTATACCACAAGAAGGGAGTTCTTGTAGGTTATTTAATGCCAAATTCATTTTTATACAAATAATCAGTTCTATTTCAAGCAATTCAGTTTAGAATGAGTACACAGTTTTATTGTGAAAAATTTTTCTATTTCAAGCTATTAAGTTTATTCAAGCAGTTCTAATTCAGCTAATTCAGTTTAGTATAAGTACAGATTTTGTTTACACAGTTACATGTCAAAACAGTTCTATATTAAACAATTCAGTTTAGTGTAAGTACACTTTCAATGCCAAAAAACAGTTCCATTTCAAATAATTCAGTTTAGCATAAGCACACAGTTTAAATGTAAGTACGGTTCAATTGTAAAACATTTCTATTTCAAGCTATTTAGTTGAGTCAAACAATTCAGTTTAGCATAAGTATGCAGTTTAGTTCTATTTAACCCATAGATAGGGCCCTACCAGGTGCTATAACACCGGGCCAGAGTGGACCTGGGAGCAATGGCCATGAAGGGGTGCTCCGCATTCCCCAAAGTCCCAGCATCACTGGAACCTCCCCATCAGATTGTTTAGTGTCATATCCTGGACACTTATTGGGGGGGGGTCTTAACCCTCGGCAGAGGTGCAGTCAGTGTATTCTACAGCCCCAGCCAGCTGGACAAAGAGGTTTTATGCAGTAAATTATATTCAATGGTTGGAACCAAAAAAATCCAATATGATTTCCTTCTACTGGCCTAAACAAATTTTTCTACACCTTGTTTCCATATGAAGAATATATCTTTAAAAAAATAACTTAGCTTCCCCAAAGGAACAGGAACAAATAAACACCATTATGCAATTGAATGTGTAATGCATTCTTTTTGTGTCATATTACTGTTTCTTGAAGTTTAAAGTGTAAATTCATAACATATGTTATTAATTCAAATTGTTTCTTCAAAAATATCTCTGCTTCATAGATATACTTCAAATAGTTTAAATTCCTGTATTAAATTTAATGATTCCTATCAGCTTTCAAATAATATTTCTCTTATTTATACTACCTAAAAAATCATCTCTACCTGATAAGAGATCAAAACTTATGATCAAGTCATGCTTGCATCACAGGTTCACGGTAGATCACTGGTTAAGCAATGATGAACTTGTTTAGTACCTAGATGGGTAACCACTAATGGTTGACTGACAAAAAAAAATCATCTCCATCAGGTAAGAGATTAAAACTTGAGGACTTTTGCTCAAGTCATAGTTATAGCACTAGTTCATCGTAGATCACTGATTAAGCAATGATGAACCATCTTAGTAACTAGATATGTGGTACCTTCAATAAGTTTCCAGACTTTTTTTGTACAGGCATTTAAAATTGTCATAGACTCTTGAAAATTCAGTATGTTATTGCTATACATCTTATGAGATCACTGACCAATTTTTATGATTTCAGCTTCAAATGAACAGCTACGGCAGAAATTGGAATACACCCTACTAAAACCTGATTGTCAAAGCTGGTGAATTTCAAAAATGCAATCTGGACATGGGGACACTTTAGAAGAATGATATGCAATAAAATTTAATTTTAAACTTGGAAAAAATGCCACAGAAATGTATGGAATGCTTCAGACTGCTTTTGAACCATCTTGGAGTTGTGGACTGCTGTGACGAAGGTCATTGACACGCTCACACAAGAGGACTTCCATGGGGCCTTCCAGAAGTTGTTGGACTGGTACAACAAGTGCATTGCAGCCAGAGGAGATTACCTCAAAGTGGACTAGAGTTTCAGGTGTGTACTATCAATAAAAGTGACCATACAAAAAAGTCTGGAAACTTATTTAATGATCCCCATAGGTCAGCACCAATGATAGACTGACCATAATCTGAGCCCTTGAGTTATTGGTGGCTTTGCCCATCCCATCCTACAGATGTGGACAAACTTAAACATTTATCTCTAAAGTTCAATGTCACTAAAAATAGAGAAATTTAATGCTGTATTTATTCTCAAAGCTGTTTACCCAACCTTTGCACTATGGACTGGATGCAACACAAGATCAATTTTTAAGCTGAATACATCTGGTTTGAATTCTGAGTTTACCTTCTCTTAGACTGGTTGCTGTTCCAAGATTAAAAACCCCAGTCTGCCCAATTATTTACCCATAGATAGGGTAACAACCTCATCAAAGTTTCAAACTTCGACCACCGATTCCATTTCCTATGACTTTAACTGTTATGCAATGATTGCCTCTTCTGCTACAAAGCTTCTTTACAAACCTATCTTTAATAATAATACATTGATTCATGTGAGGCCAGTTTAAGAATTAATTTTTTTTTATTTGGGCCCTTTGGTACTTTGGGCCCTCAAGCACTGACCCTCAAACAATGGCTCTCAAGCACTGACCTTTAAGCACTGGAACTCAAGCACTGACCCTCAAGCATGATCCCTATGTCTACGTCTGTTGACCACATTGGAACAGTTGGCACGATGCAATCTGAGGCCTTTGTACCAGACTAAGCAAAGCTTTGTAAATTTTAAAAACTCAAAATTTGGATCATAGACACGCAGAGAATAACACATAAAAAATCCTTTTTACTTTATTTTAACTGATATTTTCTTCCATCTGTGAGGAATAGTGATGAAAAACCATATAAAGTTATCAGGAATACTTGATTCCATATAACTGTGCAAGCAAATGATCATTGTAGTCAAATAAAAAAAATGTAAGAAAAATAAAAAACACACTTATTCCAGCAAATTCTCTATGAAATAATAGAAACTGAAATATTATTTTACAATTTTTCCAATACATATGAATTCTAAAAAGATGTGTTGAAAATTATGTGTATTAGATCGAAATATTTGATATTATATAACTTTTGTTTGGTTTGGTTTGGTTTGGTTTGGTTGTTTTGTTTAATGACATATCAACTTTCATGGGTCATCTAATGCTAAAGTCATCCTTTAGAAGAACAGTAGTGGTACTATTTAACTCATACCTGGTGGAATAAGGGGGTTCATGCCTTTCTCAAGGGTATTAGTCTGAAAGTAAACATAATACAGGAACTTAAGTTTTAAATCACTTACTATAATATTGCAGTCTAGCATATTACCCGCTAACACATTTGCCCAGTTGGCTGGGGCTGTAGAATACACCAACTGTACCTCTTGCAGAGAGGTAAGCCCCCCCCCTGAGTGTCCTGGATATGACACTAAACAATCTGATGGTGAGGTACCAGTAATGTTGGAACTTTGAGGAATGTGGAGTACCCCTTTATTGCTATCACTCCCAGGTCTACTCTAGCCCTGATAGAGTCCTCTCTATGGTCAAATAGTACTAAATAGTGTACTTATGAAAAACTGAATTGTTTGAAATAGAACTGTTTTTGACATTGCAACTGTTGTTATGCTAAACTGAATTGTTTGAAATAGAACTGTTTGACATTTAACTGTGTGTAAACAAAATCTGTACTTATACTAAAATGAATTGTTTGAATTAGAACTGTTTGACTAAATTGAATAGCTTGAAATAGAAATATGTTTGACAATTAAACTGTGTACTTATGCTAAACTGAATTGTTTGAAATAGAACTGTTTACTTGCATAAGAATGGATTTGGCATTAAATAGCAAAGTTTGATATGCCATAAAACACAAACAACCAACCAATATTACATGAGGACTCTCCTTCATATAACTGTTTTCAAACTCAATGATTACAGACAAATCATCATCACCATCATCATGTCGTGCCACTAGCACTGATATCCCTGACCCTCTCTCGCCACTTCTCCTTATCGTTCATCGCCTCTGACAGGTCTTCAGGGCTACATCCCGTATCCTCACATAGCTACTGAATGTATTTTCGAGCTGGTCGTCCTGCTTTTGCTCAGCCATATGTGGGGTTCCAAAGGAGTATATCACTTATGAGCTCGTCCTTGCTTCTCCAGCAGTGTCCTGCATGTCTGGTTCGTCTAACGTGGATAGTTTTCATGATAGGAGGCCGTATAGTTGGTGCCTTGTGGGATGTTGCCGCCAGGACTTGTTCAATATTGCTCGCAGCATTCTTGTGTAATTGCCGTCTAGCTTCTTTTCCAACCGTATTTTTTAAAAATTGCTGTTTTTAAAATGCAATGGAACATTCCAAATATATGATTATGCTTGTAATCAGACATTTAGAAAGGAATCAAATTTTGGTATTGAATTACTCATCAGGAGTTGAGATGTCATTAAACTACTAAACCAATCCAAACCAATTTATGGGTTAAAGAGATCTGTTTCGGATTTTTTAAGAGTAAGTTTTGATTAGGCAACAACCTGTTTGGATTTCATAATAAAAGTGATCCATGATGATATTGATGCTTCTATTTAGGAAGGAGTGAGGTATTCTAATCTAGTATTTCTTTTTTACATCTAGCACGAATGCTGATCCCACAAAATTATCATTCAGTTACAAATCAAACTGGAGATTGCTTTATTTTCTAAAAATATTGCACAAACAAACTGTTTTTGCTGCATCACTCACATAAACATAATGAGAATAGGTTATATATATATATATATATATATATATATATATATATATATATATATATATATATATATATATATATATATATATATATATATATATATATATATATATATATATATATATATATATATATATATATATATATATATATATATATATATATATATATATATATATATATATATATATATATATATATATATATAGTATGGGCCCATTGGTCTAGTGAGTAGAGTATTTGCCAGTGGTCAGGTGTTCAATCCCAGGTCGAGCCATACCAAAGTCTCAAAAAATGGTACTTGATACTGCCTTGTTTAACACTCAGCATTATAAGATATATATCAAGGATAAAGTGGGGCAATCCAAGGGAAGAAGTAACACCCTCCTCTACACCTCATAGTAGCTACTGAAAAAGGAGCCTTCAGGTCACCCTCAACTACAGTCGCCATATTTACTTACATATACGTGGTGCATTCAATAAGTTTTCAGACTTTTCTGTACAGGCATTTAAAATTGTCATAGACTCTTGAAAATTCAGTATGTTATTGCTATACATCTTATGAGATCACTAACCAATTTTTATGATTTCAGCTTCAAATGAACAGCTACGGCAGAAATTGGAATACACCCTACTAAAGCCTGATTGTCAAAGCTGGTGAATTTTAAAAATGCAATCTGAATGTCAGGACACTTTAGAAGAACGATATGCAATAAAATTCTATTTTAAACTTGGAAAAAATGCCACAGAAATGTATGGAATGCTTCAGACTGCTTTTGGAGAATCTTGCATGAATCGAGCATCAGTTTTTGAGTGGCATAAGAGATTCAAGGAAGGCAAGGAATCTGTGAGGGATGATGAGAGTTGTGGGAGGAGTAAGGAAGTCAATACACCAGAGTTGATTGGCCAAACGGTTAGGATTACTATGTTGAGGTTTTAAAGGAGTTCAGGAAGAGATTCCTTGGGAAGAGGCCAGCAATCTTCAAATCGGGTCAGTGGCATTTCCACCAGGACAATGTACCAGTCCACAACTCCATCCTTACCACAGACTATTTGACCAAGATGAGCATCAAGACAGTTCCTCAGCCTCCCTGTAGTCCAGACCTTTCTCCCTGTGACTTTTGCTTATTCCCTAAGCTCAGAGGCTGTTGTTATGAGGAGATGAAAGAGGCTGTGATGAAGGTCTTTGACACGCTCACACAAGAGGACTTCCATGGGGCCTTCCAGAAGTTGTTGGAATGGTACAACAAGTGCATTGCAGCCGGAGGAGATTACTTTGAAGGGGACTAGAGTTCCATGTGTGTACTATCAATAAAAGTGCCCATACAAAAAAAGTCTGGAAACTTGTTTAATGATCCTCAGATATATATAAATACATACATCAACCACACCACACAAGCAGGATGTGGCACAAGGTGAATTCTTTAAGCAGAGTTTAACTGGTTTGAATTCAGAGTTTTCCTTCTCCTAGACCAGTTGCCAAATTAAGGTTAAAGAGCCAAGTCTGCTTCACTATTTTCTCATAGCTGGAAGGAGAACAATTGGATTCATACCTTTCCGAAGGTTATTAGTTGTATGTGAAATGCAAAAAATCTTGACCAGTATTTGAACTCAGGTCGCTGTATCCGTTTCCTATGACAATAGCCATTACACCAGAAGTACCTCCTCTGATATAAATATATATATATTTTTTTTTTCATCATACAACGTGTGAAAGCACGTGCGATACCCTAACCTCATCAGCTGCCAACCAGGGTGATAACAGTTTCGGTAGCTCAAGGCAGTACTGTCACTCCTGGCGCTACCGAGCAGCTTTTGCCACCAGATAGGGTATTTAAAAGAAATATATATCTAAATATATTTCCGAAGGTTATTAGTTCTATGTGAAATGCAGAAAATCTTGACCAGGATTTGAACTCAGGTTGCTCTATCCGTTTCCTATGACAATAGCCATTACACCAGAAGTACCTCCTCTGATTTATATATATATATATATATATATATAAAGAAAGGTAAAACTCTATCTTCCTTCTCTCTCGATAAAAAATGGTGTCTTGAGTGGAGTTCTTCACTCCTTTTGATAGGGTTCAAAATTCAAGGAA
Organism: Sepioteuthis lessoniana; assembly: GCA_963585895.1. Taxonomy (NCBI): domain Eukaryota; kingdom Metazoa; phylum Mollusca; class Cephalopoda; order Myopsida; family Loliginidae; genus Sepioteuthis; species Sepioteuthis lessoniana. The sequence continues at coordinate 14,153,558 of OY757932.1, read as the reverse complement.
ATTTTCCTAAGTTATATTTAGATTTAATGGAAGGATTTGAAATTTGAAAAAATGAAATTCATGCTGTTAATAAAACAGACTGAACTGTTTTGACAGATTTTATGGGGTGATATTAAGCAAATCTGGGTTAGCAAAAAGAAGGAAGTGTAAAAAAGAAAGAAAGAATTGGGTGGAGAAATAGAGAGAGATGGATGTAAAATAACAGATGGTCTCAAGGAAGGCAATAAAAATATCAAATAATGCAAAAATAATAAATTCATTTATTCAATAACATTCTCCTGCTTTAATTTACTGAAAGGAGGTTAAGATTTGGGTTCAAAGTTCTAGATTTAATTAGTGAATCAAAATATTTTGACAATTACACACACTTTGCTCTGTGTATATATATATATATATATATATAAATGTGTGTGTGTGTGTGTGTGTGTGTGTGTGAAAATGTACAAATATGAAAAACACAAGGTCTTCAGAAGATGATTTTAAATATTGCTAATGTTAAATGTTTTGGTTAAATGTGAAAACATTAAATTTTGAATGTGAAAATATTAACCCTTCATCAGGATATGTTAATGTTTTAGAAATATAAGACTTGTCACAATTTAGGCATTTAAAAAAATAAATAAATGGGTTAAACGTTTCGGTTAAATGTGAAAATATTAAATCTTCATTAGGGCATTTGAATCTTTTAGAATTATAAGGCATGTCACAATTTAGGCATTTAAAAAGAATAGTTAAGTGGGTTTAAACAGCATTTGTCAGGTGAAGGGTTTTTGCCTGATATTTGTAGCCCTCCCCACTATATTTAAGGACACTGAAGCCATAGAACTCCATAAGCCTGTAACCCAAAGCTGACTTTATAAAACAGGAGGATTTTCTAGGATATTAATTTTTTTCAAGTGCATCTTATAAACTGTTAAATTCAATATATATCCGCCCATTGAGCTGGGGACATAGAATACACCTACTGTGTCTCAGCAGAGGGATACGCCCTAATGAGTGTTCTGGATATGGCACTAAACCGTCTGATATTGAAACTCCAGTCCTGGAGTTTTGGGGAATGTAGAGTACCATTTCATTGCCATTACTCCACTCTGACCTAGAGTGGTAGTACCTGTTAGGGTCCCATCTATGGGTCAAATGACCATTTAACTCTGTACAAACAAATGACGGATGTTAAATTGAATTGTTAGTGTTACATAGCAATACCTGAAACTATTCAACTGTGTGTAAATGAATGAGTAATGTTGAACTAGATTATTAGTGTTAAATAGCAATACTTGAAACTATTTAACTGTGTGTAAATAGAACACTTAGTTTTAGATATGCCTGCTTGAAACCATTTAACTGTATGCAAACAAATGATTAATAGTAAATAGAATTATTAGTGTTAGATAGCAATACTTGAAACCATTTAACTGTGTGCAAACAAATGATTAATAGTAAATAGAATTATTAGTGTTAGATAGCAATACTTGAAACCATTTAACTGTGTGCAAACAAATGATTAATAGTAAATAGAATTATTAGTGTTAGATAGCAATACTTGAAACCATTTAACTGTGTGCAAACAAATGGTTAATATCAAATAGAATTATTAGTGTTAGATAGCAATACTTGAAACCATTTAACTTTGTGTAAATAGAACACTTAGTGTTAGATATGCATGCTTGAAACCATTTAACTGTGTGCAAACAAATGGTTAATATTAGATAGAATTATTAGTGTTAGATAGCAGTACTTGAAACCATTTACTGTGTGCAACAAATGAGTTCTAACTTATTTCATATGGTACCTATGTAGTTTGCATCAGCTGACTTCATCAACAAAAGTCCACCGTCTTACTCACCTCACTTCAAAAATTTGCACTGCTCTCTGTTAATGTAGCTAGGTTTTTATTGAGCTACATGTTCACACATGTAAATCAGCGATGGTCCTGCTCATGCAAAGTGATGGAATTGGAAAGGCTGGCCATGACAGAACAGATCAAATATCAAGGATGCTTAGCAACAGGTAAGTGTTGTACAGCCATATGCATATGCATACATGTAAACGACACAATAATAACGAGTGACATATTCTTTTAGAAAAATATGCCTCTCACTTTATTTGAAAGGTTTGTGTGTGAGAGTGAGTAGGAGACCGAACAGAACTGCAATATATTAACCCTCACTCTTATGGCCATCGCGTTTCATTCCCATTCTCCTGGGCTGCTGAATCGGGGTCCTGGGGCTCAGCCTCTCTGGGTACTGGTTTTCTCTACCGCATCTTATTTCTAACTCGTCTGATCCCCAACTGCTCAGTCAGGGGCCTGAGGGCCCACTCTGCTGGGTGCTGGCTTTATCTACCTCATCTCGTCTCCAACTGGTCTGGTCTCCAAACTAACTGACTTCCTGTCTCACCGAGTTATATAAAAGTTCAACGCCCCCTTCTTCTTGTGGGCGTCACAAATTGCACTCATTCAACCTATCCACGGTCAAGGTTATAATTCTGATATTCCTCAACTGGATGGACCTGTTATTTACATAGGTGCATTTCCTATTTTGACAGCCCGGCCGGGTCATAGTGTCAATATACAACATAAGTTTGAACCCCTTGGTCCCACTTCACTACACCCTACAAACAATTCATTTACAAATCATATATGTTTGATATATATATATATATATGTGTGTGTGTATTGTCAACCACAGACTGTTTTGTTGTATCACAACTCTCCAGTGTGGCTAGACACGTTAGACACTTGAAGCTGTGATCGAAATCTGCCCAACTTTATGTTAGAATTAGTATCATACTGCTCAGCCAACAAACAAACCACGTCAGCTCGGGAATTATAAGGCAGTATGTTGTTGCTTTCGTTTGTTTACATTTTTGCTTCACTGAATATATATATATATATAAATATATATATATAAATATATATATAAATATATATATATAAATATATATATATATATATATAAATATATATATAAACAGGATTTGGCATTATGAGGGTTGGCATTATGAGGGTTGACACGCCATAAAACCCAGCCAACCAACCAACAATATGTATATAATTTTAGAAATGAGTGGTGAAATGTTGTATAGCCATGACCAACTATACAAACATATATTCATGCAGAAACATAACAGCGCAATGAAGACAAGCGACACAATAAAGGACGAGCGAAGACACTTCTTTTAGAAAAATATACCCCTCACTTTATTTGAAAGGGTTCGAAAGGGTTACTCAAGGTTTTACTGTGAGAGGGAGTAGGAGACGGAACAGAACTGCAACATATTGAACCCCACTCTTATGGCCATAACAGTGTTTCTTTTCTGTTCTCCTGGGCTGCTCAACCGGGGGCCTCAGAGCCCACTCTGCTGGGTACTGGTTTTCTCTACTGCATCTTTTCTCCAATTGATTGAACTTCCTGAGCACTGAGTTATATAATAGTTCGATGCCCACCTTCTTGTGGGCGTCACAAATCACACTCATTCAACCTGTCCACGGTCAAGGTTATATTCTGATATTCCTCGAATAGATGCACCTGTTATTTACACTGGTGCATTTCCTATTTTGACAGCCCGGCCGGGTCGGAGGTCAATATACAACAGAAATAGTTATCATTTTTGGAAATAGACTCGATGAACCAAGTCCCACTCTTATACAATGCTGTTTGTATTTTTTTTCTAACTCCTCAAAACTATTAATGCTGATGTCACTTTGCCAAGAGGTAACAATAATCCATCTTATACAGCAGATTATTACTGCTGCATGGACTCTGACTCTCACTGGGTGTCCCATACATCTAGAAACTTAGAGGAAGTGTGCATAGCATTGTTATCTTAGGAAAGTTCAAATTCTGGATGAAGCCATTTGTGTTTTACTTTACACGAATAATTCACTTTGTAGTATGGGGAAAAGAAGTTTTGTTTCTTCTTTGTTTCATGGTGGTAGTTGTTGATTGTCTGTGTTCTGTGGCAGTGACTTTGTAGTTTTAGTATCTGACTCCTTTATTTTTCTTCTTACCCCATTAACTTGTTGGCTTCTTTGTCTGTGAAAGGCTGCAAGAGAATTATAAAAGAAAGGAAGGAAGAAAAAGAAAGAGACAAAGATGCTTCTTAACTCCAACTTTATCTTAGGGTTTTAATGACTATTCTGTGACGAGGGAAAGTTTTTCTGAACCAGTAGAAATAATCAAGTTTCCCAGACAAAGCATTGAAATATATTAGTAATTTTGATGTGTTATGCGTTTAAAGTCTGGTTATTTCCAGTCAGTGTTTTCAGTGAGGCATGATAGCAGAGACAGCTGCTAACAGGAAAGTCATTTCGGTGAGTTGTGAGTTTGAAGGTCTGTCCTGAGTCTCGTAGATATGTACAGCAAAGACTGCAACTGGTGGGAGATTCACCGTGCCGCTAAGCAGACACATAGTCTTCCTACCAGCAGCAGAGGAGTTGGTCCTTCCACTCAGAGTAAGTAAGTAAAGTCAGCGACCTTAGTCGAGGGCAACCTTTTCAATAGCTACTACACTGAGGTGTAGGGGAGGGCGCTACTCCATTCCCTGGATTGCTTCACTTTACCCTTGATCTTAACCTTATAATGCTGAGTGTTAAGCAAGGTGGCATCAAGTACCATTTTTTGAGTCTTTGGTATGACTCGACCTGGGATTGAACCCCGGTCTCCCGGACCATTGGCGAACACTCTACTCATTAGGCCAATGGTGGTGACTGCTTAACTCAGAGAACATCTCTTCAGCACCTGGAAGCCCCTTTCTTTAGACATGTGCTGTTCTTGCTTCCTGTCAGAGGACTTCTGGGAACAGCTACATTTTTTTAATTAATTTATTTTTTACTTTGTACTATTGTCCTAATGAGTATAATGTTCGCCACTGGTCCGGGAGATCTGGGTTCAAGTGGTACTTGATTCCACTTTGCTTAGCATTCAGCATTATAAGGTAAGAATCAAAGGTAAAGTGGAACAATCCAGGGAATCGAGTAGTGCCCTCCCCTACACCTCGATGTAGTAGCTATTGAAAAGGGAGCCTTCAGGCCATCCTTGACAAAGGTCGCTTAATTAATAATGTTTTACTTTTTACTAATACTCTTGGGATGTAATGAATTCATTTGTTCTCTTTTCAGCTTTAAGTAAATAGAGCAGATTGGGTTCTTTAGCCTTGGTAAATCTGGGAGAAGGAAAACTCACAGCACTCCATTTAAAAACTGACCTTGTGTCGCATTCAGCTCATGGCTGAGGAATTGGGTAAATACCTACTTCTAGACTTATTCCAGGCTAAATTTAATTATATTAAAATTATTGGAAGTGTATGCAAAATTCTCTAATGATTTTATTTGTTTAAATTATGGTATCTTTGGTATCTATCATATAGGAATGAAGTGAAACACTGGCATTTGAAACCCAATTACCAGTAGGCAAAAGTGACAGGCCTCCTGATTATATAAATGGAGGTACCGTGCTGTTAGAGAGGACATTAGTTGAAAGGACAAATAGTTAAGCAGGCTTCTTCGAAAGGATTAACTTTAGTGAGAGAAAAATTTCAGTAATAGATTGGCCAGAACACGCTTGTTTCAAGCAATTCTGTTATTGTTTCCTGGAAAGATTATAGTATGATGGAGAGTAACAATCTTTTGTTTATCTTATTTTCTGTTAATGTTTTATTTCTGTTAAATGAAATACTCAAGTTTTTGCTAAGTTGCCTGTCGATTATTTTCTCTTCTTTTAATGCATATTTGAGTGTTACAAGAGTAGATTTGTTTAATTGCATAAAAAGATCATACCTTTTCCTAAGCTTTTAGTCCAAAAGTAAACATAATAACTAGAGTGTTGGACTGCAGACTGAAGGTAAGTAACTTTGAACTCCCGTTGCTCCATTTTTTATGAAGGAAAAGTGTTCTAAGGTGTGTTGAAATGTTTTTAATTTTCTGAAATAATTGTAAGAAGAAGATTGTGAAAGATTTGTACTTAGATGCACACATGAGACTATGGTACATGTAGTTTTTATAAGTTACCAACCCTTTGGTATAATGGTTAGAGTGGTCGCCAATGGTCCAGGAGACTGGTGTTCAATCCTCTGGTTGAGTCATACCAAAGACTCAAAAAATGGTCCTTTTCAATAGCTACTACCCTGAGGTGAGGTGGAGGGTACTACTCCATTTCCAGGATTGCTCAACTTTACCCTTGATCCTCACTTTATAATGCTGAGGGCTAAGCAAGGCGGCATCAATTACCATTTTTTGAGTCTTTGGTATGACTCGACCTGGGATTGAACCCCAGTCTCCTAGACCATTGTCGAACGCTCTACTCATTAGGCCAATGGCCTAGTAAGTACATCCCATTAAATCCTACTTGATACTTCTCTTCTACACCCACTCCACTTATGGGTGAATAATTGGATTGACTAGCAACCAGAAGGGAATATTGAAAATCAGGGGACATTGGGCTTGCAACTTTACCTCATAAAAACCTATATGCTGTAAAACTGCAGCACCATCACAGATTTAGTGTGCCCTGGTTTTCTTCCCATTAAGGATGCAGAACATTTACATTATACATTTAAAAAATGAAATGAACTTGTTTCAAAATGCAGACATGAGAACAATTTTCAACCAAGAAATATGAAAAAACAAACATAATGAACAAAAGTGAATCAATGCAGGTGTAGAGAAATGTGATGTGAAGGAAGAACTCAAAACAAGGAAAAGATAACTCTCACTTACTTGAAAATCATAAATGGCAAGAAACAAAATGTTATAAGCCAATTCAGTGACTATAATACCAAATTAGATTATGTAATGCACACACACATACACACACACACACACATATATATATATATACAAGGCTTATTCCAAAAGTTCTAAGTCTCCTTTCAACACCAAAAAAAAACTGAAGGCAAGGATAACACCAGTATTTACCAATCTAAACCAGGATACCATTGGAGAGGCTTACAGGAGATTTTGAAGTCATCTAGTGTTGTAATATAACAGCCGAGGGATTTCATTTTATATATCTTGCCTTTCGGTTTAGTTAGGCTGAGAACCTTTTGGCTCAGTGCATAGGTTAGTTAGGTACAAACATGAGTGCCGGTGTTCACGCGCGTGCGGAGCAGACATGTCATTCAGAAATGTCATAATAAGAATCCCAGATAGAGGATGTGACCAGGGACGTGAGTGACGTCATGCACCGGAAGCGTGGGCTGAGATTTGAAAAGTCAGTAGTTGAATTGAGTTCCTGGCTTGGAAGAAGAAGGTCGACTTTCGCTTGCTCACCAAAGCCAGGCCAGTGGCCTTGTGTCGGATGCGCACGTGGTTTGGGGCAGATGGAAAAGTCAGCATAGAAAGATTGTGCATCTCTCCATATGTTGAAAAACCTTTAAACTTAAAGGTAATAAAAAAAGTTTCGTACCTGAACTAAGAAGTCGTTACGTGTTTTTCGTGTTTCAGGATTCCTATCTACTATGTATATATGTTATGAACATTCTATGTACGTTTCACACATATCCGTATCATGGGTATGGTACATACTTCGGAAGGAGTGAAGGGTTCTAATTAGCATTTCATAGTTAACAGCTGTCCATGATGATATTGATGCTTCTATTTAGGAAGGAGTGAAGGGTTCTAATTAGCATTTCATAATTAATAGTTGTCCATGATAATATTGATAATTCTGTTTTGTAAACAGTCAAGTATTCTAATGAGCATCTCATGGTTAACCACTGTCCATGATGATATTGATGCTTCTATTTTGAAAAGAGTGAAATATTGAGATAAGACTTTCTTCGCTAACAGCTATCTATAGTGATAATGATGTTTCTATTTAGGAAGGAGTGGAATATTCTAATAAGCGTTTTGTAGTTAACAGCTATCCATGATGATATTAATGCTTCTATTTAGGAAGGAGTGAAGGATTCGAATTAGTGTTTCATAGTTAACAGCTATCCATGATGATACTAATGCTTCTATTTAGGAAGGAGTGAAGGATTCAAATTAGCATTTTATAGTTAACAGCTGTCCATGATGATACTGATGCTTCTATTTAGGAAGGAGTGAAGGATTCAAATTAGCATTTTATAGTTAACAGCTGTCCATGGTTATGTTACAGTGGCAGTAACTGAAGCCAATGACAATTTCTTTAAATAGATTTAATCTATCATATTTCAAGATATTTTCACGTAATTTTGGTAAATATATCTAATAAAGTGAGATGACAGTGTTATTTTCATCTTTGCATAATTTAGATGTCAAATTACCCATCACAACCTATATATATATATATATATATAAGATTTGTTCAAAAAGTTCTAAACCTTACCCAGAAAGAAGGGAATAGCTGAACATTTTTTTCATGGCAACTCAATATCACATCTTATAAACTTGAAAAACTAATTCAGATTTTTCTTGCATTTTAAGAAGTGGTAGTGTTTGACACAACAAACATGTTCAACAATTCTCTTTTTTCTGAGTGAGGCTTAGAACTTTTTGAACAAACCTTATATATATTTGTATATATATATATATATATATATTAAACATTTACCATGACAAGTGGAACCTTCATGTTTTCATATATAGCAATGTAAATAGGAATACTTGATACTATATTATGGCATTTAAATTATTTGTATTAAGAATAGTTACTTCAAGCTAAATTATTCACTAAGGATTATTATTAGTTACTTGAAACTATATCATCATCATTATCATTGTCGCGCTATCAGGTCTAATTTCCATATGACCAATAGCCTATTGATAGTTGTCCATGCCTTTGCTAGTCGCGTGTCAGTGTCTGTCTTGGTTGATGAGACACTGCTCCCTTGGTAGGTGAACTTGTCAACTAGTTTTAGAGCACTACCGTTTAGTGTGGGGATGTCACCTGTTTGATTAAAGCACATGTATTCCGTCTGGTGTGCATTGACATGGAGGCCGATGCCTGCAGCGGCTCATTCCAGACTATGTGGTAAGGTTTCGGCTTGGGCGGGTGCATTTGCCAGAAGTGCTATATCATCGGTGTAGTCGGCGTTGGTAATTGTTTTTGCAGGTTACCTTCTGCTTCTTTCTTTTGTTAGCTTGAAACCGTTTTCTTTGATTTTATTGATACATGATCTAAGCATGTAGTCTAGACAGATGATAAAGGGGTATGGGGCAATGTGTCACCTTGCAGTATGCCCGCTACAATGTTGAAGTAGTCTGTATCTCCATCCGGGAAACAGACTTTTACTTTGATGTTTCTATGGAGAATCATTATGGCTGCCATGGTTTCTTTTGATAGGCCGAAGGTGAGAAGAATTTGCTCCATCTTTCTTCTGTGAATGGAGTCAAAGGCCTTAGTAAAGTCAACAAATAATATTGTTGCCTGTAGGTTTTTGTGCATAGACTTTCAAGAATTCGATGGATAGTCAAAATTTGTGAGATCATGGATCTATTTCTTTGGAAGCCATTTTGATTCTTCCTAAGTATGTTGTCAATTTTGGGTTCTATGCGGTTGTGTAGAAGGGCATTGTATATCTTGGCCACTATGGATGTAAGTGTTATATCTCGGTAGTTCTTGGTTAATCCAAGGTCACCCTTTTTAGGGAAGGGGAGGATGCATCCCTTCATCCATCTATCTATAGGATTTTGATTATATATGACATTAGAGTGTCGGAGCAGAATGTTGTCAAATTTTCTGGTCTTCCACACTTCTGTGGGTATTTCATCAAGCCCTGCTGCCTTTCTACTTTTAATTTTTCTCGGTACCGAGTCAAGTTCTTCTTAAGTAAATGGTCCTAGTTTGATGTCTAATTGCTTACTAATAATTCTTGTGATTGTTTCATGAGTAACTTCTGGAGGGTTTCTGAGTAAATTCTTGAAATGCTGTTTCCACAGGTGTATTCGATCTTGTTGGCCGGTAGCTTTCAGTTTAGCTTTGGCAGTGCTCTTCCTTCTGCTCACTTTGTTTATTGTTTGCCATGCTATCCTAGATTGTCTATCTTCGTGAAATCTGTTAGATGTTGCCCATTTCTGTTTGACAAGTTGTGTAGGCTGAATTTGTGGTTTCCGTTTTTCCCAATTTGGGCATTCACGTCTCCACCAATGACAAGAACGTTGTGTTTTGGGATGCTATGAACAAGAGAGGATAGCTCATCATAGAAGGCAATGAGTTCAGTTTCTTCACTAACATTGGTAGGGCTGTAGCAGGAGATTATTGTTGCTCTGGGGTTGTCATTAAAAGTAGCTACCATCATCCTCGGTTGTATTTTCTCTTGTATTTTCTATTTAGGGATTTTAGGCCTCATGGTCTTACAAGCATACCTACACCTCCTATCGTGGCATTGACTGAATTTTTCCATGCTGATGCAGTGGCTAGCGTCCATCCATTGCCAGAATCGTGATATTTAATATCCTTGCAATGTGTGCATCTGTGTTCTTGAATGCATATTATGTCTATGTTATGATCTATGGCCGATGCAGTCAGCTCCGGCAGTTGTCCTATTCTATTTGAGGTTCTAACGTTGAATGGCGCTATTTGTATTGTTAGTTTGCATTTTGGCAGTTTTTGTTTGAGCTCTGTAGCTGATTTTTCAAACACTGAAGCCAGGGCTCCAACCTCAGCAGAACGCGCCCCATTTTTACCCACATGAAGAACAATGCAGTTTGAACATGTAGTTTGAGTGTGGGTCATAGTAATCTTTCGTTGGCTGTTTTTATTTTTATCCACACAAGCCACCCTTATAGATGAGCAGCAGTAGTTCCCCAATCAAACTGATCGATCTTGGCCGTTGAACCATGGGATTCATACGCCCAGGACCAGGTTAGGCATTGCGTTGAACTGTCAGAGGGTTTATGCACTTGCCTTTACATCCACCATGCTGCTTCCCATGGCTTTTGGTAAATTTTTTTTTGAAATAAAAAAGCTCTTGTTCCTCCATTTTTCATTATTAAGTTTTAACTTAGTTAAAGTTCATGACTGCTTTTTTTTTAATCAATTAGTGTATTTTGTTTTTTTTGTTGTTTTTTTTACTTCTTATTATTCTTATAGTCATTCTATTCTACATTTACTTTGAAAAAAAAAATGAAATTATATAAATGCTTGAAGTACTTGAACCCATGTAATTGTGTGCAAATTATTTGTATTAAGAACAGTTACTTGAACCTATAATTATTTACTTAGGACTATTATTATTAAGTGATTAGAACTGTATAACTATATATATATATATATATATATATATATATATATATATATATAATAAATAATATAAAAAATAGATCTGTTTGAAAATTATTGATATTGAATAGTAATGCTTGAAAGTATATACGAGGATCATTAAATAAGTTTCCAGACTTTTTTTTTTTTCGGAGGGCACTTTTATTGATAGTACACACATGAAACTCTAGTCCCCTTCAAGTGGTGTAGTAGCTATTGTAGAGGGAGACTTCTGGTTGCCCTTGACTATTGTCGCCAACTTTACTTTTATAAAGATATATGTTACTTGTCTGTTTTTTCCATTGAAACAGAGTTTATGGCTTTTTTGGTGATTGGTAATAGAAAATGTATTTTTCCAGAAAAGGAAGATTAATTTAAAAAAAGAAGTTTTTGGACAAATAATGAATTTGGAAATTGCTCAAAGAAAAAAAAAGAAAAAATATGGACTTGTAAATAATTGAGTTTTTGTAAATTACTGTGTATGTAAATTTGAAAATTACTTTTACAACTCAATGCCTTCTTCCCGGTATATCCCCTGAGAATTTGTCGCCTGTAAATTTGACATTTTCTTCTTCTTCTTCTTCTTCTTCTTCTTCTTCTTCTTCTTCAACGCATGAAGAAACTTTCTTCTTCAGAGAATTTAAGAATTTGTAGAATGTTGAGTAAAGAAGTTATATAAATTTGAGTAGTGGAAGGAGGAGGAGGAGGAGGAAGTGGTGGCAGTGGCTGAGATATAATAAAAGAAGAAGAGAGAAGAAGTGAAAGAAAAAGAGAGGGGGGGGGAAAGGAGAGAGGAAAAAAGAAAGGAAGGAAAAAGGAAAGGAAGTAAATAATGATGGCTAAATAAAGAGGAAGAGAAAAGAAGATAATTGAAAAAGAAAAGAAAGAGAAGAAAAAAAAAGAGGAAAACCATTTAGTGGATGAAAAATAAAAGATTTAGAATAAAAGAAAAATGGAAGAAAATGAAAAATATTGAAATTCTTAGGCGAGTAGAAATAGAGAAAGAAATGTCAGAAGAGTAAACATTTATTTTTTAAAGTTAGGTGGGAAACAGAAAAAAAATCAATAAAACTAAACAATAAAGGAACAACATTGAAAAAATAAAATATGATCCAAAGAAAATAGAGAGAGAAAGAAAGAAAGAAAGAAAGAAAGAAAGAAAGAAAAAAGTATTGAAAAAGATAAAAAAACAAAGAAAAGTTTTTTTAGAAAAATGAGAGGGAAAGAAGAAAAAAAAGGAAAGATCGAAAAAGAAGAAAAAGAAAGGAAAATATAAGAAAAGAAGGACTAGAGGATTATGGAAAAGGAAAAAGAAAAAAAAATGGTTAAGAAGATAAGAAAAAAGATTAAAAATGAAAGAAAAGAATGAAAGGAGAAAAAAGTTGTAAAAGAAGCTAAAGAAGAGGAAAGATAAAGGGAAAAATCGTGAGTGAGAGAGAGAGATAGAGAGAGAGAGAGAGTGAGAGAGGGGAAAAGAAGGCAAAAGAAAAAAAGAATCTGAAAAAGAAATGAAAGAAAAATAATGAAAAAAAGAAAAATAATTCTAAGAAAAAAAGAAACGAAAAAGGGAAAAAAATTTGAAAAAAAAAGAAGAAATCTAAAGAAGAAAGGAAAAGCATCTGAAAGAGTAAAGAAAAGAAGAAAAAGAGTCTGTAAAAGAAGAAAAAGAAATTGAAGATGAAAAAAGAAAAATGAGTCAAAGAATCTGAAGAAAAGAAAGAAGAAAGATGAAAAAGAATCTGAAGAAGAAATGAAAGAAAAAATAAAAGGATTGAAAAGAATCTGAAAAAGAAGAAAAAAAATCTGGAGAAGAAAAGGAAAAAAAATATCTCAAGTAGAAGAAAAAGAAATTGAGAACAAAAATGTAGAAGAAGAAGAAGAAGAAGAAGTTGTTTCAATAGAAAAGCAAATTATATATGAAATTTTCTTATGTTGTCCAATTAAGGCTAAACTCATTGAGAGATTTACATAAAAATCTAAATTCTAATTTACAAAAAGATCGAAAAGACATTTGTAAATTGCAAATTGGCATTGATTGTATTTAAAGAGATAAAAACAAAATTGTGTAGTTTCATTTGCTTATTTAGATACACACAAGCTGACAAACTCATACATATATGCAAACACATACAGGCAAATATATATATATATATATATATATATATATATATATAGTTTTCATTAAATCCTTGATTTAGAATTGACAAATATTGAAATCAGTTTATGTGTGTCATCTAAAGGTATGTATGTACGTGTGAGTGTATAAGTATACATATGTGTGCGTGTGTCCATGTATGTGTGGTTTTCATATCTTCAAGATCTTTTCCTACTTCTCTCTCTCAATACAACTTCTTCATTTTCTCTTTCTCTTGTCTACTTCTTTCAATCAATTTCACTATAACTCCTTACTCTTTCTCCCTCTCCCTCTCTTTGTCTCCATCTCTCTCTCTCTCTATCTCTCTCTCTCACACTACCAGTCTGTTCAAAATTTCAGGTAATTTAGGAACAGATACTTTTTATCAAATCTAATAATACAAGAAAAAACAATATCAGAATTTTTGTTTGTGAAAATAGAACCTTTTGTATCTCTAACAGGACTTGAACCTTCATCATCATCATCATATCGTGCTGGCAGCACGGATATCCCTGACCCTCTCTCGCCACTCCTCCCTATCGTTCATCGCCCTAGGTAGGTCTTCAGGACAACAACCTGTATCCTCACATAGCTGCTGAATGTATGTTCGAGCTGGTCGTCCTGCTTTTGCGCGGCCATGTGTGGGGATCCATAAGAGTACATCTCTTATGAGTTCATCTCTGCTTCTCCAGCAGTGTCCTGCATGTCTGGTTCGTCTAACTTGAATAGTTTTCGTGATAGGGGGCAGGTGGCCGTACAGTTGGTGTCTTGTGGGGTGTTGCTGCCAGGACTTGTTCAGGATTGCACGCAGCATTCTTGTGTAATTGCCATCTAGTTTCTTCTCCAGCCGTTTTGTTAGCGTCCATGTAGTGCATCCATATAGCAGTATCGATGTGACCGCTGCCTGGAAGAAACTGCGTTTCATTTTATCGGTTAGGTCTGATTTCCATATAATCGATAGCCTATTGATAGCTGTCCATGCTTTCGTTAACCTCGTTTCGATGTCCTTTTCGGTTGATTCGACGCTGCTTCCTAGGTACGTGAATTTGTCTACTAGTTTAAGTGGGGTTCCTTCTAGAGTGGAGATGTCCCCCGTTTGGTTATAGCACATATATTCCGTTTTGTGTGCATTAACATGGAGGCCTATGCTTGCTGCTGCTCGTTCCAAACTATGCAGAAGTGTTTCGGCTTGGTCAGGTGTATTTGCCAGTATCGCTGTCATCGGCGTAGTCGGCGTCGGTAATTGTTGTTGCGGGGTATCTTCTGCTTCTTCTCTTCGTCAGTTCGAAGCCATTCTCTTTGATTTTGTCAATCGATGTTCTAAGTACGTAGTCTAGACAAATGATAAAGAGGTACGGGGCCAGTGTGTCACCTTGTAGTACTCCTGCTACAATGTCAAAGTATTCTGTGTCTCCATCCGGTGATCGTACTTTTACTTTAGTGTTACTATAGAGTATCGTTATTGCCACTACGGTTTCTTTAGGTATGCCGTACGCTAGTAGGATTTGTTCCATCTTTCCTCTGTGAATGGAGTCGAAAGCCTTGGTAAAGTCGACAAATATTAATTTCGCTTGTAGGTTCTTTGCCCGTACACCTTCAAGGATTCTGCGGATGGTTAATATTTGTGAGGTTGTGGATCTATTTCTTCGGAAGCCATTTTGGTTTTTTCTAAGTATGTTGTCGATTTTGGGTTCTATTCGGTTTCGTAGTAGGGCATTGTAGATTTTGGCAGCTATGGATGTAAGTGTTATGCCTCGGTAGTTTTTGGCTAATCCGAGGTCCCCCTTTTTAGGGAAGGGGAGTATGCATCCCTTCATCCATCTATCTATCGGATTTTGATTGTATACTGCGTTGCAGTGGCGGAGCAGTATGTCGTCGAATTGTCTGGTCTTCCATACTTCCGGGGGAATTTCGTCCAGCCCTGCAGCTTTCCTATTTTTAATTTTTCTGAGAACCGAGTCGAGTTCTTCTTTTATGAACGGTCCTAGTTTAATGTCTAATTGTTTGCTAATTATTCTGGTGATTGGTTCATGCGTTATTTTTGGTGGGTTTCCAAGTAAGTTTTCGAAGTGCTGTTTCCACAGTTTTATTCTTTCTTGTTGGTTTGCTGCTTTAAGTTTTGCTTTGGCTGTGTTCTTTCTTCTGCTCACTTCGTTTATTGTTTGCCAGGCTATTCTAGATTGTCTATCTTCCACCGAGTCTCTAATCTTATCTATCTGATTTTGAATGTATTCTGTCTGTTCCTTTATATATATGCCTGCTAATTGATATTGTGCCGTTTTTAGTTTTCAGGCATTTGTGTTTGTTGGGTTTTTTCGATAGTTTTTGGAGGCTGTTTTCACTAGTGCACGTTTTTCTCTCACCGCTAAAGTTTCCCATGGGACTCTATATTTAGTTTTAATTTTTGTTGGAATGTATTTTGCTGCTGCCTCGAGGTGTGCATTGACGAAATTTTCGTATTCGTCGTTTGGTGTACTTTTTTCCGTCTTTTCTTGTAGTGTTTCGAATCTGTTTCTTAATTCTAATACGTATTTATCTCTTACATCTTTGTTGTTTAATAGGGCCCAGTCATAGTGTTTGGTGGTCGCTGTTCGTTTGGCGTTTTTGTGTAGGCTTAACCGTATTTTCGCCGTGACTATTCGGTGATCGGAGGACACACCCTCAAAAGAGGAGTATGCCTCGCAATTCAATGCACTATTCTTCCATTTCTTGTTTATAAGGACGTAGTCTATCTGTGCTTTAGTATTGTTTGCGTACGTGTATGTCCATAGTTTGCCCTCTCTTTTTTGGTAGTTTGTATTGAGGCATGCTAATCTATTTTCTATCATGAAATCTGTTAGATGTTGCCCATTCCTATTTGACGTGTTGTGGAGGCTGTATTTGTTGTTTCCGTTTTTCCCTATTTGGGCATTCATGTCTCCGCCAATGACTAACATGTTGTGTTTCGGGATGCTACGCACTAATGAGGATAACTCATCGTAGAAGGTGACTAGTTCATTTTCTTCACTAACATTGGTGGGGCTGTAGCATGAGATGATTGTTGCTCTGGGGTTTCCGTTAAATGTAGCTGCCATCATTCTAGGTTGTATTTTCTCAACGCTATTAAGCGTTTTTAGTGCTCTAGGTCCTATAAGTAATCCTACCCCTCCTACTGCGGCGTTGACAGAGTTTTTCCATGCGGATACAGTGGCGAGCGACCAGCCATTGCCAATTTCGTGATATTTGATATCTTCTGTGTGCGTGTATCTGTGTTCTTGTATGCATATTATGTCTATCTTATGTTCTTCGGCCGATGCGATTAGCTCTGGGAGTTGTCCTATTCTATTTAAGGTTCTTACGTTAAATGTGGCTATTTGTAGTGTTTGCTTGCATTTTAGTAGTTTTGATTGTTTGAGCTCTGTAGCTGATTTTTCGAACACCGAGGCCAGGGCTCCAACCTCAGCAGGACGCGCCCCTTTTTTACCCGCGCGAAGAGCGATGCGGTTTGTGTAAGTGGTTTGAGTGTGGGTCATGGTTATCTTTCGATGGCTGTTTTATTCTCTTCTATAGAAGCCACTCTTATAGAGGAGCAGCAGTAGTTCCCCGATCGAACTAGCAATCCTGAGCGTAAAGTCGTCAAACTCACGTCCAGGACCCGTTTGGGTATTGAGTTTGGTCGTCCATGGGTTTATTCAAATACCTTTACGTACATCATGCTGCTTCCCATGTGTACGCAAAAAAAAAAAAAAAAGGGGGAGGGTGATTTTGGTTTAAGTTTTAAGTTTTAACTTAGTTAAAGTCCAACATTAAGGTACTTTCGTATGACTTTCACTGGTACTGACTTGTGCTTTTTTTGCTGTATTGGGACTTTTCCTAGGTTTTTCATTTTTTTTTTTTACTACAGTTGGGAACCTAGCAGGCTTCAGGAATTATAGAGCTTACCAAATTTTTTTTTTCTTGGGGGGGGGGGCTGTGGTAGCATTAGGTGTTTTAGGCTTTTTCTTTTTCTTCTAAACTACTGTTAGGGCTTTATTTACGAATTTTTAAATTATTCGATAGAAGATATTTAAAAACATTCTGCCTTGTTCGCTGACATGTGGAAAGGCTGACATCAATTTGGCTTTATAGTAGAGTAAGCGTGTCTTTACATTTAAAACGCATAGTTTAAGCATTATTTCACAAACAAAATACAGCATAACATTTTGTAAAATTCAGCATTTTAAATTGATAGGACTTAAAGACATACTGACCAATATTGACATATTTCTTCCACTTGGCTCCTGAGTTCAAAAGCTCTTCTTCGTTTTGACTTTTATTTACTACTGAAATTTTAGGTAGCTTTGGAGGCGGTCTACTGGGGTGGGGGGGAGAATTCGTTTTTTTTTTTTTCTTTTTTTCTTTTTACCTTTCTCTTGGGGGGGGGCTGTGGTAGCATTAGGTGTTTTAGGCTTTTTCTTTTTCTTCTAAACTACTGTTAGGGCTTTTTTACGAATTTTTAAATTATTCGATAGAAGATATTTAAAAACATTCTGCCTTGTTCGCTGACATGTGGAAAGGCTGACATCAATTTGGCTTTATAGTAGAGTAAGCGTGTCTTTACATTTAAAACGCATAGTTTAAGCATTATTTCACAAACAAAATACAGCATGAACCTTAACTTATCCCAACTGATTTAAAATAAAGAAAAATAAACAATACAACCCCTAAATAGTGTTGATAAAGGAAAAGCATTCTTATTAACTTTTTTCAAAATAACAATTGCACCATTGGTTGGAGCTGTAGAATACACGGACTGCATCTCTGTTGCAGTGTAAGACACACCCCACCCAAGGAGTCTTGATATGACTAAACCACCCCCTTACCTGTAAAGTATTCACTCAAAAATCATATATATATATATATATACTTATATATAATATATTTCTATGTATTAACAGGATTTAGCATCAAATAACCTACAATGGTTGATATGCTATAAAAGCCAACCAAACCAAATCATATATATTTAATATATATACATAAAGAGGATTTGGTATACAAGGGTTGATATGCCATAAAACCCAACAAAACCAAATCATATATATTTAATATATATGTATAAAAGGATTTGGAATTAAATAACCTTCAATGGTTGATATGCCATAAAACCCAACCAAACCAAATCATATATATTTAATATATATATATATATACATAAAGAGGATTTGGTATTAGATAACCTACAAGGGTTGATATGCCATAAAACCCAACAAAACCAACTCATTAATTCAATAAAATCAAGTACCCAGTATTTTATTGCTACTATTATTTTATTCCTAGTTGTACTCCATCTTTTTATTGTTGCTTTTTACAATAACACAAGTTGACTTACGTTCAAGTCACATTTAGATCATTGAAGTTGAACATTGATCAGTCTGCTCAATACTTAAATGGGGGAACATTTTTGTAATAGGTAATCTTAGTAACTAAAGACCTGTGTACCAGATGAAGCAAAGGTTAATAAAATAACTACACTTTTGGTCAATATACTATTTATTATTTTATTATTCAGCGTTTTCGGTAAGGCTTAGAATATGTTGAATACATCCTTGACAAAGACCTAATCTGGAGCTCTGCGGAGTAAGGAGTCATCCCTTCATTGTCATTACTCCCAGGTCTACTCAGAATGGTAGGACTTGTTAGGGTCCAATGTATGGGTCAAATAGATCTGTTTAAAAATTATTAATATGAGATAAGAATAGTTCCTACTTTATAATTATGTACAAAGTATTTGTTTTAAAACTAGTTACTTGTAACTATAATTGTTTACAAAGGATTATTAATATTAGTTTCTTAAAACCATATAATTGCTTGCAAATTATTGGTATTAGGTAGGAATACTTACACCATAAAACTGTGTGCAAACAATTGATTATTGTTAAATAGAAATAGTTACTTGAAACCATATCATCATCATCATGTCACACCATCAGCATGGATATCCCTGACCCTTTCCTGCCACCCTTCTCAATCGTCCATTAACCATCTACGAGGTGCATACAATAAGTTTCCAGACTTTTTTCGTATGGGCACTTTTATTGATAGTACACACATGAAACTCTAGTCCCCTTCGAAGTAATCTCCTCCGGCTGCAATGCACTTGTTGTACCATTCCAACAATCTCTGGAAGGCCCCATGGAAGTCTTCCTATGTGAGCATGTCAATGACCTTCGTCACAGCCTCTTTCATCTCCTTAATTGTCTCATAACGACAGCCTCTAAGGTTAGGGAATAAACAAAAGTCACAGGGAGCAAGGTCTCGACTATAGGGAGGGTGAGGAACTGAGTTGATGCCTATCTTGGTCAAATAGTCTGTGACAAGGATGGAGTTGTGGACTGGTGCATTGTCCTGCTGGAAATGCCACTGACCCGATTTGAAGAGTGCTGGCCTCTTCCTAAGGAATCTCTTCCTAAACTCCCTTAAAACCTCAACATAATAACCCTAGCCCTAACCTTTCGGCCAATCAAGTCTGGTGTATTGACTTCCTTACTGCTCCCACACTTCTCATCATCCCTCACAGACTCCCTGGCTTCCTTGAATCTCTAATGCCACTCAAAAACTGATGCTCAATTCACGCAAGATGGTCAAAAAGCAGTCTGAATTATTCCATAGGTTTCTGTGGCATTTTTTCAAAGTTTAAAACAGAATTTTATTGCATATCGTTCTTCTAGATTGCATTTTTGAAATCCA
This sequence comes from Sepioteuthis lessoniana, assembly GCA_963585895.1. Classification (NCBI taxonomy): domain Eukaryota; kingdom Metazoa; phylum Mollusca; class Cephalopoda; order Myopsida; family Loliginidae; genus Sepioteuthis; species Sepioteuthis lessoniana. Next base: position 14,133,530 of record OY757932.1, on the reverse strand, counting down.
CCAGCTGTGATAATCAGGCCTTAGTAGGGTGTATTCCAATTGCTGCTGTAGCTGTTCATTTAAACCTGAAATCCTAAAAATTGATCAGTCATCTCATAAGATGTATAGCAATAACATACTGAATTTTCAAGAGTCTACAACAATTTAAATGCCAGTACAAAAAAAGTCTGAAAACTTATTGAATGCTCCACGTATATGTATAAAGGGGATTTGACATTAAATTATCTACCATGGTTGATATGCCATAAAACCAAACCAAACAAACATGGAACTGTGTGCAAATAAATGATTATAAAAAAAATAAAAACAAAGGTCAATTAAGACAAAAATATAAGGGAAAATAGACTTATGATTACTATCAAACATTTACAAATGAATCAAATTTCGCCATTAAATAAGCCATAGAGTGTTGATATGCTGTTAAATAAATAAACTAAGCCAAACCTATTTCATTATTTAGTTTTTTTTATCATAACACTCTGGGTTGATACACTCTTCATTATTATAATTATTTTATTACTGGTTTTATTCCATTTTATTGCTGCTTTTTATTGCAACATGTCAGGTCAATACAATTTTCATTATTACTTTTTACCGTAAAAAAATTTCAAAATCATATAAGACTACTCTTACTAGTAAGTAAAATAGAATATTGAAGCAGCCAAAACGAACGGATGACAGAAGGACCACAGATTTTTGCCCCACTTAATAATCAGGTTTTTACAGAAGTTAAAGTCGTTAAGTTGATGTCCCTGAAAAAATGAGTTCTCAAGCTGTGAGTTTTAAGTCTTGTGGAAAGCTACTTTCTTTTTCTTTTTTTCCTGAATTTGTTTACTTTGTCAGTCAAAGAGTGTATTCACATCATGATAAAATAAATGGCAATAAATTAGAATAAAAAATAGTAATAGAATATTGTAATGATAAAGGATTGTATTAACCTAGAAAGTTGCCATAAAATACATTGATAATAATGAAACAGTGGGAAACTTGTAATAAATTAACAATAACAAGTACAGCAAACTCAGAAAAAAATCAATGTTCAGAATTTTCTTTAGTTGCTATGTATGCTATTGCCCATAAATATGTACACCCCTAACAATGTTTTTATGAAAAAGTTATTTTCTTCTAAACCAAAGATACCAGAATTTTATTATTTCTATTGGAACATTTTAAAATCAAAATGGATATTATCAAATATTACAGTATCCTTCATAAATAAGTACATCCCTAACAATATTTTTATGAAAAAGTTATTTTCTTCTAAACCAAAGATACCAGAATTTTATTATTTCTATTGGAACATTACACAATCAAAATGGATATTATCAAATATTACAGTATCCTTCATAAATAAGTACACCCCCCCACAACAATGTTTTTATGAAAAAGTTATTTTCTTCTAAACCAAAGATACCAGAATTTTATTATTTCTATTGGAACATTTTAAAATCAAAATGGATATTATCAAATATTACAGTATCCTTCATAAATAAGTACACCCCTAACAATATTTTTATGAAAAAGTTATTTTCTTCTAAACCAAAGATACCAGAATTTTATTATTTCTATTGGAACATTATACAATCAAAATGGATATTATCAAATATTACAGTATCCTTCATAAATAAGTACACCCCCCCACAACAATGTTTTTATGAAAAAGTTATTTTCTTCTAAACCAAAGATACCAGAATTTTATTATTTCTATTGGAACATTTTAAAATCAAAATGGATATTATCAAATATTACAGTATCCTTCATAAATAAGTACACCCCTAACAATATTTTTATGAAAAAGTTATTTTCTTCTAAACCAAAGATACCAGAATTTTATTATTTCTATTGGAACATTACACAATCAAAATGGATATTATCAAATATTACAGTATCCTTCATAAATAAGTACACCCCCCCACAACAATGTTTTTATGAAAAAGTTATTTTCTTCTAAACCAAAGATACCAGAATTTTATTATTTCTATTGGAACATTATACAATCAAAATGGATATTATCAAATATTACAGTATCCTTCATAAATAAGTACACCCCCCCACAACAATGTTTTTATGAAAAAGTTATTTTCTTCTAAACCAAAGATACCAGAATTTTATTATTTCTATTGGAACATTACACAATCAAAATGGATATTATCAAATATTACAGTATCCTTCATAAATAAGTACACCCCCCCACAACAATGTTTTTATGAAAATGTTATTTTCTTCTAAACCAAAAATACAAGGATTTTATTATTTCTAGCCGAACATTATACAATCAAAATGGATATTATTAAGTATGACAGAATCACCCATAAATAAGTACACTTCTAACTGTGGTTTTTTGGAAAGTTTTCTTTTAAATTAAAGATACCAGGATTTTATTATTTCTTGTGGAACATTATACAATCAAAATAGATATTAATTATTACAGTATCACCTCTAAGTACACATCTAAGAACTTTTGCTAAAAAGTTAAAGTAGTTGAGCCATTGGATCCAGTTTCAACACCTACTTAATGTCCATTTTGATTGTATAATGTTCCACTAGAAATAATAAAATCCTGGTATCTTTTGTTTAGAAGAAAATTAACTTTTACAAAAAAATTATTAGGGGTGTACTTACTTATGGGGGATAATGTAATACTTGATAATATCCATTTTGATTGTATAATGTTCCAATAGAAATAATAAAATCCTGGTATCTTTGCTTTAGAAGAAAATTTACATTTTATCAAATATTATGAGGAGTATAATTATCTATGGGAGATACTGTAGTACTTCATAATACGCATTGATAATGTTTGACTAAAAATGATAAGAGGCGGATATCTTTGCTTTAGAAGAAAATTAACTTTTTATTAAAAATTGTGTGAAGTATAATTATTTATGGGCGATACTGTAGTACTTAATAGTACCCATTTTAATTGATAACATTCCACTAAAAACAATAAAATCTTGGTATCTTTGCTTTAGAAGAAAATTAACTTTTTATCAAAATAGATAAGTAAATCACTTACAATTTCTTTTGCAAAATGTTAATTTCTTCTTAACTAAACATTACCAGGATTTTACTATTTCTTGGGGAACATTATATAATCAAAATAGATATTAACTATTATAGTATTGACAATAAATATTCACAAGTCAAACAATTCTTTAGATAAATAGTTAATTTTCTTCTAAACTTAAGTTAACTGCTTTTTATTATTCTTAGTCTAACATTATACAATCATGTTATATAATTGTGGAGGGATTTTTTTATATTATCATTTTGTGTTTTATATATCTTGCCTTTCGGTTTAGTTAGGCTGAGAACCTTTTGGCTTAGTGCATGGGTTAGTTAGGTGCACACATTGAGTGCAGTTGTTCACACGTGTGCGGGGTGGATGTGACTATCAGAGATGTCACAATAAAAACCCCAGTTAGGAAATATGACAGGGGATGTGAATAACATCATGACCGGAAGCGACGAGCTGAGGATTTTGGAATTTGAAAAAAACAGTTAATTGAGATTTAAACCCCAAACGAAAAAGTTGAGATTTGAGTCTAGAGGAAAGTAGTTGATTTTTGGTCTCGCCTCGGTGAGACCAGTTGGGATCTACGAAATGTGCTGTGTGTTTGTTGAGTCAGTGAGTTGGGATTTAAACTCCAAACGAGAAAATCGATTTTCGGAGCTCGCCGAGGCCAGACCAGTATTTTGCGGCGGAGGTGCCGCACATGGTAGGGTTTAGATGGAAAAGTCAGCATAGAAAGAAATTGTGTCTCTCTCCGCATGTCAAAAAACCTTAAACTCAAAAAGGTAAATAAAAGCTTCTTACCTGAACCAATTTTGTGTTATTCGGATTCCTATATGTTTATGAACATTATGAATGTTTTATGCATGTGAATATCTTGGTCGTATTTTTGGACGTGGATATGCTACAATCAGAATGGATATTATTAGTTTATTACAATATCTTCTGCAAGTGGCTCATTGGCTGAGTGAGTAGAGTGTTTGCCAATGGTCCGGGAGACCTGGGTTCAATCCCATGTCGCGTCATACCAAAGACTTCAAAAATGGTACTTGATACCTCCTTGCTTAACACTTAGCAATATAAGATACGTATCGAGGGTAAAGTAGAGCAATCCAGGGAAAGGAGTAGTTCCTTCCCCTACACATCAGTGTAGTAGCTATTGAAAAGGGAGCCTTCTGGTCTTCCTCAACTACGGTTGCTAACTTTAATTTTTTTACTTACAATATCTTCTGCTCTTGGTTTAAAATTCAGTCTTATACATCTCTTAGACTGGTTGCCCACCAAGACTAGACAGTCTAGTCTTTGGTTTGGTTTGATCCAGTTTGGTTTTATGGCATATCAACCATTGTTGGTTATTCAATGCCAAATCTTCTTTATACATATAAATTAAATGCGTATATGATTTGTAAACAAATTTTGTAGATAATATTCTTTAATGAGCCTGAGAGCTCTTTTTTGCACATGATTAAATGGTTTTAAGTATTGGTATATAACAGTCACAAGTTACCATCAGTCATTTATTTGCAAACAGTTTGTTTTATTTGACCCATACATAGAACCCTATCAGGTACTACTACTCAGGGTCAGAGTGAAGCTGGGAGTAATGGTAATGAAGGGGTACTCCATGTTCCTCAAGGCTGGAGCCTCTCCATTAGATTGTTTAATGTCATATCCAGGACACTCGTTAGTAGAGGGGGGTTATCCTTCTGCATAGATGCAGTCAATATATTCAACAACCCCAGCTGACTGGGCTATCTAATCTTGTCTTAGTGTTTTTTCCTGTAGCTTTGGTGGGTTGGTTGTTTGGGTTTTATTGTATATCAACCATTGTAGGTTATTTAACGCCAGATCCATTTTTATACAAATAATCAGTTCGATTTCAAACACTTCAGTTTAGTATAAGTACACAGTTTAATTGTTAAAAACATTTCTATTTCAAGCTATTCAGCTCATTCAAACAGTTCTAATTCAGCTAATTCATTTTAGTACAAGTGCAGATTTTGTTTACAAACAGTTAAATGTTGAAAAAGTTCTATATTAAACAATTCAGTTTAGAGTAAGTACATTTTCAATGTCAAAAACAGTTCCATTTCAAATAATTCAGTTTAGCATAAACACGCAGCTTAAATGTAAGTACAGTTTAATTGTGCAAAACATTTCTATTTCAAACTATTCAGTTTAGTCAAACAGTTCTAATTCAAACAATTCAATTTAGCATAAGTATGCAGTTTAGTTCTATTTATCCCATAGATAGGGCCTTATCAGAGTGGACCTGGGAGCATTGGAAATGAAGGGGTACTCTGCATTCCTTAAAGACCCAGCATCACTGGAACCTTGTTTAGTGTCATATCCTGGACACTCATCGGGGGGAAGGAGTCTTACCCCTCTGCAGAGGTGTGTTGTATACTACATGTATACATATGCAAACCACACAATACAAATATACAAATACACATGTGACTCCGTTGTTCAGGTACGAGCCGTTTATTAATTTCTGAGTTCGGTTCTTCGACACGAGGAGAGAGACACAATTCTTAAAAGTCTTTTGTATCATACTATGCTGACAACACCGCAATGCTCGGCACATCTCGTGGTCCAATCTCAATTTCTCAACACCATGGTCGGACCCCAACTTCTCCACACCATGGTCAGAACTCAACTTTTCAACACCATGGTCGGAACTCAACTGAATCTTTTTCAAAATCTTCCAAATTCTCAGTCCATCTCCTCTGGGCATGACGTCATCCACACTCCAGCTCCATTTCCTGTCTGGGGTTTATTATGACAATGGAGATTATCATATCCTTTGTGCGTGAGCGTAAACTGCACCAATTGACTACACACCTGAACTCTTAACCCGAATAGTTCAAAACCCAACCAAACTGAATGATAAAATATAATTAATGAAAAATGATTAAAATAAAAAGAATCATTCCTTAATTATATAACAGGTGCAGTCAGTGTTTTCTATAGCCCCAGTCCACTAGGCAATACACAGAGTTAATGTCAAAACAGTTTTATTTCTGATAATTCAGTTTAGCATAAGTACACAGTTTAGAGGTCAAAACAGTTCTACTTCGAGCAATTCATTTTAGCATAAGTATGCGGTTTAAATATCAAAACAGTTCTATTTTGAACAATTCAGTTTAGCATAAATATGCAGTTTAAATGCAAAAAACAGTAAAGTCAAGAATTCACAGTTTAATTCTATTTAACCCATAGATAGGCCCCTTATCAGGTGCTACTACTCCGGGCCAGAGTGGACCTGGGAGTGATGGGAATGAAGGGGTACTCCGCATTCTCCAAAGCTCTAGCATTACTGGAACCTCACCATCAGATTGTTTAGTGTCATATCCAGGACACTCGTTGGGGGGGTCTTACCTCTCTGCAGAGAAGCAGTTGGTGTATTCTACAGTCCCAGCCGACTGGGCAATGTAGCTTTGAAATATGTGATCAAACTGTATTGTTTTTTTTACTAAGCTTTTTTTAGTCTGGTATGATGGTTGTATACAGTAGTTACTCAACTTAAATATTGAACAAGCCCAATTGTCTGGAGCTGTAAAGTACATTAACTACATCTCTGCCGAGTGGTAAGACTTAGCCTAATGAGTGTTCTGATTGTGACATTAAGCAATCTGATGGCAGGGTTTCAGTAATACTGGAGCTTTGGGGAATGTGGAGTACCCTTTCATTGCTATTACTCCCAAGTCCACTCTAACCTGGTGTGGAAGACATGGACTGGTATTGATAGGTTATTGACTTTGTGGATATACAGTCTTTCTGATAAAATAAAAGAGGTATTCTTGCAAGCTGTAGTTATGTCTGTACTACTGTATAGTTGTGCCATTTGAAATCCTGGAAGCAGCACCCAACAAAACAGCAGTTTTTTGGCCACTTACTTCCCATCTTGCAAATCTCTCAAGTAAAATGAGCCAGGCATACTGGGCACATTCTGGAGAAGCAAAGATGGTTTGGTTTGATTTGGTTTGGTTTGGTTTTATGGCATATCAACCATTGTAGGTTGTCTAATGCCAAATCCATTTTTATACATATAAACAGTTTTATTTCAAACAATTCAGTTAAACATGAGTATGCAGTTTAAATATCAAATTAGTTCTATTTCAAACAATTCAGTTGAGCATAAGTACACAGTTTAGTTCTATTTGATGTATAGATAGGACCCTATCAGGTGCTACCTCTCCAGGCCAAAGTGGACCTGGGATTGATGGCAATGAAGGGGTACTCCGCATTATCAAAAGCTCTAGCATTACTGAAGCCTCACCATCAGATTGTTTAGTGTCATATCCAGGACACTCATTGGGGGTGTTTTACCCTTTTGTAGAGATGCAGTCGGTGTATTCTGCAGTCAACTGGGCCAGATTAAAAAGAAAATGAACTCGACTTTGAAATGCATGCATTTTTATCCAACTTCTCCACCATGGGTAGAGTGAAGCTGTTTTAAATTCAGAGTTTTCTTTCTTCTAGAGGGGTTGCCTAATCAAATCTAAAAAAAAAAACTAGTCTGTTCTACTATTTAGCCATAGCTGGAAGAAGAAGAGTTGGATATATACCTTTCCCATAGGCATTAACATGAAGTAAAATGCAAACAGCCTTGCCCAAGATTTGAACTCAGATTGTCAATTTTATTTTGTAAGGTAATTTCATCTCTTTTTATATGATCTATGAAATGCACATAATATTCAGTATGCTCTTTAACACACTTGGCATATCATTTATCAAATTTCTTTAAATCTTCCTCCCAAAACAGTTCAATAAAGATTTATTTTAAAAAAATCCCTTCTTGATTTGGTCTAGAACTTTTTGGCACATCCTTGTATATTGCTGATTAAAGATTCTGAAGAAACAGGAACATGGATTCTGTCAAGGAGTGCTCTCACAAAATAAAACATTCAGAGAAAATTCTAAACAGATCCTAGTGAAGTTATAAAAATTGAAAATCAACTGAGTTTCTCGATTTCCTTAGTCATAAAATCTGTCAGTATTTTTTTATATTTCTTCTTTTTTTTTTTTCTCTTTTTTTTGGGGGGATTGACTCAGTTAATGCTGAGTAAACACAAAAATATTTAGTCACAATATGAATGTTTTTTGATCCAATGTAGTTCAAAATCATTTTAAACATTACCACAAGCAGACTGATTTGGCCCATTGATGGTAATATAAGTACTATCACTCTAGGTCAGAGTGGACCTGGGAGTGATTTCAACAAATTGGTAACCTTATATTCTCTAGAGCTGCACGACTGGAGCCTCACTACTAGGTGCAGTTTAGTATCATACGCATGACAGAATGACTCATGTGTGTGTGTGTGTGTGTGTGTGTGTGTGTGTGTGTGTGTGTGTGTGGTTTGATTTGGTTTCTTTATTTAATGGCATATCAATCCTTCATGGATTATTTAATGCCAAAGCCATTCTTGTAAAAGAACAAAGGCGATACTATTTAATTCTTAGCTAGGGAATAAAGGGGTACATGCCTTTCCAATGGATATTTGTCTGAGAGTGAACATAATTGTGTAACTGGAGATTGAACTTGCTTACTATGATGTTGCAGTCCAGCACGTTAGCCACTATGCCATGGTTATTCCCTCCTCTGTGAGAGTGTGTATGGTGGGGGTCTTACAGGAATTTCAGGTTTTGGAAGTCCATAAATTTTGGGAATTAGAGGCTAGTAATCAATTAATCAAGACCATAATTTGTCTTTTTTATAATCAATTTTTTATAAGACTTATCGCAAATATCTATCTTTTTAGTAAAGGATTGTTGTGTAATTTATTCATATGTATTTTCATTATCTAATAATTTATTTATTTTGTTGTTATATCATGTAGGATTGATAATGACAACACTTTCAACCATTATCAGAAGATCTGATGATGATATTGTTATTTTTGGATAAACCTCTAAATGCCGCTGTATGTGTGTAAGGTGGGATCATTGGTATTAAAATTTGTAGTTGCAGTGATTAGTCCTTGTACAAATCCTTTCATGAAATCCGAATCATTTTTGTCTGATTCCAGTCAGCTGAGGCTGTATAATACACCGACTGCATCCCTACAGAGAGGTAAGCACCCCCCCTGAATATTCTAGATATGACATTTAATAATCAGATGGTGAGGCTCCAGCCTTGGAGATTTGGAGAATGTGAAGTACTCCTTTATTGCCATTGCTCCTTGCTCCACTCTGACTCGGAGTGGTAGCACCTGATAGAATGATCAGTCACAGTCAATCAGGTAGAAGAGATTTGGGCAGTCAAGAGCAGCTAGTAAGTGCGCAGAGGGGGCCTGGTCGAGAACCTCCCGTCAAAGAAGCAAAGATGTGAGGCTCTGAATATAGAATTCACAATGTAGGTTAAGGGAAGGTCAATATAGCTGTCCTTCACCAGCCTGTGTCTGTGTCCTTCATCTCTGTCTCTGTCTCTGTTTCTTTCGACCCTTTCAAGTAATGACTTTTATTTTTGTAAAGAATGAGTCACAGTCTCATCATTCCTTGAATATGGTCCTTTATCATATTTACCAACCCCTCCGCTCGGCAGGATGTGACAGAAGGTCAATTTTTAAGCAAAGTTTAACAGGTTTGAATTCAAAGTTTTCCTTCTCCTAGACTAGTTGCCTCACCAAGGCTGAAGAACCTAGTCTGTCCTACTATTTATCCATAGCTGGAGGGAGAATAATTGGATTCATACCTTTCCCAAGGTAGTGATATGTGAAATGCAATCAGTCTCGTCCAGGATTTGAACTCGTGTCGCTGTGTCCACTTCCTACGATGATAACCATTACACCACGGGCACCTCGCATGGTACTTTATTCATTATGACAATATAACATAAGTATTGCTATCCAATACTAATAATTTATAGAAAATTATAGACATCTTTTCAGACATCTTTTCCTATAGACATCTTTTCAGACATCTTTTCCTATAGACATCTTTTCAGACATCTTTTCCTATTTAATAAAACCTCGATATGGGTTAAATAGTACCACTATTGTTCTTCTACAAAGATAGCTTTGACATTAAATAACCCGCAAAGGGTGATATGCCATTAAACAAAGAAAGTAAATCAAACCTATTCAATAATAATAATCATTTGTTTGTATCCAGTTTGATGGTTTTAAGTATTTCTATCTTATACAAATAATCTGTACTCATTTATAGAGTTTTATGTATTCATAAGTTGAAAGCACCCTTTTCAATAGCTTCTACACTGAGGTGTCAGGGACAGCGCTACTCCTTTCCCTGGATTGCTCCACTTTACACTTGATCTGTATCTTATAATGCTGAGTGTTAAGCAAAGAGGCATCAAGTACTATTTTCAGAGTCTTTGGTATGACTCAAACTGGGATTGGACCCCAGTCTCTCGGGCCATTGGCAAACACTTTAACCCCTAGACTAATGGTCCAGTATGTTACACCAATAATCTTCAAACAGATCTATTTGACCCCTAGATAGGACCATAATAGATTCTACTACTTCTAGTCAATATGTATCTGGAAATAATTACAGCAAAGGTATGACTCCACACTGCCCAGATGGTTGGTTGGTTGGTTGGGTTTTATGGTATATCAACCTTTATAGGTTATTTAATACCAAATCCGTTTTTATGCAAATAGTCAGTTCTATTTAAAACAATTCAGTTTAGCCCGAGTACACAGTTTAATTATCAAAAACATTTCTATTTCAAGCTATTCAGGTGATTCAAACAGATCTAATTCAGCTAATTCAGTTTTGGATAAGTACAGATTATGTTTACATGTAGTTAAATGTTAAAAACAGTTCTATGTTAAACAATTCAGTTTTGTATAAGTACAGTTTCAATGTCAAAAACAATTCCATTTTATATAATTCAGTTTAGCATAAGCCCGCCGTTTAAATGTAAGTACAGTTTAATTGTGAAAAACATTTAAAACTATTCAGTTTAGTCAAACAGTTCTAATTCAAACAATTCAGTTTAGCATAAGTATGCAGTTTAGTTCTATTTAACCCATAGATAGGATCCTATCAGGTGCTACCATTCTGGGCCAGAGTGGACCTGGGAGCAATGGCAATGAAGAGGTGCTCCACATTCCTCAAAGCCTCAGTATCACTGGAACCTTACCATCAGATTATTTTGTTTCATATCCAGGACACTTGTTGCGGGGAAGGGGTCTCACCACTGGATGCAAGGGGGTGTCCTCGTGGTGTAATGTTTAAAGCGATGAACTGCGGAATTGTAGTGAGCGAGTTTGAACTCCAGTTGCGCTATTTCGTTCACTTTTGGACAAATACCCTTGGGAAAGGTATGAACCTCCTTATCCTCCCAGCTATGGGTTAAATAGTGCCACTACAATTCTTCTAGGAGAATGGCCTTGGTATTAAATAACCTAAAAAGGTTGATATGCCATTTAACAAAGAAACCAAACTAAATTGGACGCAAATTAATATCATATCCAGAAAACTTTTTTGATAGGAGGTTTATTTTACCTATCTGCAGAGGATGTGGTCTACATATTTTAAGCCCTGCTAATGGGAAGTAATACAATGGAAGCACATTTTCGTAAAAATTATCATAATAGGAGATGGACTTGAGCTGAGTTCAAATCCTAAAAGAGATTATTTGTATTTTTCACTTCACATCAGTGCTCTTGGGAAAGTCATAGATCAATCTATTCTCCACTCAGCTATAAGTAAACAGTAGGGCAGGCAAGTCTCTTGAGCCTTGGTAGAGGTACTGGTCTAAGAGAATTCAAAATCAGCAATGTGTTGCTCAGAGAATTTATGGTACACTTTTGTATGATTCTTCGGTTATCAGTTCATCCATAAAGTATGGCTGGTCCTACACAAGCCTTCAACATGATAAGCAAAATAACTTGTTTAAGCAGTCTTATACTTCACAACTTTAACTGAACTGTTGGGCACTCAAATGTCTTCTTTTTAAGGCATGAACCCTTCTCTTTCCTTCCTCACAGTTATAGTTGAATGGCCTCTGAAAGTAAGGTAACCAGTCTCGCAGAGTGTTGGGTATCACCCACCTTCTGCCATACAATGAACTAGTCCATCTGCCATATATAGCAGTAGCTACTAATACCAGGGTAGACTAAAAGGAGAAGAGCAGCTTCTTATAGGAGCTGCATTCAGTTGTCGGGTCGCACTTCGGCCAGCTGTGCTGGCTACGGCACGGATCTGGCCAAGTGTGTCTTGGTAGCTGGATTTTTCCTACGGCCTCAGGGAGCTTTCCCCCCAGGCTATTACCCCCTGGGGGGGTGATCGCCCGGCGCCTGAGGCGCCCCTAATAAGGAGAATGCCAACAGAGCCGTAAGCATTTTTGGGAAATGCCGGGCACGTGTGGACTACGGCCCTGCGCCACACTTTCTCGTTCGGTGGGGCAAGGAACAAATACCACAGCTTCTTATAGGAATAGTATTAGAGCGTTGGAGACTGGAGATCGCACTAGATCACCTTACTTGCTACCGTAATAACGGAAACCAATAATATCGTTGGACTATATCTTTATTCTGTATTCACTAATCCTATGTTCTTGTCTACTAATCATCATCAGTATCATGTCATGCTGGTAGCACGGATATCCCTAACCCTCTCTCGCCACTCCTCCCTATCGTTCATCGCCCTAGGTAGGTCTTCAGGACAACATTCCGTATCCTCACATAGCTGCTGAATGTATGTTCATGCTGGTCGTCCTGCTTTTGCCCGGCCATGTGTGGGGGTCCATAAGAGTACATCTCTTATGAGTTCGTCCCTGCTTCTCAAGCAGTGTCCTGCATGTCTGGTTCGTCTAACTTGAATAGTTTTCGTGATAGGAGGCAGGTGGCCGTACAGTTGGTGTCTTGTGGGGTGTTGCCGCCAGGACTTGTTCAAGATTGCTTGCAGCATTCTTGTGTAATTGCCGTCTAACTTCTTCTCCAGCCGTTTTGTTAGAGTCCATGTAGTGCCCCCATATAGCAGTATCGATGTGACCGCTGCCTGGAAGAAACTGGGTTTCATTTTATCAGTTAGGTCTGATTTCCATATAATCGATAGCCTACTGATAGCTGTCCATGCTTTCGTTAACCTCGTTTCGATGTCCTTTTCGGTTGATTCGACGCTGCTTCCTAGGTAAGTGAATTTGTCTACTAGTTTAAGAGGGGTTCCGTCTAGAATGGAGATCTCCCCCATTTGATTATAGCACATATATTCCGTTTAGTGTGCATTAACATAGAGGCCTATGCCTGCGGCTGCTCGTTCCAAACTATGCAGTAGTGTTTCAGCTTGGTCGGGTGCATTTGTCAGTATCGCTGTCATCGACGTAGTCGGCGTCGGTAATTGTTTTTGTGGGGTACCTTCTGCTTCTTTTCTTGGTCAGCTCGAAGCCATTCTCTCTGATTTTGTCAATCGATGTTCTAAGTACGTAGTCTAGACAAATGATAAAGAGGTACGGAGCCAGCGTGTCACCTTGTAGTACTCCTGCTACAATGTCGAAGTATTCTGTGTCTCCATCTGGTGATCGTACTTTTACTTTGGTGTTTCTATAGAGAATCGTTATTGCTGCTATGGTTTCTTTAGGTATGCCGTACGCTAGTAGGATTTGTTCCATCTTTCCTCTGTGAATGGAATCGAAGGCCTTGGTAAAGTCGACAAATATTAATGTCGCTTGTAGGTTTTTTGCCCGTACACCTTCAAGGATTCTACGGATGGTTAATATTTGTGAGGTCGTGGATCTATTTCTTCGGAAGCCATTTTGGTTTTTTCTAAGTATGTTGTCGATTTTGGGTTCTATGCGGTTTCGTAGTAGGGCATTGTAGATTTTGGCAGCTATGGATGTAAGTGTTATGCCTCGGTAGTTTTTGGCTAATCCGAGGTCCCCCTTTTTAGGGAAGGGAAGTATGCATCCCTTCATCCATCTATCTATCGGATTTTGATTGTATACTGCGTTGCAGTGGCGGAGCAGTATGTCGTCGAATTGTCTGGTCTTCCATACTTCTGGGGGAATCTCTTCCAGCCCCGCAGCTTTCCTATTTTTAATTTTTCTGAGAACCGAGTCGAGTTCTTCTTGTGTTTGTTTGGTTTTTCCGATAGTTTTTGGAGGCTGTTTTCACTAGTGCACGTTTTTCTCTCACTGCTAAAGTTTCCCATGGGACTCTATATTTAGTTTTGAGTTTTGTTGGAATGCATTTCGATGCTGCCTCGAGGTGCGCATTGACGAAATTTTCATATTCGTCGTTTGATGTACTTTTTTCTGTCATCTCTTGTGTTTCGAATCTGTTTCTTAATTCTAATTCGTATTTATCTCTATTTCCTCTCATATCTTGGTTTGTCCTTTATTCAATATTACCAGTGTTCACTAACCAGAACGCAACACAGAGAAATTTCCAAATTCAAAAACCGGGCACTCAAATGTCATCCTTTTAATTTTTTTTATTTATGACACCAATTTTATTGCTTTCATTATAATTTTTTCATCATTTAAAAATTTTTATTTTCATTTTTAGCTTTAAGATTTTTGTCCGAATTAATAAATCAAATTTAATTTAAAAAAAAATGTCTTAGTATTTGCAGAATGATTTAATAAACCAGTTTTAATTTTTCAATCCTTTGAGGCAGGCACATTTCTTTTTTGTCTACTTAGCACTACTCTGCCATCTGTTGATTAGTCTGACAAAACGGCTGAACAGAATATAAACTTCTTCACCAGGCACCTCACGTGATGTAATTGTTAGCAATCTTGACAACCAGACCATTGTTAATGAGTGGACCTGGGAGTAATGACAACAGAGTAGGTGATTCCACAATCATCAAAGTCCCAGAGAGAACTTGAACCTCACTGCTGAAAACTCTTCTTGGTGGAGGGTGTTACTACACTACAGGATCCATAGACAACATATTCTAGGCCCTTTCAAATTTAGTTGAAAGGTGCAGTCCAGCTAAACTAGTGCAGAATCTGTTGCAATAAATGATTAACTGAGTTCAAATTGTAGATGTGGCTGTTTGCATTACAGTTTGTGCTAATGTCTTTAGAAAAGGCATGAGCCCTTTTCTTTTTGGTTTGGTTTGTTTGGTTTGGTTTGTTGGGTTTTATGGCATATCAACCTTTGTAGGTTATTTAATGCCAAATCCATTTTTATGGGAATAACCAGTTCCATTTCAAAGAATTCAGTTTAGCATGAGTACACAGTTTAATTGTCAAAAACATTTCTATTTCAAATTATTCGAGCAGTTATATGTAACAATTCAGTTTAGTGAAAGTAAAGTTTCCATGACAAAAACAGTTCAATTTCAAATAATTCAGTTTAGCATAAGCACGCAGTTTAAATGTAATTACGGTTTAATTGTCAAAAACATTTCTATTTCAAGCTATTCAGTTTAATCAAACAATTCAGTTTAGCATAAGTATGCCGTTAGTTCTATTTAACCCATAGATAGTGCCCTATCAGGTGCTACCACTCTGGGCCAGAGTGGACCTGGGAGCGATGGCAATAAAGGGGTACTCTGCATTCCCCAAAGCTCCAGCATTCTGGAACCTCACCATCAGATTGTTTAGTGTTATATCCAGGACACTCGTTAAGGGAGTCTTACCCCTCTGCAGAGAAGCAGTCGGTGTATTCTACAGCCCCAGCCGACTGGGCAACCTTTTCTTTTCCTCCTCACAGCTATTGTAGAATGGCTTCTGCAGCCTAAGTAAGATAACCAATCTAGAAAAGAAATCTCCAAATTCAAAACCTGAGCACTCAAATGTCATCCTTTTAATTCTTTTTATTTTTTTTATTTATGAGACCAAGTTTATTGCTTTCATTATTCCTTTTTTCATCTTTTTTAGATTCTTAATTTTATTTTAAATGCAAAGATTTCGCTTAAAATTAGTAAATTAAATTTTATAAAAAAAAAAATTTTAAATCAAAAAATAATCTCATAATATTTGCAGAGTGATTAAATAAACAAGTTAAGGTAAGGTAACCAGCCTAGGAGAAGGAAAATCTCTAAATTAAAAGCTGAGGAATTTTGCTGAGATAATTTATGTCATATTGGTGCTCTATTTTTCAGTTATCAGAAAAATAGAGCACCAATAAACCTTCTGCATTATAAGCAAAATCACCTATTTAAGTAATCTAGCAGTTCACAACTTTAATTAAACTGTTGGGCATTCATAAAGGCTTCAGAACTCCTTTTTGTAAAATTTGAGTTATTACAAGAATGGTTACTCATGATTGTATGGTAAATAATTAGTATTTGTTGGGAAATTTGGAGTTTTGTATCTGACTCCTTTTCTTTTTCTTACCCCATTCACTTGTTGTTTTCTTTTTGTCTATGGAAGCTGTAATGTTATGTATTGACCCTCGACCGAGCTGTCAATCAAGAGATGTGCCTTTGTAAATAAGCGGAAGAACAGTGGAAGTAGGTGGGCGTTAAACAATAATATAACCAGGGCACAGACGGCTTGAGTCAGTTGGAGACAGGATGCCAGCAGAGTGAGAACCAGCTCCAGACAGAGGGCTTGGGGCCTCAGTGACCCATGGTTGAGCAACCCAGCCAAGATAAGAAAGACGTGCTGCTATGGTCGAAGAAGAACTTGGGGTCAATATAGCAGTCTGTCCCCGTCTCCAACTCATCTCTCACATACAGAAACATCAACCCTTTCGAAAATAGTGTGAGAGATTATATTTTCATAAAGAAGTGTATTCGTTCGTTCATTGAAGTTCGTCATTATGTTTGATTATGTTTCCGCATATATATGTATATGCATACGTGTATATTTTTATATGTATACGTGCAGTTGTATTACGGCTATACAACAGTAAGAGAATTAAGGACGGAAAGAAAACAGGGATACCTTTATACTGAAACTTTATTTTGGGGTTAACAACTATTCTATTATGAGGAATGTTTTCTTGAACCAGTAGAAATAGTCGCATTTCCCAGACAAGGCGTTGAAGTATATTATAGAATAATTTTTGGCAATTACAAGTTTGAGGTTCGTCGTTTGTTCAGCGGGTATGTTTAGCAGAAGCTGCTACTAGTAGGAGAGGTAGCCTGCCTCTAAGCCCCAGGACTTAGTGAGCATGTGCGCTCTCTCCCAGAAGCCCAGAGAAAATAGTCTGGCCAGTCGAAGAGGTGAATGCTTAATGAGAAAGAATATCTCTTTGGTGCCAGGAAGCCCCTCTTTTTAGGCATGCATTGATTTTACTTCCTGGGAGAGGCCTCCTGAGAAACTGTAACATTTGCATTCTATTTTTTTTTATTTTTAATCCCCCACAAATCTTCAAGCCTGCAAAATAATAAAATTAAATATTCATACTAAATATTCATTTATTTTAAGAGATTTTCATGGGTATTCAAATTTTCTTAATGAACACAACTTCCAAAGACCGCACTTAATATAAGCAAAGCAGTAACCCATTGTAAACAAGAAATAAAAAAAAAATAAACATCCTTTAAATGAAAATAATTATCCTAAACTTTATTTAAAGGGACTCTACATCCTTTGAATAATGATTATCATACAACTTCTATGCAATATCGGTAAGTACTGCTTACAAATAATTATTACTTTAGTAAAAACAACTCTTCATCCTTTATTTTTAATAATGACCATCTTACAACCAATATGTCATATAGGCAGATACTGCTTAAGAATATTTATCCTAAACTTTAAGAAAATCAACTCTTCATCCTTTATTTTTAATAATGACCATCTTACAACCAATATGTCATATAGGCAGATACTGCTTAAGAACATTTATCCTAAACTTTAAGAAAATCAACCCTTCATCCTTTATTTTTAATAATGACCATCTTACAACCAATATGTCATATGGGCAGATACTGCTTAAGAATATTTATCCTAAACTTTAAGAAAATCAATTCTTCATCCTTTATTTTTAATAATGACCATCTTACAACCAATATGTCATATAGGCAGATACTGCTTAAGAATATTTATCCTAAACTTTAAGAAAATCAACTCTTCATCCTTTATTTTTAATAATGACCATCTTACAACCAATATGTCATATAGGCAGATACTGCTTAAGAACATTTATCCTAAACTTTAAGAAAATCAACCCTTCATCCTTTATTTTTAATAATGACCATCTTACAACCAATATGTCATATGGGCAGATACTGCTTAAGAATATTTATCCTAAACTTTAAGAAAATCAATTCTTCATCCTTTATTTTTAATAATGACCATCTTACAACCAATATGTCATATGGGCAGATACTGCTTAAGAATATTTATCCTAAACTTTAAGAAAATCAATTCTTCATCCTTTATTTTTAATAATGACCATCTTACAACCAATATGTCATATGGGCAGATACTGCTTAAGAATATTTATCCTAAACTTTAAGAAAATCAACTCTTCATCCTTTATTTTAAATAATGACCATCTTACAACCAATATGTAATATGGGCAGATACTGCTTAAGAATATTTATCCTAAACTTTAAGAAAATCAACTCTTCATCCTTTATTTTTAATAATGACCATCTTACAACCAATATGTCATATGGGCAGATACTGCTTAAGAATATTTATCCTAAACTTTAAGAAAATCAACTCTTCATCCTTTATTTTTAATAATGACCATTATGCATCTTGTAATTTGTATGTATATGAATAATTCTTCTGAACTTTGATAAATGAAACTTTATATCTTTTAGTTTTGATGAGGACCATCTAACAAACCATATACAATATTATTAAGTAATGATAATATATTAAATTATTTTTCTGTTTTCGGTTGAATAGTTTTATATTTTGATATTCAAAAGGTTGTGTATGCATATTAAACGTGTATCAGTTGTTGTTATTAGAAATTATTATCTCTGATCCAGAATATCTAAACTTGTCATCTATAAAAGTAATAGTGAATACATATGAAAAAAAAAAAACTTATTAAGATGCATTGGTAAAATCTAAGCAGAATCTTAGAGGATGTTTAGTTTATTTTCGTGGCTCAGAATGGAAAAGTTACCTGGTTATAGATATAAAGAAAAACTAAGTAGAATACAGTCAAATCAATAAAATGTATATATATATATATATATGTATATAATTTGACTTCCCCAACAGTAGTAAATTAAAAGCTCCCTTTTCAATAGCTACTGCACCAAGGTGTAAAGGATGGAGCTATTCTTGTCCCTGGATTGCTCCACCTACCCTTAATCTATATCTAATAATGCTAAGTGTTGAGCAAGGAGGCATCAAGTACCATTTTTAAGTAGATATACATATATTTTTTATAGCATTTATATATATATATATATAAATATATATAAAGAGATAGAGCATTATATATATATATATATATATATATATTTATATGTAGTTGTCACTATCTGACTTGGTGGGTTAATGGTAGGCCAAATGCGATATAATTTGGAGAATGCTCACTATCTGTGATACAGCTATTATATAATATAATAATAAATAAATATACATGACTTTTTATATTTATTTAATAGCATGGATGCTTATTTGCAACCACTGGTTTTATACCACCTTTATATGGCAATCATCACGCAGGAAAATATATATCTATATCTATATCTATATAATGAAAATAATTCCTAGATGGCCAAGAGCGAGTTTACCTAGGTTTTACCAAACAGCTCTTTAGGATTGCTCAGGCGAAGTGGGTTAGGATAAAATAAATTTTATTGGTTAAATTTTAAATAAAGGAATTATTTTCCTAATATTAGCTCAATCTCATGTATTGAGCACTTTATTACGCTTTAGCTTAGATAATTCTGTCAGTGTTTTTTCTTTGGACAAGACATACAAGATGCTTGATTATTTTCAAGTAGCACGTGTGTTTTTCATCTTTTCTTTTTTAGGAATTTTTTTTTCTAGATATCAGTTTGTAGAATTTGCAAATTGTACAATCTTTTTTTTTTATACAAACAGAATTATAAGTTTTATATAAAGATTAATATATATATATATAATTTTTTATTGATCAAATGAGAGAAAAGTAAATATTTTTGAAATGAATGGATCTCCCAATGAATTTGAATTTGGTACTTCAGGTTTTTATTTCATATAATTATGCTCTACACTTGTTTTGGACTTCGTGGTCCTTATCAGATGACTAATAATGACTAGGGTCATCTCTGCTTTGAGTTTTTAATGTAAAGATAATTTTATTGTGAAGATTGTTTTGATGTACATTAAATATATGTTAAGTACATCAAAGAAAAGAAGCAGAAGATACCCCCAAAAACAATTACCGACGCCGACTACGTCGATGACATAGCAATTCTGGCAAATACACCAAACCAAGCCGAAACACTAATGCATAGTTTGGAACAAGCCGCCGCAGGCATTGGCCTCCATGTCAATGCACACAAAACCTGAATATATGTGCTTTAATCAAACAGGTGACATTTCCACACTAGACGGAACCTCTCTGAAACTGGTAGACAAATTCACCTACCTAGGAAGCAGTGTCTCATCAACCGAAAAAGACATCAACACGCGGCTAACGAAGGCATGGACAGCTATCGATAAGCTATCGATCATATGGAAAACAGACCTGACCAATAAAAGGAAATGCAGTTTCTTCCAGGCAGCAGTTGTGTCAATACTGCTGTATGGATGCACTACTTGGATGCTAACAAAACGGCTGGAGAAGAAGCTAGACGGCAATTACACAAGAATGTTGCGAGCAATATTGAACAAGTCCTGGTGGCAACACCCCACAAGACACCAACTATATGGCCACCTGCCTTCTATCATGTAAACTATCCAAGTTACATGAACCAGACATGCAGGACACTGCTGGAGAAGCAGGGACGAGCTCACAAGTGATGTACTCCTATGGACCCCCACATATGGCCAAGCAAAAGCAGGACGACCACCTCGAACATAAATACAGCAGCTATGTGAGGATATGGGATGTAGCCTTGAAGACCTGCCAGAGGCGATGAACGATAGGGAGAAGTGGCGAGAGAGGGTCAGGGATATCCGTGCTAGCGGCACGACATGATGATGATGATGACATATTAATACATTCTCACATACATTCAACTCAAAGAAGAAGAAAAAAAAAAAAAAACAACAGCTGAATGTATGTGCATGCATGTGAATGTGTAAACACATGAAGTAGATAGTTGTTAATACACATGTACATAGAAAAAATAAAAATAAAATCTTGAATAAAAAAGAATCTCATTCCTATCTAAACAATCTTCACTATAAAAGAAAGAAGCAGAGATGATCATAGACATTATTAGATTACTGAAGAAAACCACAAAGTCTGAACCATGTGGGGAGCTTCATTATATGAAATAAAAAACCCTAAAGTACGAAACTCAAATTCATTTGCAAACCAATTCCTTTTAATACATATATATATATATATATATATATATGTATTTTCATGTCTTGATAAATAAAGTTGGAGACTTGATACTTTTGAAAAAACCTTGTATTCTATTTGGTTATGAATATATATATATATATATATATATATATAAATTATGAAATGGGTGTGTAAAGGAATATATATATATATATATATATATATGTATATATATATTCCTTTATATATATATTCCTTTATATATATATATTCCTTTATATATATATATATCAGGCTGAAGGAAGATAATTGTATATTGAGTTTGGTAATGATTTTTTAGATTTATTTTGTGAGCATAGATATCAATTATGAGGAGCTTTATATAAATATATATATACATATATATATATATATGGCAAAAGATAATTGTTCTGGGATCTTTATAATATTTTTGATTCACTTTATATATATATATATATATATATATATATATATATATATATACGTGTGTGTGTGTGTGTGTGTGTTTATCTAGATGTATTACAATAATTGTTTTGTAAGCTTATTTATAATTCTTCAGATTCCCTGTGTCTGTCAGTTTGTGTATGTGTGCCACTATATATGTTTGGTTTTATGCATGCATACATATCTGTATTACAAAAGGCAACTGTTCTGTTTGGTTGCCAAGTTTTGTTTTTCGTATATATATATATATATATATATATATATATATATATATATATTGCACACACATACATACACACACAGAGACTGATTGAATTACAAAAAACTCAGTGAATTTAGATATCTATTGTATTAATACAATGTATATTATGTATAGTTATAATATATGAATATGTATGTTTAAGTATATATGTATGCATAATGTAAGGACATGCATATGCACACCCATTTTAGACTGGTCAATAATAAGCCACAAGGAAATCTTTTGAATTTGAAGCCAACTTGCAAAGAATCGGATTATTTGAACTCATTCAATTAAAAAAGAGATTCAATCAATATCTAATAAATACATTGCATTTTTCAAAGAAAATCAATGAAGAGATCAATATGAAAGATAATTACTATGATCATTATCTATTGATATCTTTAAATATAATAAATGTTATATATATATATATATATATATATATATATATATACAAATAATGCCATAAGGACCAATTATATCAAAGTGAAAATTGATAATATGCAACTGAATCGCAAGTGTTGGCTATGTGGTGACAGAGATGAAACAGTTAATCGTATAACAAGCAAATGCAGCAAACTAGCACAAAAGGAATAGAAGAGTAGGTATGACTGGGCAGGAGAGGTGATCCATAGTTAATTGTGCAAAAGATTAAAATTTAACCATACTGACAAATGGTATATACTCAAATTAGAATATGTCCGAAAAAATGAGATGCTAAAAATTCTCTGGGACTTTGAGATACAAATGGATTATCCACTCTTAGCTCATAGACCAGACCTAATTTTAATCAACAAGAAGAAAAAAACTTGTCATCTAGTTGATTTCGGTGGTTCAGCAAACCATAGAGTGAAAATAATAGATAACAAAAATATAGACAAATTTTTTGGAACTTGCGAAAGAACCAAAAAACTGTTGAACATAAAGTTGATAGTGATATCAAGCGTAGTTGGAGAGCTTGGAATGATCCCCAAGGGCCTGGAAAAGAGACTGTTGGAACTGAAGATCAGAGGAAGAATCAAGACCATCCAAACCACAGCACAGGTTAGATCAACTAGAATACTTAGAAGAGTCCTGGAGATCTGAGGAAACTTGCTGTCACTCAGACTTCTGTGAAAAACTTACTTTTAAAAATGGTATGAAAAAGTGAAAATAAAGTGAAAATAATAATAAATAATAATAAATAATAAATAATATATAATAAATAATGAATAATAAATAAATAAATAAATAAATATAATAAATAATAAATAAATGAATAATAATAAATAAAAAGTAAAATTGGTGACTGTAGTCGAGGGCAACCCAAAGGCTCCCTTTTCAAAAGCTACTACACCAAGGGGTAGAGGAAGCCACTACTCCTTTCCCTGGATTGCTCCATTTTACTCTTGATCCCCTTGATTGACTACCTTGGTGTAGTAGCTATTGAAAAGGGAGCCTTCAGGTAGCCCTTTACTCCAGTCACCAACTTTACATACATTATGTTTTAGAACACAAAATTTACACAGTATTTGGTTTGTTTGTGTTTTATGGCATATCAACCTTTGTAGGGTATTAAATGCCAAATCCATTTTGTTCTATTTCAAACAATTCAGTTTAGCATGAATACACAGTTTAATTGACAAAAACATTTCTATTTCTAGCTATTCAGTTTAGTCTAACAGTTCTAATTCAAACAATTTAGTATAAGTATAGTTTTTGTTTACATGCAGTTAAATGTCAAAACAGTTTTATTTCAAGTAATTCAGTTTAGCATAAGTATGCAATTTAGTTCTATTTGATCCATAGATAGGACCCTATTAGTTGCTACCACTCAGGGCCTGAGTGGACCTGGAAGTGATGGCAATGAAGGGGTATTACCAGAATGTCATCATCAGATTGTTTAGTGACCTATCCAGGACACTCATTGGTAGGTCTTACCTCCCTGCAGAGATGCAGTTAGTGTATTGTACAGCCCCTGCTGATTGGTCAAACAGTATTTGGAGAAAACATATGGATAAGTTTACACATAACAAGCTTACAGCAAAAATAAACTCATTTTAGGAGAAACAAAATGATAAACAAACATTCGAATTGATATGTGTCTATAACATCATAAAATGCATTAGTTTGATTTATAGATGTAACTTACTTTCAGCCATCTCATCTCAAATATGATAAGGCATGAGTCTTGTTTCATTTGGTTTAGTTTTATAGCATACCAACAACTGTTGTTTATTTAATGCCAAATCCTCTTTATATATATATATATATTAGTGTGGTGGCCTTGTTTGGGACCAGAAATAAAGATACAAAAGAGGAATTGAGTTAAACAAATATATTAACAAAGAACAGTAATACAATATATACAAATGAGAGGGTTACCAAGGAGACTGTTTCGGTCTGACTGTCAAGGCTGTCTGCTGGAATATTGCCTTCTGCCTAAGAGCAGTACCTGCTGCTATTTATGGCTGAGAGAATTCATGCCTGTGTGGGTAAATTGCCATAACAATTAGATATATAAAATTTGTCTTTAAAAATTCAATTAAACATCAGTCATTTGTTTACATATAGTTAAATGATCAAACCATTCTATTTCAATTAATTCAATTTAGTATAATTCATTTGTTTGCACTCAGTTTAAATGTCTAACAGTTCTATTTGGTCCATAGATAGGATCCTATTAGGTGCTACTACTCCAGGTCAGAGTGGACCTGGGAGCGATGGCAATGAAAGAGTACTTCACAGTCCCCAAAGCTCCAGCATTACTGGAACCTCACCATCCGATTGTTTAGTGTCATATCCAGTACACTCATTGGGGGGAGGTATTACTCCTCTGAAGAGATGCAGTTGTTGTATTCTGCATCCCAAGACTCTGGAAAAATGTTACCTATATGGTTCTCATGTATACACACCACTAGTTTTTGATATGGTTTGGTTTGGTTTCTTTGTTTAATGGCATATCAACCTTTGTAGGTTATTTAATGCCAAAGCCCTTCTCTTAGAACAGTAGTGGTACTATTTAACCCATAGCTGGGAGGATAAGGGGGTTCATACCTTTCCCAAGGGTATTTGTACGAAAGTAAAGATAATAACGCGACTGGAGTACGAACTCACTTACTACGATTCCACTGTCCATCGCTTTAACCATTATACCACGAGGACACCCCCTACATGGGTGGTAAAACAGAAAATGCACCTGTTGCCTAAAGTAAACAGGATGCCGATGCCCCAGTAGAAATGTTGCAGAAATTTCGTGGGTGGCATGCTGAAAGGGTTGGATGCTGGTATCAGAAAAATAACAGGAAGTACCTGTTTCCTAAAGTAAACAGAATACAGGCACCCCAGCAAAGACTGGCGAGACCAGCAGAAATGTTGCATAAATTGTGTAGGTGGCATGCTTGAAGGAGGCATGTCTATGAGGATTGCATGGGTGTCCAGATAATTGTATAAACCAGGGAAGATTTCGACTCAGACAGAACAAAGCAGAAAGGCAAAGAGGTTTCACAGAAAAACTGCACCGTCGCCTCTGTGTGTGTGCATCTCGACTGTTTCTGACTCTCTCTTACTCTACCCATGCATATATTTTGGGTAATAAAAGGAAAATAAAAGAAGCAGATTATATTTTTATACATCAGCATTGTTATCTTTCTCTGCTATACAACATAAAACCTAACTTGCTACAAAACCACAGGATTATGTAGACTAGTTGTCAGATATTGTACACTGAGCAGAATCCCTGATTGTATATAATGGCTGCTAGTGAAGTGTTATTTCATATGACCAATTCAAAACATGAGTAATTTAAATAAACAAACAATCTGGCTCTGACTAAAATAAATCTTGATTTTTAAGGCATCATTAATGATGCATGTAACTATATGAGGTGAATCAAAAGTTTTGCAATATTTTGATACAATTTAGCAACTCCTGGTGCTTTTGCTGAGGTCATGAATGTGATGAACCAAACTCAACTTTGAAATACTCAGATCACCTGATACTCTCATGATTTATCTTTATGGCTCGGATCATGACTTTGGTTTTTGACCAACCTGACCTTGTTTGATTGTCAAAGTTCTTGCAACTCAAGTGAAATTTTTTTTAACCATCTGGTGAATCTTCTGTGAGCAATTGCACCTTCAGCTTTGGTACAACAAATATTTTTGGCTGTTTTCACAGCATTATAGCCCAGTCTGAACTTGTAAAGCATAAGCTCCTGAATTTGACAAAGTTGCACGTTCATCAGTGTAGCTTTTAATTCACACATGGAGTGAAGCTTGCCTAGTCAGCTAGGGCTGTTGAATACACAGACTGCTTCTCTGCAGAGAGGTAAGACCCTCCCAATGAGTGTCCTGGATATGACACTAAACAATCTGATGGTGAGGTTCCAGTAATGTTGGAGCTTTAGGGACTGTAGAGTACCTCTTCAATGTCATTGCTCCCAGGTCCACACTGGCCCAGAGTGGTAGCACCTGATAGGGCCCTATCAATTGGTCAAATAGAATTAAACTGCGTACTTATGCTAAACTGAAGTGTTTAAAATGAAACTGCTTTATGACATTGAAACTGTGTACTTATGCTAAACTAAATTCTTTGAAATAAATTGTTTTTATTTTACCGTCTCATTGGACTAGTGGGTAGAGTATTTGTCAATGGTCCGGGAGACCTGGGTTCAATCCTAAGTCACGTCATATCAAAGACTTTTAAAATGGTACTTGATACCTACTTGCTTAACACTCAGCATTATAAGGTACATATCAAGATAAAGTGGAGCAATCCAGGGAAAGGAGTAGTGCCCTCCCCTAGACCTTGGTGTAGTTATTATTGAAAAGGGAGCCTTCTGGTCGCCCTCGACCAAGGTTGTCCTCTTTACTCTATTTTATGTATAAAAGTGGATTTGGCATAAAATAACCTACAATGGTTTACATGCCATAAAATAAAAGAAAACAAAAACAAATGGAGTGAAGCAATGCACAACATGTCAGCACACCAACTACCATGATACTACCAACCACAGTAGGCACTTTACACAGTTTGAACTGCTTTGGTCACATTATATATGCACCTCAGACTAGTATGTACCAAAATATTGCAAAACTTTTGACTCAGCCGAGTATTTTCATGAAAGAAAACATTTAAAAACAATTTTATTTTCAACAAATCATTTTATTAAAATACCAAGTTCTAAAATATCCCTTTTTATGATAGGTTATGAGATGTTTTCAGGAAGAAAGAAGATTATTTAATAAGAATAAAAATATAGATTTAAAAAAAAAGAAAATAATGTAAAAGTCAAATAAAAATACGATGCCTGAAAATTTAATTCTTATTCATGGTAATAGATTTTTAATAAATAAAATCAAAATTAAATTATTCTTAATGAAAAATTTGATCCAGACCAAAGAGATCCAGATCCACACTTGTTAAGTTAATTTCAGTATTACCACATATTTATTGGTGCAGGTATTATTACAGGATTCAATAATCCATCAATTATAACTTTTCAGTATTTTGTAAAAATGATCTTCTTAAAACTGAAAATATTTTTAAAAAATCAACCCCTCTCATCATGGCATCCAGTGAGACAAAGAAAAAGATTTTGGGAATATTCAATTAATTCATTTGGAGTGGATGGGAATTAAATTTGGTTACAAGAGGTCAGGCATCAAGTAAAAAAGTTTGAGAAGCCCCATTGTATTGAGTTTAATGTTGCATGGTTTAATTGTCTACAGTCACATAGTGCTAATACTCTTGGGAAAGGCATGAATCCAACTATTCTCACTTTAGCTAGAGATAAAAAGTAGGGCAGACTGAGCTCTTTAACCTTGATAGTTATAAGAGGTACATCAAATAAATAGGTTTGTGAAGCCCCATTGTATAGAGTTTAATGTTTCAAGGTTTAATTGTTTATAGTCACATAATGCTAATACTCTTGGGAAAGGCATGAATCCAACTATTCTCCCACTAGCTATGAGTAAATTGTAGGGCATACAGGGCTCTTTAACCTTGTTATGGTAACCAATCTAAAAAAAGAATAAAAGTGGCAGTCTACCTGGAAAATGTGAGTTTTTTAACCATTCGAAACTGTGAAATTCTGAACGTGTTTACAATAGTTTAACAATTTCAAACCGCAATTAAAATTCTAATAGACAGTAACTATCAGTTGACTAAATCCTGCACCCTCAGAAAAAGGCCTTGAGGGAGGGATATTTATCCGACTTCCCATCAAGTCAGAGACTCATGCGTGGATGTCACAAAAAATACTTGATTCCTTTAGCATTCCTAATTTTGGAGTGTCTCAGATGCCAAGTGATAAACTCAGTCCTTCCAATCCGGTACTGACTGTGGGGATGGCCTCCTGAAAACAGGTGATCAGCTTAATGACACCCACCTGATATAAATGCCAGGTGACCCCTGGAAAATCTGTTTGGGGTGAGTATGTGGTATTAATGCATATGTTTAGAGGTTGAAACATTGTGAAAATATAGAACATTTGGGTGGTGGGTTTTATTGCATGTCAACCTTTAATGCCAAATAAAGTCTTTCTTTTCAAGCAATTATATGGTTTCAAGTAACTAATAATTATAATCATTTGTAAATAAAGTTTAAAGTAACTAATCTTAATGTTAACATGTTATACACAATTATAACGTTTAAAATAACTATTCATATTTAGTAATGATCATTTGTTTACACAGTTATAATGTTTCAAGTATTCCTATCTAATACTAATAATCTATACACTATTATATGGTTTCAATTAACTATTTCTATTTAGTAGTAACCATTTGTTTGCATATAGTGTTACTGCATAAGGACCCTTTTTTAACTTGTCCTTGGGAGTAGACTTCATGTCTGCTCTGTGAACTAGGAATAGAATTTTCGGTACATCTTTTCTCTGGATCATTTTGAATACCATTATGCATAGCCCTCCTTATTGTATTGTCCTGACCCCCTTTGGCTTTACCGCCAGGATTTCAAACTGCAGCCTGTTGGTCTTGTGACCTGGTGCTCTACAGGTTAAGGTTAGAATAAATCCGACAGTTGGCAGAGAAAGATGTGCCTAATTTCATCTCCCGGTCAAGGAGCTATCAGGTAATCCTTTTTACATATGCTATATTTAACGATTTATTCAGGTCTTGCTGCATCTGTTTTCGTTGGTCAGACTTAAGGAAATCTTTATTAAACCTTATAATCCAAATAGATTTCATGTAATATATTTTTCTTCATAGCATTAATAGATTTCACGTTGATTCTTACCCATACATTACATTCACCCCTCTTGCTTACATGTTAGGTCTATTTTTACCTTTGTATGCCTCCTCTTCCCCTGTTCCTTCCTCTGTAAATAAACTTAGTTTAGCATTTCAAACCCTTGTTTTACTTGACTATTCTTTGTTTGTGTCAAATTTTTGTGTTATGATTGCTGGGGACCAGATATACTCCTAGACACTTACCCTAAAATAAAGATAGACTTCCAGGCACTGAAGAGAGATTTGACCACTCAGTCAGACGGACTTCCTCCTCTTAGCTGTTGGCAGGTAGCGAACGTGTTCACCAAGTCTTGGACCTGGGGACAGGTTGTGTTTCCTGCTAGCAGCAGCCTCTATTAAAAAACACCTGTTGGAAATAATCACCAACCTTAAACTCAACACTCATCGAAAATGACTCTAATATATTTTAAAGTCTTGTTTTGGAGACGCAACTATTTCCACTGGTTTCAGGAAAAATTTCTTTGCCCACAGAATTGTTGTTAAACTCTAAAATAAAGTTGGAGTTAAAAGATATCTTCATCTATTTCCTTCCTCCCTTAAATTCTCTTGCAGCCTTCCACAAAGAAGCCGACAAGTTAATGGGGTAAGAAGAAGAACAAAGGAGTCAGATACTTAAACCCATAATCATCCACACAGACAACCAATGATGATGACCACTACAACAACGAACAAAATAAATAACCAATAAACCTTCTGATATGTTTCCACATTGTCTTTTTGATTCAAGCTTGTTGTGGAAAACCCATTTTTAGCCCATTTGTAAAGATTTTTTTTGGTCTAAAAGATGCTTCTTCATATATATCAATCATTCTTCTGTAAATTTCACATGGTTTGCACTGCTCGGCCAGCAAAAATTTGATGGCAGACCTCTGTTTAAGCCTGAAGTAGTCTGTTTAATCTGCTGCTATTTTGAATAGCCTCAAAACAAATATTTCTGAGAGATTAAAATAATTTTTCCTATAAACAAATTCCAAACAATACAGATTTGACATTTATGGAAAAAAATTCTGAAAAAAAATTATTTTGCTTTTTTCAAAAAATCCACTAATTTATTGAATGACATCTGTACTAATGATTTATACACAATTTTATGGTTTCAAGTATTCCTATCTAACACTAATAATTTGCAAGTAATCATATGGCTTCAAATAATCATTTGTTTACTCAGTTATATGGTTTCAAGTATTCCTTTCTGATACTTATAATTTATACACAATTAGCATGATGGTTAGAGTGTTTGCCAATGGTCCAGGAGACCTGGGTTCAATCCCAGGTCGAGTCATGCCAAAGCCTCAAAAAATGGTACTTGATATCTCCTTGCTTAACACTCAACAGTATAAGGTACATATCAAGGGTAAAGTGGAGCAATCCAGGGAAAGGAGTTGCACCCTTCCCTACACCTCAGTGTAAAAGCTACTGAAAAGGAGCCTTTGGGTAGCCCTCGACTACCGTCACCAACAACAAAAACTTATATGGTCTCAAGTAAATATTTCTACTTGATAATATGTTTCTACACAATTATACAAGAATTACACAAGAAAATCTATTCAATACAAATAATTTTCTAACAGATGGGAGCCTAACAGGTACAACCACTCCAAGTCAGAGTCGACCTGGGAGTAATGGCAGGAAAGGTTTACTCCATGCTCCCTCAGTGCTCCTGAACTTGTGCCTCATCACTGGATGCAATCTAGTGTCATTCTCAGGACACGCACACACACACACACACACAAACAAAAGAAGGGAAATGGTCTGGTTCCCCCAAAATATGAATTAATGTCATGTTTTTTAACATCAGAGTGCCAAGTTATAGAAAGAAAAAAAAAGAAAAATGTTTGATCTAAATATTCTTTCTCAGACTTTTATTGACTTCTTTCCTAAAGAATTCTTCATTCAAAAGAACTGATAAATTCATTGAAGATTTCTTCAGTTTGATACTCATAAGACAAGTTATTGCCTCAAGGCTTAAAAATGGTAATTGATTGGACAGAGACTGGGTAAAAATCTTCAACAGATTCGATTTTAGTAACGTCATTCATCCAATTTACAAGGGCGTTATCACGCAAAAAAATGACACCTTTTCTATTCACTAAAATAGATAATGTTTGAGCTTTGAATGTACAATTTTCAGCCATTCTACATATCCATGATTGTTAATGGTAATTTTCAGGAGACAGGTTGATTGAATAGGCAGGGTGTATTAAAGTCTGCATCTTCAATGGGATTCAATCTCAATAGCATTATTTTTGCAAAAAGATGGCAGATATTAATATGCAGGAAAACGATATCCTTTTCAATTCGCCAAACTGGATACTATTTGAATTTTGATTGCACAATTTTAAGCTAAAAAATTAGTCTCATTCATTATTTATTTCTGTCTTTATATGTACACTTTCAGTCTTGATACTTTATCAATGTTTCTTATATATTTCAATATAATAAATAACACAAGGGTGAGTCAAAAATTTTGCAATATTTTGGTAGTACATAAGACACAAAATAACAGTTCTGGATGTTTTTGCCAAGGTGGAAAAGGTAACAAACTGCACCTAACTGGGAGAGCTTATTTGATACTCTCTAAGTGTTACTGGCTGGATTTGCCTCTATGGCTTGATTTAGTTTTATGGCATATCAACCATTATAGGTTATTTAATGCCAAATCTGGTTTATTCATATATACTATATATATATATATATATATATATATATATATATATATATGTGTGAGAGTAAATATGGATTAAAATCTGACAGTATGAAGGTAGCAGAAAAACATACAACCTTCATACTGTCGGATTTTAATACATATTTACTTTCATTCTGTCCTTTCGGAAAAACAAATACCAAATACAATCTTACACGACATTTAACAGGGATGATTCCAAACGATCTATATATATATGAAAACTTACTTGTCATTGCGTATTTCTCAATAAACGGGAGGTTTTGTCTTGTTTCTTTGGGAAATGCAACATTTTCAAATGTTTCCACGTGCCAGACACGTTCTTATGACTTTTGAATTATGAACGCTATGTGCACGTCTGTGTATCTTTTCGTTTTATATTTCTCATTTGTTCCTGTCATCTCAGCAAGCATCCATCGCTATGTAACTATTTTGATATCCAAGTCCTGATAATGGTTACTGAACTGAAACATTAACGTCGACTTTACATCATAATAAATTCACCTATTTGGATTATGTTTTTCTGCTACCTTCATATATATATATATATATGATTTGTGAACATGAGTCAACAAAGTTAAATAGTTCCAAGTATTGCTAAGTATTAATAATATTAGTCATTTGTTTACATAGAGTTAAATGATCAAACAGTTCTATTTCAAACAATTCAATTTAGCTTAAGTCAATAAAGTTAAATGATTCCAAGTATTGCTATATATAACTAACAATTCAATTAAACATCAGTCATTTGTTTACACACAATTAGATTATCAAACAGTTCTATTTCTAACAATTCAATTTAGCATAAGTCATTTGTTTGCACTCAGTTTAAATGTCAAACAGTTCTATTTGAACCATAAATAGGTGCTACCATTCTTGGCCAGAGTGGAGCAGGTAGTGATAGCAATGAAGGGGTACTCCACATTCCCCAAAGCTCCAGCATTACTGGAGCCTCATCATCAGATTGTTTAGTGACATATCCAGGACACTTGTGCAGAGATTCTGTTGGTGTATTCTGTGAGGATTGATAAAAAGAAAATAAAAAAAAAAAATAAAGTCAAAAAATGTAGCTGTTCCCAAAAGCCCTCTGACAGGAAACAAGAATGCCTAAAAAAAGGGATTTCTCGATGCTAAAGTGAAATTCTCTCAGTTAAGCAGTGGCCACTCTGGACAGAAGGACCAACTCCTCCACTCTAGCTGGTGGGAAGACCACATATGATTCTCTCACCAGTAGCAGCCTTTGCTGAACATATCTACTAAGGACAGACTTACAAACACACAACTCATCAAAGTGACTCTCCTGTTAGCAGCCGTCTCTGATTGTTGGTTGGTTGTTTGGGTTTTATGGCATCTCAACCCTTGTAGGTCATTTAACCCCAAATTCTGTCTATATATATACATACATATTCAACCAAAGATTTCAAAACGAATACTTAGGTAGGTAAAATTTTCTGTAAGCAGGATTTCATCTGTTTGCACAAGATTAACCAGTTTTAAGTTGTCATATTTTTTGGTACAACTCTGTCTCTCTCAAGGACAGAATGTCATCTATTTTGACGTTCTCGAACAGATCGGTTAAGCTGTTTACTTTGAAAAATCGCTTTCTGATAATTTACCTCTTTGAAAACACCTGCTGGAAAGAATCACAGACTTTAAACTCATTATTCACCAAAAATTACTGATTTATTTCAGTGCTTTGTCTGGGAAACTTGACTATTTCTACTGGTTCAGGAAAACTCTCTCACCACAGAATAATCATTAAAAACCCTAAAATAAAGATTGGATTTAAAAGGTATCTTCATTTCTTTCCTTTCCTTCTTTTCTTCTTTAAATTCTCTTGCAGCTTTCCACAGACAAAGAAGCCAACAAATTAAATGGGGTAAGAAGATCAAAGGAGTCAGATACTTAAACCTAAAACCAACAAATGACCAACAACCACTACTACAACTACAACCAATGAAATAATAACCAAACAAATACCAATAAATCTTCTATATCCCATAATTCGACAGCCCCAACTAACTGGGTGCTATTGCTTAAAGTACAGCCTTGGAATCCCTGATTTAAGGTGTTCTTGACCTTGCCTAATCATCAAGTTTCTTGTAGCCTGAGTGAAATTTCTTGAACAATCTGAATACCGTACTGTGATCAACTGTACGTTCATCTTTCACATAGCAAATACATTTGGTTGCTTCTGCTGTGTTATTGCCCAGCTGGAACTTGTGAAGCATAAGTTCCTGAATTAGACTACATTGCACATTCATCTGAGCAGCTTTGAAATCACACTCAGTGAAGCAACGCACAACATGTCAGTACACTAACTACCACAATACTACCAACCATATTAGGTATCCACCACAACTTGAAATGCTTTGGTCACAATGTAATCTAGCATATTACTAAAATATTGCAAAACTCTATCTAATCATCTAAAGACAAAGAACAAAGTTTCACATGTTGTAATGAATAGATTTTTATGATCATTTGTTGCTTTTGTTGAAGGTTTGAGGAGGTACCTGTTTTATTTTTGGGTTATTTCCGACTCAATTTCCAACATATGGGATCAATGTCCCAGCTAGGAGCCAAATACATGTGCATGTTTATATTGCCACAATATATACCAGACAGAGAAACTTAGCTATATGTGTGGGCATATCAGGGAGGTTGTTCTGTTCATGCATCTGCAGGCACATTAAATCAGAGAACACTACTGTGTCTTTCTTGATTGAATGATTTTGTATTGTTTGGCCATTTTAAAGAAAGTTTTCATATATCAAATATCTCTTATATTACAAACTGTTCATCATAATCATTCAAAGATTAAGTTCATTTCATGCTTAATTTGAATAATAGGATTCTATTGAGGAAAGTTTTTCATTTAAGCTTATAAATCAATTTGTCTAAATTTCTGTGATGAAGCTTGATGATTGATCATCTGAGATAAGGCTTGATGGTTGATCATCTGAAATGAAGCTTAATGATTGATCATCTGAAATGAAGCTTGATGATTGATCATCTGAGATGAAGCTTAATGATTGATCATCTGAGATAAGGCTTGATGGTTGATCATCTGTGATGAAGCTTGATGGTTGATCATCTGAGATAAGGCTTGATGGTTGGTCATCTGAAATGAAGCTTGATGATTGATCATCTGAGATGAAGCTTGATAATTACTCATCTGAGATGAAGCTTGATAATTGATCATTTGAGATGAAGCTTGAATATTGATCATCTGTGATAAAGCTTGATAATTGATCATCTGAGATGAAGCTTGATAATTGATCATCTGAGATGAAGCTTGAATATTGATCATCTGTGATAAAGCTTGATAATTGATCATCTGAGATGAAGCTTGATAATTGATCATCTTAGATGAAGCTTGATTATTGATCATCATCTGTAATGAAGCTAGATAATTGATCGTCTGAGATGAAGCTTGATTAATGATCATCATCTGTGATGAAGCTTGATAATTGATCATCTGAGATGAAGCTTGAGAATTGATCACTTGAAATAAAGCTCGATGATTGAACATCTGAGATGAAGCTTGATAATTGATCATCTGAGATGAAGCTTGATAATTGATCATCTGAGATGAAGCTTGAATATTGATCATCTGTGATAAAGCTTGATAATTGATCATCTGAGATGAAGCTTGATAATTGATCATCTGAGATGAAGCTTGATTATTGATCATCTGTGATGAAGCTTGATAATTGATCATCTGAGATGAAGCTTGATTATTGATCATCATCTGTGATGAAGCTTGATAATTGATCTTCTAAAATGAAGCTTGATTATTGATCATCATCTGTGATGAAGCTTGATAATTGATCATCTAAAATGAAGCTTGATTATTGATCATCATCTGTCATGAAGCTTGATAATTGATCATCTAAAATGAAGCTTGATAATTGATCATTTGAGATGAAGCTTGATAATTGATCATCTGAGATGAAGCTCGATTATTGATCATCCGAGATGAAGCTTAAATTATTTGGACAACTGACCTCATCTTTATTGTTATACTCATCTTTATTGTTATACTCACAATGTTTTGGCTGATATGTTCTTCGGCCTTTTTCAGCTGTTTCATACCAAACTCAGAAGCAAACACAGAACCTTGAACTGAACCATTTATTTGAACCACGGGGGGTTGACTGCTCCAATTCTGTTAATCATGACCTGGTACAAGTGTTAAATTATATTAAGTATCCCTTGTTATTCTTATCTGGAGATAGCAGACTGAAGCCTCACCATCCGATGGTTTAGAGTCATATCCAGAACACCATTTTTGGTAGGGTCTAATCCCTCTGCAAGAGACTCAGTCAGCATATTCTAAACCCTATCCATAAAACAATGAAAAATTTGAGAGAAAATTTGTCACAGTACCCTGTCTTTACAGTCCTATATTGACTCAAAAAGTTTTAAAAAATCAAACAAACAAAAAAAACAATATAAAACAGAATGCTTAAAATGCAGTTTACTTTTATTTATTTATCTATTTGTAGTTTTGTTTTTTTCTGTCATTGTTTAATTTCTTTTTTTTCTTTTATTTTGTCTGTCTTGAAAGTGAAATGGAGAGAAACAAAACACCGTCTTTAATTTTGTTTGTTTACATTATTGAATAAGAATTCACCCACCCCATCAACTAAGATATTCACTCTATCCTTTACTTTAAATAAAAGTAACATTTGCCATGACTGGCAATCTGTTCATATTTCTGCATCAGTATCTATCTATCTATCTATCTATCTAAATTTGTTCCTACCACTTAC
Organism: Sepioteuthis lessoniana; assembly: GCA_963585895.1. NCBI lineage: Eukaryota > Metazoa > Mollusca > Cephalopoda > Myopsida > Loliginidae > Sepioteuthis > Sepioteuthis lessoniana. Next base: position 14,096,802 of record OY757932.1, on the reverse strand, counting down.
AGTCTGTTTGTTTCTATCAGTCATATATATATATATATATATATATATATATATATATATATATATATATATCACAGTCTGTTCATTATCTATCTATCTATCTATCAATCTATCTATCTAAATTTGTTCCTACCACTTACAGTCTGTTTGCTTCTATCAGTCACTTGTATATATATATATATATATATATATATATATATATATATATATATACATACATATATATATATATATATATATATATATATATATATATCACAGTCTGTTCATTATCTATCTATATATCTATCTAATCTTATTCATATGTATGTATGTATGTATCTGTCAGTCTCAATTTGTTCATATCACTTACAGTCTGTTTCTATCTATTTATCTATGTCACAATCTATCTATCTATCTATCTATCTATCTATCTATCTATCTATCTATCTATCTCTGTTCTCAGGGGTGTAACCAAGTTTTAAAGTTAAGGACAATGTGCAAATAAAAAAAACAGCATGACATGTACTAAAGAATTTTAAATTCATTCTTCATTTTTATTTTGATTTTAAAATAAAACACAATGAAGATAAATGACCAATTAATTGATTTATTGATTTTAATGGCATGTCAACCCATTTAGGAATATTTTATACCTCGAGGTTAGGGAATCACATCTTTTGTATATTCCATGTTCACAATTGCATTTTTTTGTGTATTTGTTTCCCAAGAGAAAGATAGATTGATTGGTTTTAAGGATATGTCAACCTGTCAAGGGTTATTCTATGCCAAGAAGTTAGGGAAACACATTCATTGTATGTTTTTATTTACATTTTTGTGTCATTTTTTAAGAGTTTTTTTTATGCATGCACCTATCAAATACAAATCTTTTTTAAACAGATCTATTTAACTATTAGATGGGAACCTAAGAAGTATAACCACTTCAGGTTTGAGTGGACCTTGGAGTAATGGCAATTATGGGGTAGTTCTCACTCCCTAGAATTCAAAAAAATGAGAGCCTCACCTTCAGAGAATACAATAAAGATATAATCTTAAATGAAGTACGTAACTGATACATTTCCCAGTCAGCTGGGGCTGTAGAATACACTGACTGCACCTCTGCAGAGGGGTAAAACCCCCCCTAACGAGTCTCCTGGATATGACACTAAACAATCTGATGGTGAGGTGCCAGCAATGCTGGAGCTTTGGGGAATGCGGAGTACCCCTTCATTGCCATTGCTCCCAGGTCCACTCTGGCCCAGAGTGGTAGCACCTGATAGGGCCCTATCTATGGGTTAAATAGAACAGCATACTTATGCTAAAATGAATTCTTTGAGTAAACTGAATAGCTTGAAATAGAAATGATTTTGACAATCAAACCATAATTACATTTAAACTGCGTGCTTATGCTTAACTGAATTATTTCAAATAGAACTGTTTTTTGACATTAAAACTGTATTTACACTTAACTGAATTATTACATATAACTGCTTGAATGGTTTGAAATGGAAATGTTTTTGACAATTAAACTGTGTACTTAAACTGAATTGTTTTAAATAGAACAGATTATTTACATAAAAATGGATTTGGCATTAAATAACCTACAAAGCTTGATATGCCATAAAACCCAACAAACCAAACCAAATGTAACTGATACAATAAAATTATCATTTTCAGACATTTCTATTGAGACTTCTCATTACACAAGTACATGGAAGTGTTTAAATTTAATGTTTCAGTAAGTTATTTACTAAGCTTAGCTGAGTTGGGGTACATCAGAAGAATAGGACACCCAGTGAGAATCGAATTCACCAAAAAAAAATCATGAAAATAACTGTAGAAGAAAAACAAACAAACAAACTTGAAAACAAAAATGTCTCTCATAAAAGATGTAATTCAGAGGCCAGAACTATGGGGCACCCAGTGAGAATCAAAGTCACTGACAATGGTCTTCTAATCTATTTTTTTCACCATTATACCACGTGAGGTGTTTCAGTAAGAGTCTGATTATGCATGAAACATATTTTGAAGAGAAACTGAGAAACAGCTTAATCGCTTCATCTTTTTAACTTTTTAGTTCCCTTGTGAGATTAGAATTGAATCTCATTATAATTTTTTTTTAAAATTTTACTTTACCTTTGGAGAATTTTCTGGATTTATCATTTTTATCAACTAACCACCGAATGCTTTGAACTGTGTGCTTTATTTCCGATGATGTGATGTATTGCTGTCCACTGGAATCTAGGTGAACCAAATGCAAATATGATGTCATGTGCCCCACATCTGACGTTGGAAGACCCCATTTTTCATGTCACTTGTCACAATCTAATAGCTCTATTCATAAGCCTAGTAACCCTATGAAGAATGCACTGCAAATATGATGTCATAAGCCCCGCATCTGACGTTGAAAGACCCCATTTTTCATGTCACTTGTCACAATCTAATAGTCCTATCCACATCATCAGTGCTTTATAGAGTCTCCCACTCATATTTCTTTTATCCTTACCAACATCAGCTGCCTATATTGAACTCTACTAATAGCTCTATTCATATTCCTAATAACCCCTATGAAGAATACACAGCAAAGGAAGAACTACTACAAACAAATCTACACTCCAAATGCTAATGTTCCCTTTCTATAAACAATGGTTTTCACTTGTATCAATATATGATTATGTAACTAAAACCTCTCACTATGAGGTGGACTTTTTCTAATAATTATCATTAAAGGAAATTGAATCTTTGATGACTATTTGCATTTCACTTTGTGTTAATTTCATTAGGAAAATCATGGATCCATTAATGGTCATCATCATCTCGTCGTACCACCAGCACGGATATCCCTGACCCTCTCTCCTCACCCCTCCCTATCATTCATCACTTCTGGCATGTCCTCAGGGCTACATCCCATATCCTCACAGAGCTGCTGTACGTAGGTTTGAGCTGGTCGCCCTGATTTTGCTCGGCCATGTGAGGGGGTCCATAGCAGAACATCACTTATGAGCTTGTCCCTGCTTCTCCAGCAGTGTCCCGTATGTCTGGTTCGCCTAACTTTGATAGTTTTTGTGATGGGAGATAGGTGGCTGTTCAGCTACTGCTTTGTGGGGTGTTGCCACCAGGACTTGTTCAAAATTGCTCTCAGCATTCTTGTGTAGTTGCCGTCAAGATTTTTCTCCATCCATTTAGTTAGCGTCCATGTAGTGCATCCATATAGCAGTATCGACACGACCGCTGCTTGGAAGAAACCTGTGGGTTTTAAGGTTTTTCGCGTCGAGGTCACCAATGTGGGGTTTGAAGGTTTTTCGGATGTCAAGGGCTAAGGGCAAGACTGTGTTGCCATAAGATATCTGACTCCATATTTTGGTTATATTATTTTACTCCACGTTGACTGGCTGGCGCAATGCCTTGCCCAAAGAAAGTCCAAAAGAAATATACAAAAAGAAGAGATAGAAACAGGTGAGAGACGAAAACATTTCTTCCAAACTTTCCTTTATTTACTTGGTGAATGGACTAACCAACGCTACGTCCCAAGACGTAGCGTGATGCCCAAAACACCAGACAGCAAAATCGGTGTTGTCGGTTCGACATCACTACCCGAAAAAAGAGGTCGGTTCACAGAAAACCTGAGTATTTATCTCTCTACACCGGCTCCAAATTCGCTACTCCAAAATCCTTCTAATTTTGGTGCGACCGCTTCCCATTGGCTACTTTACATTTTATTATTTTTCTTTTTTTCTGATTTTTAACCAGATGGATGCATAGAGCCTTATGCGTGGCGACGCGTTTATACATTTTGTATCTGGCAGCCGACGAGTCAATATCCGGTTGGGAGTTTTACTGTTAATTCCTTAATCCCCACAAACCGTGTTTCATTTTACCATTAATGGTAATGAAGGTGTACTCCACATTTCCCTGCCTCAAAGATTAGAGCCTTACTATCAGATGTAGTCTAATGTCATACCCAAGACATTAAATGGTTTCAAGTATTGTAAATAATTAGATAGTTCTATTTGATCCATAGCTAACAGGGGCTACCACTCCAGATCAGAGTGGATCTGGGAGTAATGTCAATGATAAAGTATTCTACATTACCTAAAGCTCCAAGACGGAAGCCTTACAATCAGATGGTTTAGTGTCATACCTCGGTTGCTCATGGGGGAGTGTCTTACTCCCCTGCGGAAGTGCAGCTGGCAAAGTCTACATCCCTAGATGATGACAGGGTGAACCAAGCAAAGCTTAGTGAATAATAAATCATACAGAGATCAATGATGATCCTGTTAATCATCTTGATGGGTTGACAACCAAAGAACTGTAAGCAACTCAGTCCCAGAGGGCCTTTTACCCCAATAAGCACCTTCCCCCTTGCCTAAAAGAGGTAAAAGCCAGGTTTATTACCCAGCAACTGATGTGCACATAATAGGAAATACTGATGGGACATGAGCAATTTTTACTCCCACAGCTCAGGAGGCATGCTTTCTGCGGGGCACCCCACGTTAATCTGACTTTGTGTCATATTCAAACTCCGCGGTAGGGTGTTAAACATAGCAAGACCCACAAGCAAATAATTAAATATGGAGTTTGAATTTCACTGGGTGTCCCATCTATTCGGCCTTGTGTCACAACTAAGCAAAGTTTAGTAAATAACCTTGTGTGCCTAGTATGGTTAGATAACTAGTAAGCTAGACTGGCAGACAATTATTTGTGAATTTGGGACTCACCGGGTGCCCCATACTTCCTTGTCATAATTAGTGAATAACGACTGTACGAAACTTGAGGTCTGTACACCAGACTAAACAAAGTTTAACAAATATACCCTTAATTTATGAAAATTTCGTTTGCTTGAAAACACCGAAAAAAATGTTAAATTTTTTTTTAATAGTGATTTTTTAATCTATGTTAGAAATGTACTGGGAGTATCAGAAATAAACTGATATCATTTCGTCATAATTTGACTCATTCTCGTTCAAATAATCTCAAATTTTAACAGTATGTGAAGAAACAACAAACAATTCTATGTTGTTGTTTTATACATGCATAGAAATGAAATTCATTGGTAAAGAAAAGGCGTTTAAACACAAACATAAACATAAAATTTTTAATTTGTTTCTACACATGCTGTTAAAATTTGAGATTATTTGAACGAGAATTGGACAAGTTATTAGATTACGAAATGATATCCATTTCCCTGAAACACCATATATATATATAACACACAATTAATCCGAGTCATAGTAAACAAAAAAATAAATTGATAGGTAGATAGATGAATAAACTAAAATGAAAGGGGAAAATGTGCCGTTTTTTAACAATATTTTTCTATCGGTTCAATTCTAACTTGGAGTAGGCGTTAGCGAAATTGTTTTCTCTTCAGAGCTCCAAGTCGTTGAGTTTGTTCTGATAAACGTTGAACGGGCTTTCTTTCTCTTTAAAAAAAGAAGAAGAAAAAAAAGTATCCAATCGTATTTTTTCCTGTTTCCTTTGCTGTCGCCCTCTTTTTCTGTAAGTGTTTCCTCTCTGCTGCCGTTTTACCTACCTACACACTTAGTTTTTTTATTTTATTATATATGTCTCTGTGTTAAGTATGAATGTCTGTATCTTTGTATCGGTGGTGTCGTCAACAGCTCACACCTAAACCAGGGCCAGCAGAGATGGGGCACTCTGCCCTATCATCCTTCTTCTTGAGTATTTTTCTTTACTTCTCTTCTGTGGATTACGTCTACGCCGAAAAAAACGGGTAAACATTTTAATTCTTTATCGTTTCTGCTTTTTCTTTTCTTTTTTAAAAGTATTAATCAGATCACTCTACACACCTGCACGTTTTTTTTTATTGTTCAACGTATTTTTGTGTAAGATATGATAATGACGATATTTGTTTTGGTTTGGGGTCTACCACCGAAAATATCCCAGAATGAGGGGAGTTTTTAGTCTTTATGGAACAAAAAGGCCGAATGAATTGCTAAAAAACAAAGCAAAACACTTGAACTAGAAATACAACGGTCTGTTTATAATATGTTTATAGATACCACTGATAGATTTTTCAAAACTTTAATCCCCCCCCTCCTTTGTTGTTTCTCTGATTCAAAGATTTTAAATCTGATGAATTAAATTACAGATTCTTTTGAGAATGTTAAATTTCAAAATTTATTTATTTATTTTTTTAAAGATAAACATATTTTTGAGTTGTTTTAAATAAAAGTTCTCTGAAATATATATCTTTTTTTTTTTTTTTTACATGCGAAAGTTTTTGAAAATTTAAACGTTTTACTTCAGAAATACAAAGGAAAAAAATAAGAGACTTTTGAATTTTTAATATTTTCCATCATGGTTCATCTCTTATTGTTAGTAAATAATTCCTTGCGTGTTTTGGTTTCTTGACAGTGGCGGTAAGTGTGTGTGTGTGTGTGTGTGTGTGTGTGGTTTCTTTACTTACTTTGGCCTTTTTTTGAATGAATAAATAAATGCTGTTAGTTCAAGAAATAAAAAAAAAAGAAAGAAAAAGTTCTATACAATGTCTTTGATAGTTTAAACGTTCCTGTTATTTGACCAAATAATACAATTCTCTCTTAATGCTTTAAAAAAATTTTAATTGGTATTTTCTCCGATTTCTTTTAATTAATAAAACTAAAACACGTTAATATTTTAATAGTTATATATATTAAATACGTTTTTGAACTTATAGAAAGAGTACCTTGTAATTTTTTTTTCCTTTCTTGGATTCAGAAAGTAGTTTGCGACCCTCCCTCACCCGAACCGCCTTTTATCCACTAATGATTGCGAGGATTTTTATACTAAAAAAAAAAACAAACTAATATGCTTTTCATAACTTTTTTTTTAAATAGAAATATTGCAGGAAGAATATTTTTTTTTGAGAAACTTTTTAATTAGAAAGCAGTTTTAGACCATTTAAAGAACCCCCCCCTCTTCTGGTGATGTAAAGCGTTTTACACTAACAAACTAAATGCCAAAGAAACTTTTTAGTTTTTGGTTGAGTGGTTACTGATTAGGTCGATTCGATGCTATAATCGAGTTTTAGTTACTATGTAACTCCTTAACATCGACATGCATGAAAAGATTTAATTAACTGAAATCTGTCTAGTGTTTTTATATTGAATTTTGTTTTCCCAGTCGTGTCAGATTTCTTTCAAGAAATCGTTTGGTTTTTTAATTTTTATTTCTAAACGCACAAATTTCTTTTACGTTAAACTTTATTTCTTATTTCAGTATTATTCGGTTCAATTTGTGATAATTAAAAAAAAAAAAAGGAAAGCCGATTTAAAAAATTTGAATGACAATAGTTTTGTCTTAAGCGGAGAAATATACAATATCCCCACCCCCCAAAAAACGAAACAAACTTCACAGCTATGGGTGAAGGGGGCATATTGGGCCTTTTAGCCTTGGTAAAGCAAATTTTTTTACGAGAAGACAAACTCTGAATTTAAACCAGCTTTACCCCGCTTCAGAATTGACCTTGTGTCACATCCTGCTTGTGGCTGAGGTGGTTGGTAAATAAACACATGCTTAAAAAAACAAAAAAAAGGAGGGAGGAACTAAAACTTAAAAAAACAACTGATATTTGATTACTTAAATGAAGGATTATTTTTGTTTGTAATCCTAAAACGTTCACTACCGACTGAAATAAAAAAAATTAAAAAAAAAAAAAAACAATGCAAAAATCTAAAAAAGCTGACTAGCAGAATGTTAGCAGGTTACGTTAGTAGACAATTGGCTAGTGTGTTCCAAAATGACATTCTGAACTAGCCACAATTCAGCCATCATCCATATTTCTTTAGCCTTTCATTTTCTCTAAGTGTTGGTATATCACTTGCTAATTACAACCGATTTGTATTTTTGGAATTTAACGGTTTAATTAATAAATCGTAGCAAATAACTTAATGTAGGTTTGTTTGTTATATTCAGAAATAATGAGTGCTCAATATCAGTGATATGGTATGTGTATGTGTGTGTATATATATATATATATATATATATATATATTTTATGATATCGTAGACACTTAAGAGCGCTTGATGACGGAGTTTATCGCCTGGTAATCATCAGACCGTTAAAACATAGATATATCTCCCCCTCTCTCTCTTCTATATATAAATGTGTGTGTGTTTATGCAAATTTTAGGGATTGGGGTTACTTTGTACAAGAAACAATTTTTAAGATTTTTTTGTAGTCTTAGTTCTACCTCCCCCCCTTTTTTTTTCCTTAAAGAACTTCATGAAATAAAGACCAGAGACCTGTTGGTTGGGGTGTTTAATGGCATATCAACCTTTGTAGGTTATTTAATGTCGAAGCCACTCTTCGAGAAGGATAGTAGTGGTACTATTTAACCCGTAGCTGGGAAGATAAAGGGGTTCATACTTTTCCCAACGGTATTAGTCCAAAAGTGAATGTATTGGTTTCTTTGTTTAATGGCATATCAACCTTTGTAGGTTATTTAATACCAAAGCTATTCTCCAAGAAGAACAGTAGTGGTACTATTTAACCCATAGCTGAGAGGATAAGGGGGTTCATACCTTTCCCAAGGGTATTTGCCCGAAAGTGAATGTAATAGCGCGACTGGAGTACGAACTCGCTTACTACGATTCCACAGTCCATCGCTTTAACCATTACACTACGAGGATAATGAGATCTGTGTTTTAGCATAGATTTAGCCGATAAAGTCAAGCTTTCTTATTTCTTATGTATATTTTTAAGGAAGTCAGAAGCTTTTTTCTGGAGCAACACAGTCTTCCAAATCTCATCATACTGGTTTTTACTCTCCACTAAGATACGTCAAGTATCTGTAATCAGCGTTTTCACCTACCCACTATTCTATCAATTGATAGAAACGCTATTTTCTCTCCTCCACATCCAGTCTTTATTTAATGTCTTTGAAGTGATTGTGGGTAGATGAGGAGTAAATCAGACCCCCCTGCACCCCCTTTTTTTTTCATCGGAAGTTCTTGAAAACCTCAGTTTATTTCTTTGTGCTATGTCATTTTAGGCTTGCTTTGTTCAAGAAATAAAATACCCTGTGTGTGTGGTTTAGCGTAACGAGTATCGTCGTAGAAAATAGAATCGCAGACCTGAATTCGATTCCTGGTCGAGGCTGTTTCCATTCACAAATATTCTTCGGAAAGACAAGAATCTGTTCTAAAAGCAATGGGTTATTAGTCAGGCAGAATGGTTTATTTAACCTTGATTAGGCAACTAGTCTAGGAGAAGGAAAATCCTCAATTCACATCAGCTATACTCCGCTTGAAAATTGACCTTGTGTTGCAGTTATTTTCTTTTTAATCGAGAATGCATAATAAGTGTAGTGGTGAGCAAAAGTAATAGAGCAGTTAGAGGATGCGACACAAGGTCATTTTTTAAGGGGAGCAAAGCTTGTTTTGATATCAGTTTTTCATTTTTTTGACTATTTGCCTAATCAAGGTTAAAGAACCCAACTGCCCGACTATTCACTCATAGCTGAGAAGAGAACAAACAAATTCAAGCCTTTCCTTAGGACATTAGCGCGAAGTGCAATGCAAACTGCCTCGTTCAGGATTTGAACTCTGGTCGCCGATTCCATTTCCTACGACGATAACCGTTGAATGCCCCATTGCTTCTGCGCCACTTTGATGCTTAGATTCTCATTGTCGCAGGAAATGGATTTGGTGAGCCAAGTTCAAATCCTAGAAGAGACTGTTTACATTTAACTTTGCGCTAATTCCCTTGGGGAAAGGAACGATTCCATTTCTTCTCCTCCCTACTCCCCTCCGATGTGGCTAAATAGTTGGATAGATTAGATTTTTTAGTCTTGGTAGAGTGACCAGTCTAGGAGAACTCGGGATTCAGGCGCTGATCCCTGGTCACGAGACACTAATGGATACCGTAACCTAATGTACGTACGATAGTGAATATGACCGTAACCCAGTAAAAAATTTGCCCAGTCGGCTGGGGCTGTAGAATACACAAACTGCTTCTCTGCAGAGGGGTAAGCCCCCCCCCAAACGAGTGTCCTGGATATGACACTAAACAATCTGATGGTGAGGTTCCAGCAATGCTGGAGCTCTAGGGAATGCAGAGCACCCCTTCATTGCTATTGCTCCCAGGTCCACTTTGGCCCGGAGTAGTTAAATAGAACTAACGGCATACTTATGCTAAACTGAATTGTTTGAAATAGAAATGTTTTTGACAATTAAACCGTACTTACATTTAAACTACGTGCTTATGTTAAACTGAATTATTTGAAATTGAACTGTTTTTGACATTGAAACTGTACTTAAACTAAACTGAATTGTCATATATAACTGCTTGAATAGTTTGAAATAGAAATGTTTTTGACAATTAAACTGTGTACTCATGCTAAACTGAATTGTTTGAAATAGAACTGATTATTTACATAAAAATGGATTTGGCGTTAAATAACCTACAAAGGTTGATATGCCATAAAACCAAACAAACAAAACTAAACTAAACCAAATCAGCAAAAAACGGCACAATTTATCTAGGTGTTTTTAGAGCAACACTTAAATGCACTATAAATAAAGCAATTTCCAGGACAATCAACAATTGTGTGATAATTTTGTTGGTGGGGGTTACATTTGCACTGAACGTGATTTAATCTTTAAATTTTTAAAAGATTATCAAAATTCTCAATATAACGGAAACTACGCAACTATGATCAATTTGAATTCTTCGCCACAGGCCCTCCTTGAATTAATAGACGCACCAGTATCATCATGGACCGTCGCTGTTTTAACAGATTATTATTAACAGGTTTCTGAAATAACTTTAACCGGTGTTCCTAAATAAATGGTCCCCCATCTAAATACTGAACAGGCTCATCGCTGCTTAACCCATTATAACCCTTGTTAGAGGACAGTTAAGATCTTATTGAATAATTACATTTTAGTTAATCTTATGCTTACTTTATATTTAATAAAATTTATATTTACAGTATTAAAAGTTAAATGGATGTTTCTGTGAGGTTACTATTTTATTGTATTTTTCTTATAATTTCAGTAGAAATGGGGAAAATTTAAAAATTTGATTTTTTTTTTTTTTTTTTTTTTTTTTTTTTTAATTTTTATTGTGGGTTAATTTCTGTGATCTGATGAAAACCTGTACTTGAAGCATTTGGTTTGGTTTCTTTATTCAGTGGCATATCAACCTTCGTTGGTTATTTAATGCCAAAGCCATTCCTGTATATGGATAATAGTGATACTAATTAAACCAGTAATTCTCAACGTGGAGAGTATGCAAAAATTGTGGGTGGGGCTTGTTTAGAGACCAAGTTAATGGTCTTTTTAAAGTTCCTTCACGTGAATTGCAGTAAAAATTTAGATATTAGAGGGGACATGGCCTCAAATCGGTTGGGAAACCACTGATTTAGACCATAGATGGGGAGATAGGGAATTAATGCCTTTCCCAAGGGCAAAAGTGAACGTTACAGTGGGACTGAAGTTCGAACTCATTTACTACGATGTTGCAGTACAGCTCGTTAGCCATTACGCTACAAGGATTTTTTTTTCCTGCTTGAAGCGTAAGTTGACTGTAAGTAACCCAGCGGGTTATGCATGTACGAATTTAGGTAATAACGGCACAGTAAACATGGCACAATGCAAAAATATTCTGGGGAAAAAATGCATACGTGATCTATTTGATAAGTTAAAAATAAATTTATATCTACATTTAAAAACAAAAAAATTAAACTAAAATCTAATGTTGTGACCATGTCTATTTATCTGATCCAAATCTTTCCTTCCTGTAGTCACTATAATTTTTTTTTTTATCTTTGTTGTTGATCAATATATATTTTCTTCGTTGGTGGTTCACAAATTAAGTCCCTTACTATCACAGAACTCACAACAGCCTCTTCCTTATGAATCATTCTTATCAGATTCCAGATAGATGAGTGCTGATAACCAACAAGATGGTGAAAATTGTTGTTCCACCCTTCACATAGGTTGTTGATTGTGGGACAGTCATTCATGGTAGCTTGATGTACATTCCAATGTTCTGGTGGAAATCTTGCTGGAATGTCTGGTTGAAAGTTTCGTCTCCTTCGCTGAATATACGTACCAGAAACATTGAATTTATTTCCTGTATGTTTTCGCTTTGTGCCATTTTTTTCCCCGTGTTTTCCCCACTTTTCCCATTATTACTGTGCATCATGCATGGACATAATTTTTATTTTGTGGATTCGACGATCAATGTTCGAACCCTGGATGCCCTGTGGCTAGATCTTAGAATACATTGGCTGTATCTCTTGCAGTGGGACAAAGCCTCTCTCCCCACAAAAATGACCTCGGTATGATATTAAACTACATCTGATGGTTCGGCTCGATATCTGGAGTTGGTAGAATACCACTTTATTGCTATTACTCCCAGGTCTGCTCTGACCCTGGGTGGTAGTACTGTTAGGGTCCAATTGATCTGTTGACATTGATATTCAGGGTGCTGAAGTAAAATATGGAATAATTTATTTATTTATTTATTTAAGTTTGATTAATCCCGTTTTGAAAAAGAAAAAAAAAAAAAACGCGATAAATCTAAATTTTCATGATTAGCTCTATTATTCAAGCACTTTTATTTATTTATTTTTAAAATTCAGCCAAATATGAGTGAGCAAGAAAAGAAACGACAAAGAATCTAGGATTTGCTTAACGCCGAAACCAAGCCAAAGTTTCTTTGTGTACTGTACACAAAACAAAGAAATTTTCTTTTACAGAAAAAGCTTTTGGAGGATTGAACAAAAAACGAAAAGAAAGCTTCTTAACTGCTCTCAGCGATTAAGGACCCCCACAACGCAAGAAAGCACACTAAAGAATTGAAAGTTCACGAGAATATTGTGAGGACAGCAATTGAACGAGATTTAAGCCCAGACCTCAATCCTCCTGATTACGCTATATGGATATATAGAAAATAAAACAAATGCCACTTCATGCCCAAATATTCGTTCACCTAAGACTGCTATTGAGGACGAATGGAATAAAATGCCTGAATAATTTATTCTGAAGGCATACAAAACATTTCGAAGGGGTGTTCATACAATAATTAAAAAAAAAAATGGTGGCCATATTGAGTCAATTTACTGTTTTGTGTCTTTCTTCTTATTTTGTTGTTTATTTATTTATTTATTTATTTTTTAAAACTAATATTAATCTTATTTTATATTGGCCTAGTGGGTAGAATGTTTGCCAATGGTCTGCGAGACCAGGGTTCAATCCCAGGTCGAGTCATACCAAAGACTTAAAAAAAAAATGGTACTTGATACCTCCTTGCTTAACACTCAACAATATAAGGCATGTATCAAGGGTAAAGTGCAGCCATCCAGGAAAAGGAGTAGCGCCTTCCCGTACACTTCGGTGTAGTAGCTATTGAAAAGGGAGCCTTTAGGTCACCCTCGACTCCAGTCGCCAACTTTACTTATTACGCTAGAATATTCCTAATTTTGCTTCCACACTCTGTAACAGTAAATAGTATTAATAGTTTATTGAAACTACAATTATTTACTAAGGATTATTATTAGTTACTTGAAACTATGTAACTGGGTGCAAACAATTATTAAAGAGAAATGCTTACTTGAAATCTTATAATTATTAGTATTAGATAGGAATATTTAAAATCATGTAAAGTGTGCAAATCATTTGTATTATCTAAGACTACTTGAAACTATAAAACAGTGTAAGATATATTTATTAGATAGGAATACTTGATATCTTGTAATTGTACAAAAGATTCTGAAGAGCTACACAAATATGTAAGTATAAACGTACAATGAATGCGATTCCTCAACCTCTAGTCCTAAAATAACCCCATAAGGGTTGACATGCCGTTAAAAATCAATCAATCAAACTCTAAACGAGACTATTTGTGTTTCACTTCGTGCTAATGACCTTGTGGGAAAAGCACGAATTTTTCTTTCCTCTCCAGCTATAGTTAAATAAGACAGACTGAACTCTTTTGTCTTGGTAGGACAACCAGTTGAGAAGAAAAAAAAATGTTATTTTTGTTTGACCTGTGTGTACAATAAAAAAAAAATCACACGTATTATTTTTGATCTTTTAATCTCCGTGTTAAGATTTTATGACTGTCTTAAGGGCACAGGTTTCGGGTGCTATTCAGGGCCAGCATGTACACCCCTATATCGATTGGAAGGAAGTCTACTTGGGGGGGGGGGCCTCAGACTGGCAGGTTTCATATATATTCTGTGAATCCTATTTCATAAAAATTGATATGTTGTAGAGTTGAGGCCCCGTATAATAGCTTCGAGAGGGGGCGTATAAAATCTTAGCACCGGCCCCCCTATTATTTACTAATTTTTGCTTTGGGCATCTCGGGTGGTGTTATGGTTAGCAAGCTAGATTAGCAAACATTTACGAGTAAGTTCGAGTCTCACTGGGTGCCCCATTCATACGGCCTTGTGCCACATCTGAGCAAAACGCTTAGTAAATTATTACTAATCTTTTCTTAGTCTGGTACACCTGTAAGCACGGGTTGCTTACATTTACCTACCTTCTATATCCTTGTAGTCACCCATTTAACTACTGAACAAGCTTATTGCTGTTAAAGTTGACAGCGTCTGTACAGAATTGTCCCCTACACGAAGTTAAGCTAATTTTGTTTTACTCGCACAAAAAAAAAAAGTGAAATTACAGATAGGCTGTCACTTGGAACTTTCAAGGTGATGAGAGAAGGAAAATACTTATGAAATATGACTGAAATATAGCTAGTTGAAGACGTAATTTTGGGACTTACATTTATCTCGATGGTAAATCTATCTATATCAGTGTTCGCCAATGGCCCGGGAGACCTGGGTTCAATCCCAGGTCGAGTCATACCAAAGACTTTAAAAATGGAACTTGATACCACCTTGCTTAACACTCAGCATTATAAGGTACGGTTCAAGGGTAAAGTGGAGCAATCCTGGGAATGGAGTAGCGCCCTCCCCTACACCTTGGTGTAGTAGCTATCGAAAAGGGAGCCTTCGGGTCACCCTCGACTATGGTCGCTAACTTTACTTACTTATATTAAATAGAAATTCAAGAAAATTTTCACGGGCTGTCTTTCCTGTAGAAGCACTATTAGTTTAAAATTGTTAGATTTTTTTTTTTTTAAAGGTTTGGAGAAAAAGCAGAAAAAAAAAAGCGGGAAGAGAGAATATACTTTTTTTTTTCTTTTCAAGGCCATACAAATATATAAAGGCATAGATTATTTTTAGGTTATTGACATTGCCAACAACCACCGAGTCGCGTGTAGTGAGAGTCTAACTAAATACTGATTACATTCCGAGTCTCGGACGCTAAAGTTCAAGAGACCCTAATTTTTATTTTAAATTGCACTCATCCATTTTACCATCAACCTTACTGTTGACTGAATGCAGGTTTCGCTAGTAGGTTATAGGGCATAGAATCTGCACCTACCACACACACCATGTGGTCACTAATTTGCTGTCCGTAATGACTTTTCGTTGTTTACTGTTTTCTTGACAGCTTCGTGAATAGAGAGAAAAAAAGATACACTGAAAATGTGAGATGAATTGGTAGTTGTCCAAAATATTCCCAGCGCGATATTCTGGACAAATACATTGAACATTGCTCTGCGGCAGTGATATATATATATATATATATATATATATATATAAATTTAGAAATGTAATTCTTATATTCTCTGGTGTTATATCTAAGACACTCGTTGGAGTAGTCTTAGCCCTCTGCAGGGATGCAGTCATTTTATTCTACAGCCCCTGTAGAATAAAATGACTGCATCCCTGCAGAGGGCTAAGACTACTCCAACGAGTGTCTTAGATATAACACTAAACAGTCTGATGGTGAGGCTCCACTAATGCTGGAGCTTTGGGGAATGCAGAGTACTCCTTTACTGCCATTGCTTCCAGGTCTACTCTGGCCCGGAGTGGTAGCATCTGATTGGGTATTATCTCTGAGTCAAATAGAACTGTTTGATATTTAAAGTGTGTACTTGTGCTAAATAGAACTGTTTGATCATTTAACTTTGTGTAAACAAATGACAGACATTTAATTAAATTGTTTGTGACACATAGCAATACTTGGAACCAATTAACTTTGTTGACATGCTAAATTGAATTGTTCGAAATAGAACTGTTGATATTTAAACTGTACTTATGCAAAAGTGAATTGTTTGAAAGAGAACAGTTTTTACATTTAACTGTGTGCAAAAAATTAACTCGGGCTTGTTTAAAAATGTTATCTATTAAATGTGTTTAGAAATCACATATTTGATATATTTATAAGAAGGATTTGGTATTCAATGACCTATAATTGTTGATATGTCATAAAACCAAACTTATATTCACCATCCAAGTTAGAGTAAGTTTTAGTCATTCTTTTTTTTTTTTTAAATTAAAATTTTCCTATTTATTTGTGGGACATGTGTGGCTGAGGAATCAGGGGTTAGGAGCAAGGCTGTGTTGCTGTTAGATATCTGACTCCATATTTTGGTTATATTATTTTACCCCACGTTGACTGGCCGGCGCAATGCCTTGCCCAAAGAAAGTCCCAAAAGAAATATACAAAAAGAAAAGATTGCAATAGATAAGAGACGAAGACGTTTCTTTTATACTTTCCTTTTATTTACTGGGTTCAACAACCATTCCGTGGATGAGGGAGTTTTTCCTGAATACATTGAAATGGTTGAATCCCCCAGTTAAGGTGTCAAAAATACGTTAAATCGTTTCATGTATGTATTTGTCCTCATTTGGTATTTCGGGCTTCCATAAAGGTTAGTTTTCTTTTGGAAGTTTGTCAAAGTTCATTCGTGGGTCTTGTATATTTCAGCATAGTGATGACCGATAGAGATAGGTCTGCTACTGGGTGAAGGGACTAACCGACGCTACGTCCAAAGACGTATGCGTGGTGCCCAAAACACCAGCACAAGGTTATTAATCCGCTGGTCACTGCCTGAAAGAGAGAGAATGACTCGTCCCCTTTGTCAAGAGGAAAATGCCTTTTTTCTTTTACGCATGTGTCACCCCCTTTTCCTGTTATGGGCCTCTAGGAGTTTTCTGCAAATTTAAGTTTTCTTTTTATTTATTTAATTAATTTTTTTTATTTTAAATTTTATTTATTTATTCGTTCTTTACATATTATTAAACCTATCATCACTGGTTCACGAATTGTCTGGTCATCTATATTCAGGGGAAAAATACATAAAAGAACTGACAGACCAATATATGACAATGTCATAAATTGTTTTACAATGCTAAATGGTGAAATTATTTTGGTTCTTATCCAGAAGAGCCCACCCATGAACATTTACGTAAATTTTGTTTTAATGTACAAAAAATATAGAAATGTAACACTTATATTTACCATCAAGATATGGTTAAATTTCAGACATTTTCTTTTTTTTATCAAATAGTTTATTGAATCCCAAAATTACAAATCGGCCACAATTTTACACCTTTAATGTTATGGCGGGAAAGACTAAAATGTGGCTGATGGTTGAAATATAGTTAGTTGAAGACGTATTTTGAGACTTAACTTCAGTAAAAATAAAATTAAAAAAAACCAAAAAAAAAACAACAAATGACTGAAACTTGCTCTTATCTGGATGGTGAAAGGAAGTTATATATTAAAATGAAATCGTAACAATTTATATAAGTGTTATTCTATATAAGCAGCATTAGTTTTTTTAAAAAATTGGTCTCTTTCTAGTTTTGGAAAGAAAAAGAGAAATATGGCCGAATTCTGACTAGATGATGTAATTTCGAAGCTTAAAAAATGAAACCGAGATAAACTTTTCCTTTTTTTTCTTCATCGTCATAAGTGTTCTTGTCCAAAATAACCCACCCATAAAAATTTACGTAAATTTGTTTTAATGTACAAAAAAAAAACAACATATAGATACGCAATACTTACATTCGCAATCGAAAAAAAAGAGCAATTTTCAGTCATTATCTTCCTTTTTAAGAATGTTTTCAATGAATATTTATTCGTCAACTCGCTACAATTCACCTATCTGTTATAATTCATTAGACTTTCTCTCCTTCCAATCACTTATAAGATAGCGACTTACAACCGTTTGCTTACATATTATTTTGGGATTAACTGCGACTGTACCGTAAAAGATGGAAAATATTGATTGAAACTTAGTCTTATTTGGATGGTGAATGTAAGTATTACATTTCTAATATATATCATGGCTGACATTTCCTCAGCGGGATATTTTGGACAAGAAACGATGGATACCCCTTTTCCCTCCAAAAGGAATAAAGCGTTCTTAAAACCATTAAAACAAAGAACTAGTTTGATTAGTCAAGAAACAAGAAGAGAAAGTTGATTAAGAATCTCTGTGAAACTTGCTTTTATTTCTTTGTGAAAGAATCTAGAACTCTAGACAGGGGGGAAAAGTCAACGCCTACCCCCCTCCCCCCCAAAAAAAACTTCACTACTCCACCGCCCTTGAAGATTATTATTGAGCAGCCAGTGGAATATTTGCAAGTTTCGTCTGGCACGGGCTGTTAAAGGCAAGATTCACAGTATCTTTCTTTTATTGTCAACAACTTGAACGGGTGAAGAGAAGAGAAGAAAGGGAAAAAAATCTTCAGCTTCAGTTAACTCAGTAACTAAACTGAAAGTGTGCCATTCTTCAAAATAACAATGTATAAACCCAGCCCACTGTAAGATAAACTCGAAGGGAAAATCTAATCGTTTGGCTGGGATTATTTTACCCACCGCATTCTCTCAGTTGTTGTTGTTAATAATAATAATAATATTTATTAAGATGTTAATTCAATCAAATCACGCTTATTACAACAACGAATCGTTAAATCTTTAAATAAAAGCAAGGGAAAAAATGAATCAATTCGACATTATCGGAATTTTTTGTATTTAATTCCCAGTCTTTATCAAGGAATTAAAAAAAAATTCACCAACTTTTTTTTTTTGCTATTTGTTGCTGATGATAATTTCGTGCTTTATAGTATATAAAACTTAACATGTAAAACACTTCTTAATCTCCTACCAAAGATTTTTTTTTACGCCAGCGTTAGCTGAGGGTCTTTCACTGGAGTCTGATTGACACCAAATCTCATCAGGTCTTCTGTATTCCCAGTATTCAGGCCGATCTTAACAATGCTGTAGTTTAAATAGTCTCGGCTAGTTCTCCGATTTCCAAGTCTTCCAGTTTCCTTTCCAAGTCGTTAGGGACCGTTCCAAACGTGCCAATTACAATTGGTATCGCTGTTACTCTCACGTTCCACGGCCTTTTTAGTTCTCTGGCAAGGTCCCAGTATTTTTCTCGTTTTTGATTTTCACTTTGTTGGTCTGCCGAGACGGTAAACTCCACAATACGGCATGTTCTTTTCTTTTTTCTTTCATTAAATTTGGTCTTCTAGCTGGGGTTAGTTTATCTGTTTGTATCTAAAAAATCCCAGATAATTTTATATGTCTCATTCTCCGGGACGAAATTTTAAAAAATATAATAGTTTAAAAAAAAAGTTATTGTTTAATATTAAAACAAAAACAAGTATTTTTGTACATAATAGCTCACCCATGAAATCGCCCGGCCGATGGAGTTTAGAATGTGCTGACTGTATCCCCTGTGGTCAGTTAACCCCCCCATTAAAATAGGGTATGACACTAATCTGTATCTGATGACAAGGCTCTTATTCTTGAAGTCTGAGGAATGTAAAGTACCACCTTTTTTTTATTAGCAATACTGTAACAAAATCTTTTTGGAGAAGGGCTTGTTTGCTATTCTAATTACAGAGTAACGGGTTGTAAAAATTTGTTTTGGTTCACCCACCTGGAGTGTGGCTGAAATGGACAGGGCTGCTCTTATTGGCCGAAACATTGTGGGCTTGCTGCTACTATTGTGGTGGGGGAAGAGTCAAGGGTTCTTTTTTGGAAGTGGGAGAAGGAAAAATTTCTATTTCTTTTTTCGATAACACGCCGTAGGGTGAGGATGATCCGGATATAGCTCTCGGCAGAAGTTTTATTTTAAATGGCCTAGCAGAGAGACTGGTAGTTACTGAGAGGTGCAAGCCTGGAGATTTTTGAGAAGCTCACTCTTATGGTCAAGCAGAGAGACAGGTGATTCTCTGAGACTTGATGACTAGAAGTTGCCAATTTGTTTATTAGCTATCTCTCGGAAAAACTAATCGGCATAATTCAGGTTAAAAGAACCTGTAAATTCCAAACAGAAATGAACGAAAGGAAAAGAAATAAAGAAAAAAAGAGTCAAGAAAAAAGAAGAGGTCCCTAACCAAGCTACAAACTTTCCCCACTGACAACATAAACTAAGAAGTATTTAGCTTTCTCAGAGAGAGAGAGAGAGAGATTGATTTTCTTCCACTTACAAGGAAGTAAGAGATGTAATTTTTGCTAATATCTTTAATGTTGCCTTTGTTTTATGTATGTTTAGTTTATGAATTCACTGCATAAGGACTTTTATTCAACCCTAGCTGTAGCCTGTTTTTGTCCGCTTTATAGAATAAAGCATTTGTAACTAGTGGAATAAGTGTCTCGTTTGTTTTTAAAGCTCCGACTTATTTATTTTTAGCGTTGGGACCTTTACATTCAGTAGTTTTTGTTTTTGTTTTATTGATTTGTTTTAAAAGTCGGATTTTGGGAACGACCTCTCAGATTTTGACAATACTCCAAGGTTCATTCTGACCTATTACGGTCCAATCTAGGAGTCAAATAGATCTGTTAGATTGGGATACTTGATGTCAAAAAATCGTGTGTGGGTAGTGTTGGTAAAATGAAGAAAATAACTTCTGGAAAAACAAGTTTGTAGTCTTGTCTTTTGATATTGTTTATCAAGACAGAAATAAGTTCCTTGTACAGAATAGCTCACCTATGAAAATTCACGTGAATTTCATCTTGAAAGTATAAAGTTAAGTTGGTGACCGTAGTTGAGGGCGACCCGAAGGCTCCCTTTTTAATAGCTACTACTCCTTTCCTTGGTTGGTTGGTTGGTTGTTTGCGTTTTATGGCATATCAACCTCTGTAGGTTATTTAACGCCTAATCCATTTTTATACAAATAATCAGTTCGATTTCAAACAATTCAGTTTAGTGTAAGTACACAGTTTGTCAAAAACATTTCTATTTCAAGCTATTCAGTCATTCAAACAGTTTTAATTCAGCTATTTCAGTTTAATATAAGTAGAGGTTTTGTTTACTCGCAGCTAAATGTCAAAACGGTTCGATATTAAACAAATCAGTTTAGTGTAAGTACAGTTTCAATGTCAAAAACAGTTCCATTTCAAACAATTCAGTTTAGCATAAGTACGCATCTTAAATGTAGGTACAGTTTAATTGTGAAAACATTTCTATTTAAAGCTATTCGGTTTAGTCTAACAGTTCTTATTCAAACAATTCTGTTTAGCATAAGTATGCAGTTAGTTCTATTTAACCCATAGATAGAGCCCTATTAGGTGCTACCATTCCGGGCCAGAGTGGACCTGGGAGCAATGGCAATAAAGGGGTGCTCCGCATTCTCCAAAGCCCCCAGTATCACTGAAAAATATGTAACTCTATATTAATTTTTGGTCATGTATTTTTATGAACTGTTTATTTCCAAAATTACATCTTCAACAAGCAGCAATTTGGCCATATTTTTTATTTCCCCATCCCAACCAAATTCTTTATTGACTGTGAGGTATAAGATCTAAAATCCTGATTTTGAGCGGTTATGAACTCTTAGTTGAATTGCAAATACATCAACAATCTAAAAGCAAACTCAGTATTTGTCCAGTATAGCCCACTAAGGAAATGTTTAGTTATGCACTAATATATATATATATAAGTAAAGTTGGCGACCGTAGTTGAGGGTAACCCGAAACTCGCTTTTCGATAGCTACTACACCAAAGTGTACGGAAGGGCGCTTTCTCTTTCCCTGGATTGCTCCACTTTACCCTTGATCCTTACCTTATAATGCTGAGTGTTAAGCACGGTAGTATCAAGTACCATTTTTTGAGTCTTTGGTATGACTCGACCTGGGATTGAACCCAGGTGTCCCGGGCCATTGACGAACACTTTAACCATTATGCATATATATGTGTGTGTGTGTGTGTGTGTGATTTTATGGCATATAAATCATTGTTGATTATTTAATTCCAAATCCTCTGTATACATATATACTAAATATATAGGATTTATAGACATTTTGTTGATAACTTTTAAACGAGCCTGAGCCTTTTCTTTTTTGCACAGTTGAATGGTTTCAAGTATTGCTATCTAATGCAAATAATTCTGTTTATTATTAATCATTTGTATGCACGCAGTTAAATGGTTTCAAGTATTTCTATGTAACACTAACAATTTAAATCATTTGTTTGCACACATTCTGATATACATGATATGTAAGAGATTAGATTGTCGGTAATTTCTTTTTTAAATGGGTTAGAACTGATATTTTTGCACAATAGTATTGTTATTGTTTCTACACAGTTGAATAGTTTCAATTATTGCTATGTATCACTGTTAATTCAATTAAACATCAGTCATTTGTTTAAAGTAAGTAAAGTTGGCGACCATAGTCGAGGGTAACCCGAAGGCTCCCTTTTCGATAGCTACTACACCAAGATGTAGGGGAGGGCGCTACTCCTTCCCTGGATGGCTCTACTTTACCCTTGATCGATACCATATAATGCTGAGTGTTAAGCAAGGAGGCATCAAGTACCATTTTTTTTTTGAGTCTTTGGTATGACTCGACCTGGAATTGAACCCAGGTCTCCCGGGCCATTGGCGAACACTCTAACCGCTAGGCCAATGTCATTTGTTTACACGCAGTTAAATAATGAAATAATTCTGTTTAAAACACTTAAATTTAACATGTTATTTGTTTTAGCATAAGTACATAGTTTAAATGTCAAATAGATCTATTTGGTCCATAGATATGAACCTATTAGGTGCTACCAATCCGGGTGAAAGTAGATCTGGGAGCAATGTTAATGAAAGAATACTCCACATTCCCGAAATCTTCATGTCTGGAACCTCATTAGATTGTCTAGTGTCATATCAGGACAAAGGTTGGTGGGGGATCTTACCCCTCTGCAGAGATGCAGTTGGTGTATTCTACAGCCCCAGCCAATTGAACTTTATATATACATAGAACTTGCATTGACCATCGAAATAAGAGTTTGCCCAGTCAGCTGGGGCTATAGAATACACTGACTGCACCTCTGCAGAGGGGTAAGACCCCCCCTCTCGAACGAGTGTCCTGGATATGACACTAAACAATCTGATGGTGTAGTTCCAGCAGTGCTGGAGCTTTGGGGAATGCGGAGTACCCCTTTATTGCCATTGATCCCAGATCCACTCTGGCACGGAGTGGTAGCACCTGATAGGGCCCTATCTATGGGTTAAATAGAACTGACAGCATTCTAATGCTAAACTGAATTGTTTGAAATAGAAATGCTTTTGACAATTAAACCGTACTTACATTGAAACTGTGTGCTTATGCTTAACTGATTTATTTGTAATAGAACTGTTTTTCGACATTAAAACTGTATTTACACTAAACTGAATTGTTACATATAACTGCTTGAATAGCTTGAAATAGAAATGTTTTTGACCATTAAACTGTGTACTTATGCTAAACTGAATTGTTTTAAAAAGAACAGATCATTTACATAAAAATGGATTTGGCGTTAAATAACCTACAAAGGTTGATATGCTATAAAACCCAACAAATCAAACCAAATAAGAGCAAGTTTCAGTCATTTTATGAATGCTATGGTACTCGGAAAACAAGTATTTTAAGACCTACAAGTTTGGTATTTTCTTTTTGAATTAGTTAAGTTCCCGTCCCCGTAAATAGTACTCCTAATTTTTCGGGAGTTGTTTTCCACTCTTCCCTATGCTATCACTTCAAGACCACCTTCTTCCTAACAGGACGAAATCTCAGCTAATTCCAAGTCTTTTTTTAAAACTAAGCTTAGCTTATATTAATTACGGTATAATGCCAGATGTATGACGGACCCAATGAGAATCGAACTCTCTAATAACGCTAAGCTAATCTAGCTTGCTAACTACCACACCATGTGGGGTGCCCCAGATGTACAGTTATTTACTAAGCTTAGCTAATTTGTAGCACAAGCCTAGAAGTATGGGGCACTTAGTGAGAATCGAGCTCACTATAGATGGTCTGCTAATCTAGTTTGCTAATATTGCACCACGTAAGATGATTTTCCGGGGTATATTAAAGGAGATTAAAAAAAAGGTCAGAAGGAAAAAAAGAAAAGGAAAAAAAAACACAAAAATGGTTGTAGGAGAAAAACAAACTTGGAAAAGAAAAATGGCTGTCTACTACTTCCATAAAAGACGTAATTCGGGAGCCATAACCATTGATAAATTGAAAAAAAAATGACTGAAACTTTTATCTCGGTGCTGAATGAAGTGTGTGTGTGTGTGTGTGTGTTGTTTTCTCTCTCTCCTTCTTGGTTGTCTATTTTGGACAATTACTGTTGTTTGTTTTAATTTCACTTTAACTACCAGCCTTAAAACTTGTTCCCTCGCTGGAGTAACGAACAACCACTTTCTCCTTAAAAAAAAAAATGGTGTCCTGAGTATGACGCCTAACTGCATCTGATGGTGAAGCTCCAGTCTTGGAGTGTTTGAAATGTGGAACATCCTTTCATTATCATTACTCCCAGGTCCACTCTGACTCGGAGTAGTGATAATTGTTCTAGCCCTATTCTATGGGTCAAATAGAACAATCCTTGACTAAGGATTATTATTATTACTAGTTATTTATTATCAGTTGTCTAAATTGTTTGTATTAGATAGGAATACTTGATAAATATAATTACTAATGTTAAACAGCAATACTTGAAACCATTAAACTGTGTGTAAACTAATGATTGATATTGAATGTATTAGTGTTAGTTAAATCGTTTCAAGTATTTTTATCTATGTGAAAACAAATGAGCTCTAATTCGTTCAAAAGTAAAATTACCTACAACCTATTCGCTTTAGTATTAGCTCGACGCGATCAAAAAACAAAATTTCTCACCAGTTTTTGTTTATCACCGGGTCATAAATACACCTTTTTCATTCTCTTCATTTATCTTTAGTCAAAAAACAGGACCCTAATTTCTCCCCCTTCCCCAACCTATTGACCTTTCGTTCGTAAAAGTATTTTTGTTGCATCACATTTACATCTGCCACAGACAACATTTTGTAAATCTTGAAATTTTATAGAACATAGCTATTTTCGAAAATATATTTCCCGTTGTCAAGGACAGTTTATATAATACTTGAATTTCAGTGACATAATTATGAACTTAGAATGACAAGCTCTAACAATGAATGATGTTTGTTTGGGTTTTATGGCATATCAACCTCTGTAGGTTATTTAATACCAAATTCAGTTTTATACAAATAAACAGCTGTATTTCAAACAATTCAGTTTAGCATAAGTACACAGCTTAATTGTCAAAAACATTTCTATTTCAAACTATTCAGTTTAGTAAAACAGTTCTAATTCAAACAATTCAGTTTCGTATAAGTACAGTTTTTGTCTACATACAGTTAAATGTCAAAACAGTTCTATTTCAAACAATTCATTTTAGTGTAAGTACAATTTCAATGTCAAAGACAATTCTATTCCAAACAATTCAGTTTAGCATAAGTACGCAATTTAGTTCTATTTAACCCATAGATAGGACCCTATCAGGTGCTCCCACTTCAGGCCAGAGTGGACATGGGAGCGATGGCACTGAACGGGTACTCTGCATTACTGGAACCTCACCATCAGATTGTTTAGTGTCATATCCTGGACACTCTTTGGAAGTGGGTCTTACCCTTGTGCAGAAAAGCAGGCGGTGTATTCTACAGCCTCAGCTGACTCGGCAAGACAATAAATGAGCATTGGACAACAGTAAAACAATTTTAATCCCAGGTCGTCATACCAAAGACTCAAAAAATGTTACTTGATGCCGCCTTAACACCCAGCATTATAAAGTACGTTTGGTTTGGTTTCTTTGTTTAATGGCATATCAACCTTCCTGGGTTATTTAATGCCAATGTCATCCTTCTAGAAGAACAGTAGTGATACTATTTAACTCATAGCTAGGAGGATAACAGGGTTCTATACCTTTCCTTAGGGTATTTGCCCGAAAGTGAACGTAATAGCACGACTAGAGTTCGAACTCGCTAACTACGATTCCGCAGTCCACCGCTTTAACCATTACACTACGAGGACACACTCTATAAAGTACGGTTCAAGGGTAAAATGGAGCAATCCAGGGAAAGGATTAGTGTAGTAGCTAATGAAAACGGAGCCCTCGGGTCACCCTTAACTTGAATAATTTCAATTGGTACCATATAACAGTGTAAACAAATCGGAAGAGAATTTGGTTGATTTAGTTTGGTTTGTTGGGTTTTATGGCGTATCAGCCTTTATAGGTTATTTAACGCCAAATCCATTTTTATGTAAATAATCTGTTCTATTGAAAACAATTCACTTTAGCATAAGTACAGTTTAATTGTCAAAAACATTTCCATTTCAAACTATTCAAGCAGTTATATGTAACAATTCAGTTAAGTGTAAATACAGTTTTAATGTCGAAAAACGGTTATATTTCAAATAATTCAGTTAAGCATAAGCACGCAGTTTAAATGTAAGTATGGTTTAATTGTCAAAAACATTTCTATTTCAGCTACTCAGTTTACTCAAACAATTCAGTTTAGGATAAGAATGCTGTTAGTTCTATTTAACCCATAGATAGTGGACCTGGGAACGATGGAAATGAAGGGGTACTCTGCATTCCCCAAAGTTCCTGCACTGCTGGAACCTCACCATCAGATTGTTTAGTGTCATATCAAAGACACTCTTACCCCTCTGCAGAGAAGCAGTCGGTGTATTCTACAGCCCCAGCTGACTGGGCAAAAGGGAATTTGGTGCCTGAAATATTAATCTTATCTTTTTATTAGGTAAATTTTGGTCACTGATTCTAAATGTCATCAGTATTTCTCCATCAGTTCTAGTTACAAACATACAATATATTCATGTTATGCATACAACTGGTCGGGTACAAGGACTGATGTTTACAAATCATTATTATTACCTTTTTGATTAAGAAAATGGTTTCATACATGCAGAATTTATTTGTTTATGATCAAATTACATCATAGAATAAGAAAATAATGAAAAAAGCATAGAAAATTATCATTGATGCACTGTCTATTTACTCAGACATCTTGAAAATGGTGTTTCAAAGTCTTCTTGTTGTGAACTGCCCTACGGCAATCACGTTGAATAGACCAGGAGTAATCCTGCCATCATGCAGCTATTTTAGTGTTTCCATGGCTCTTAAACCTTGGTAGAATCGATCACCCTCTTCCTCACTTGGGTCTCCAAGGTTTTCTGGGAAACGATCCAAATGGCTGTGGAGGTAAGGCACTTTGATTCTCATTTTATAGCCAAGATGGTGGAAAGAACGTAGTACGCTCTCCACGAGTTCAGAATAATTATCTATTTTATTGTTCCCACCAAAAAATCCTTACAAGCGAAGTGAACTAAGATCATGCATCTCCCTCAGCATTGTTCATTGAATCTTGGAAATGTGGATCTCTTTATCTGTTTCCTCATTTAC
Source organism: Sepioteuthis lessoniana (assembly GCA_963585895.1). Classification (NCBI taxonomy): domain Eukaryota; kingdom Metazoa; phylum Mollusca; class Cephalopoda; order Myopsida; family Loliginidae; genus Sepioteuthis; species Sepioteuthis lessoniana. Next base: position 14,069,256 of record OY757932.1, on the reverse strand, counting down.
ACTCCTTCTGAAGCCAAGCCTGGTTCTCTTTGGACTTGTGGGCCGGCGCCGAGTCCTGCTGCCATACCCAGGGTCTGCCACCAGCCACCTGATTGCACCAGGGGATCACCACTCTCTTCAGCACATCCAGGTACACTTTGGTGTTGACTTTCAAGCCGACTTCGAAGATGTGAGGTGGCATGATGTGGCCCTCACTTGAAACCACACCAAAGACCATAACCATAGTCGGAAACTTTTTCATCACCTTGGGCACGTTCCTGTTATTCATGGCAATCCAGATTTGCATTTTGAGAGTACTGGCAATGGTCCTGTTGTCATAACTTGGATCGGTAGAGAACATGACTTGCACAGCGGCGCATCTCCGATCTCGCTCGTTGAACATTGTGTCACTTTCAGACATGATAGAAGGCTCCTGTCGCTGGGATTTGTACACAACTGGCCAACTAGTAGATGGTCTGTAACAAAAAAAAAAAAAAAAAAAAAAAAAGAAAACCGGTTTTCATTAAACGGAAATGGAATCATGTCGTCTTTTCTAGGGCGACAATTTTATCGTTCCACCCAGTATATCCCATCAAAAATACCCGCCTTTGACTTCACCCTGCCGAGCACTGGGAATTTTCCGCATATGTTGTCAAAGCAGTCTCCTTCTTTGTTCAGAGCCTTTACAAACTGTTTCAGTAGTAAATGTATTTCTCTTTTACGGTAGTACGCGTCTTGGTTGTAATGAGTTCTTTTCTGCTTGTCTGGACGTCAACAATTTCTGCTTTAAGGGATTTAGCTCCCTTATGAGTGTTATATAGCCAATGAAGTGACCGTAACGCTTTTGTTTTATAAAAATATATCTCTCTTCTTTATTGCTACGAAAGGGTCAAATTGGCTGCATGACAGAGAGAGGGAGAGAAACTGCTACGATTCACATTACGTGGAGACACATATTCAGCGAGTCAGTCAAGGACTGCTAGGGTTTACATCATATCGTCAGATTTATATTATATCTTCTTAACCTACGTTAACTTTTTTCTTTGTGCTTCTCAACCAGGGGGCCACCGGCCCCATTGACCGTTTTGTTCTGAGTCTTCAAACCGCTCTGAACCTGCTTGACAGCGGGACTCCCTTGTCATTATATAATAATATATATTATGAACGCCCACACATTTTCTTTCCGGTTCCCAATTCACGTGATTCATTTCCGTTGTCCCTTGTTTATACAGGTGCTATATCCTGTTTAGTAATCTGGAACTAATCGGTCCGTCAAGTAACAACGAAGCTTTTGAGCCCCAACTAATATGGACGCTTTCTTCAAGAGATTTAGCTCTCTTATGAGGCCATTGGGCTCCAGTTGATTAAAAACTTGTGCAGTTGATGAGGTTTCTTCAAAATCATTGTCACTTTGCCCATGAATACTATATACAACTGGAGTAGAGGATTCCTCTTCTCCAGGTGTAATAGCTATTGAAAAGGGAGCCTTCGGGTCGCCTTTGACTATGGTTGCCAACTTTACTTTATTTGCATTATCTAAAAAAAAAAAAACTACAGCCACTAGAATGGCTTGAATATAACAAGAATCAGTTCTAAAATTTGAGGCTCGAAAAAAAACTTTAAGTTTGTTCCCTAGTGTTATTAAATAGACAGTTACTTGAAACCATATCATTGTGTATAAAGCATCAGTATTAAAGAGGAATACTTGAAATTATACAACCGTGTGCAACCCCCCCCCCAAAAAAAAACAAAAACAAAAAAAACTATTACCCAATAAATGTAAACGAACAATGAACGCTATTCTTTAATTTCTAGGCATAAAATAACCTTTGATAGGTTGACATGCCGTTAAAGTCAATCATTATTTAAAACTGTTTTAGGGTCAAGTCCCGCTGAAAACACTAGTTCTCGCCAGATGACTGAAATTAAGCAGCGGTGTTTGGTTTGGTATCTCTGTTTAATGGCATATCAAAATTTGTAGGTTATTTAATGCCAATGCTATTCTCCGAGAAGAACAGTAATGGTACTATTTAAACCATAGCTGGGAGGGAAATGGGGTTCATACCTTTCCCAAGGGTATTTGCCCGAAAGTGAACGTAATAGCGCGACTGGAGTACAAACTCGCTTACTACGATTTCGCAGTCCATCGCTTTAACCATTACACCACGAGGACACCCCCCGCAGCGGTGAGTTTGTCCAGTCCTTAAATGGGTGACCACTCAGTAACAGCAGACACTGTTAACAACCTCAGGTCTGTATGTCAGACTAAGTAAAACTTAGTAAATCCCAACATTGATGGTTTGGTTTGGTTTCTTTGTTTAATGGCATATCAACCTTTGTAGGTTATTTAATGCCAAAGCCATTCCCCTAGAAGAACAGTAGTGGTACTATTTAACCCATAGCTGGGAGGATAAGGGGGTTCATACCTTTCCCAAGGGTATTTGCCCGAAAGTGAACGTAATAGCGCGACTGGAGTACGAACTCGCGTACTACGATTTCGCAGTCCATCACTTAAACCATTACACCACGAGGACACCCCCTCATTCTATAGTGGGGAGCCACATACGAATTGAGACTCATGTACCACAATACCAAAAAATGCTTGGTCCCATCAGCCTTCCCCTTTTTTGAGCTCCTAAGGCACCAAGCAATAAACTGAACCCTGCTAAACAGGTATAGGTTTGTTTTCTTTGTTTAATGGCATATCAACTCTTTTTAGGTTATTTAATGCCAAAGCCATTCTCCTAGAAGAACAGTAGTGGTACTATTTAACCCATAGCTGGGAGGATAAGGGGTTTAATACCTTTCCCAAGGGTATTTGTCCGAAAGTGAACGTAATTGCGCGACTGGGGTACGAACTCGCGTACTACGATTCCGCAGTCCGTCGCTTTAACCATTACACCACGAGGACACCCCCCGCCCCCAACATTGATGTTGTATCTAAGTACTTATGAATGTTTAATATTGTTACATTTTGGTCCGGTCATTTTTCTCTTTCATGCTTAATTTTTAATATTTCTAGTTAATAGCTAAGAATAAGTTTCACTCGTTTGCTCTATTTTATTTATCAACTGTTATGGACTCCGAAATTACGTACTCTTCAAGCATTTTTCGTGTTTTTTTTCCTACTCTAATACCTCCAATGGTCTCGGGACTTTTATCATGTCAAGGAGTGGGTTGTCTTGGTCATTTATTGGTATATTGCTAGAGGGAAGGTGATTGGGGGAAACGACGAATTCCAAGACTTTCAGAGCTGCCAGAGAAGAAAACGAAAATAGCAAACTTGTAGATTTTTGAAAATTCATTTTCTGAGTGCATGAATATTTATAAATAAAATGATAATGACTCAAATTTACTTTTATCTGGATGCTATTTGTATATATGACACTCACACACATACACACAGAATATATATATATATATATACACACTAAATAAAAGCCCTTATGGTAAGAAAAAAACCGGTAAGTGATTTGAAGATGAAAATATACAACGAATCACTGTCAAGGGGAAAAATATATTGGGGTGGGGGGAAGGCCAACCTTGTCATACCAATTGAAAAAAATCAAAAGGCACGCAATTGGTTGGTCAAAAGAAAAAAATACCGTTTGGGCTGCTAATCTACAATGCAAAAAGTGCTCAATACTAAGTAGAGCAAAATATCGGGAATAAGTACCCTGATGAGCCGCTTAGGCGAAACTTTAGTAGGTTAGTTCCAACTCACTAAGTAATTATCATTTTTATATATATATATATAAATTAACTTAAATCGCGAGTCAGAATTCTCCTACTAAAGTTTCACCTCAACGTATCTTCAGGGAGTTTAGCACCGACCAACTCCCTGATGACCCGTTGAGGTGAAACTTTAGTAGGAGAATTCCGACTCGCAATTTAAGTTAATTTTTGTAATTGGCTCTACATCGTATTGAGCACTCTTGTAATCGTAGCATTGCAGCATTTTACGGTGGGTTTTATTTTTCTTTTGACCAACTGATTGCATATCTCTTGATGTTTTTTTTTTTTTTTTTTTTTTTTTTTCAACAGGTGTGATGAAGTTGGTCTTTTCTTTTTTTCGTCCTATATTTTTTCTTTTTGCCCCCGGACGGTGATTCGTGATATTTTTATCTCTTGTTCCTGGCGATTTTTTTTCTTTTTTTCCTGGTAACCGTGAATGCTGGTAGACAGTAGGTTAGTAAATTATATATATATATATATATATATATATATACTACCAGTCAAAAGTATTTGACCGCCCTCAAAAAATGTTATTTCTCATTCTAAGTGCTATTTTTAATGAAACAAGTTAGACACCACAATGGTTTTGATTATTCTAAATACGAGTCTTCCTCAGTGACTTTGACCTTTAGTATAAATATATTTTGAAGAATTGATTTAAAAGCGTTTTTCTTTAGTACTAAAAATAAAAATTCACAGAACTACAAGGGATTATAATGTGAGGAGACATCAAGAAAGGGGACAAAACAAGACTAAAAGCAATAAGCGCAAGGGACAATTTCACCAGCTTACGAGACAGAAGACTGACTGCTCCAAACATCACTGCACAACGGAACCAATGTCGTGAAAAAAAAAATGTAAACATCCTCTGTTAGGTGAAATCTACGTAAAGCTGGCCTATATGGCGGAATTGCTGCCAAAAAACAAACCTTATTGAGGAAGCAAAGCAATGACAAATGGCTCCAGTAGGCTAATGTGCACAAAGACGGGACAATAGAGTTATAGAATAAAGTACTTTAGATTGACGAATCAAATTTCAAAATCTTTAGGTCAAATAGGAGGGTCTATGTGCGACGAAGAGTTGGTGAAAGAACAGGAATGTTTCCTTTGTTTCGTCTTCTGTATATTTCGGGGTTTTTCTCCCATCCCCATCATATAACGTTTTTGTAAATAAACCATATATTGTAAATAAAAATCATTCATTCCATTCAGAGTTTTAAGTAGGTTCTTTCACGGAGCAAATGTGATATTTTGGTGTTTGCACGTGATTGGTGATGGATGATTGGCTATATATTGTACTGTTGAATGGGTCGACGAATGTGGCTCGTTAAGCTCCCTTAGAACACCTAGATAAAGCATGACCTCTCCTTTCCCCTCTCTCACAAAACCATAGGAGCCTCGTGCTCTCCATTTGTCAACAAATAGAAATAAAGTGTTGGTGAAAGAGCAGCAACCCCCTATATCGTTTCAACCGTAAAGCATGGGAAAGGCTCTGTTATGGTGGGGCTGGCTTGACAATCGCAAAGTCGAGAATTTGGACCAGGTGAAGGGCAAATAGAATCAATCCGATTATCACAGTCAACTGCAGCATCACACGACCCCATCTGGAATGCTGTTTGTGGGTCAAGGATTATTCTTCCTCCAGCTATGGGTCAATAGTAGGACAGACTGATTTCTTCAGCCTTGGTGAGGCAACAAGTCTAGGAGAAGGAAAACTCTTAATTAAAACCTGTTAAACTCCGCTTAAAAATTGACCTTGTGTCATATCCTGCCCGAGCGGAGGGGTTGGGTAAATGTATACATTAAAAGCAAAGAGGAACAGCATGTTCTTCAACTGATGTCTTGGCCGGTGCAACCAGCGGACTTAAATCCCACTGAACTCATGTGGTATGAATTGAGCTCAAAAGTCAGAGCTGAAAAAAAAAAAAAACCCCAAAAAACACAACTGCGGCTCACCTCTGGTAACTCTTGCAGGAAAGCTGGGCAGAACTATCTTCAGTCTACCTCTAGTCTTTGGTGGAAAGAATGCCGAGAAACTGTAAAAGCAGTTATAGTGGCTAAAGGAGGTCATTTTGATGAATTAAATGTTTTAGAAAATTTTTGTTTTTTTGGATTTAACTAATTGTTAAGTAACCCCCCCCCAAAAAAAAAATGCAATGAGGTAAATGACTGAATCTCACTCTTATCTCGATAGTGAATATAAAAATTATTTTCTGTATTATTATTTTTTTTATTTTTTTTACATTAGAACGCAGTTAACAATTTTTGCATTCTGTACAATAACATGTAGTTTTTGTATGAGATGTTTCTTTCTCTCTCTCTCTCTCTCTCTCTCTCTCCAAATCTTTTGTTTTTATTTATTTACTTTTTAATGATATATATATAAATTTTATAAAAACTGTAAAAATATATTGAATCCTTAAAATGTATGAAAGAATTTTTTTGTAAATTATTTTTTTTCTTTTGAGTATTCAGACCGAGTAACTGTTCATATTTCTTTTGTCTTGGGCGCCTCTGGTGTAATGGTTAGCAAGCTCGATTTGCAAACCTTCACAAGTGAGTTCGAGTCTCACTGAGTGCCCCATTCATACGGCCTAGTACCCCATCTAGTAAATTTCTTTTGTCATTCTCTTTCCAAACCACTAATATGTCGAGATTTGGTTAATTTAACTGTACCTTTACTGAAACAAATCACTGAAACTTATTCTTATCTGGATGCTGAATGTAAGTATTACATTTCTACATAATGTTTTGGTATATTTACTGCAGAATTAACACGTTCATAATGCGCAACTTCTTCATAAATCCTATTTCTTTTTTTATGGAGGTGCACGTGGTGTAATGGTTATCGTCGTAGGAAATGGACACGGTGACACGAGTTCAAATCCTAGACGAGTTTGCATTTTACATAGCATTAATACCCTTGGGAAAGGTATGAATCCAATTATTCTCCCTCCAGCTATGGGTAAATAGTAGGACAGACTGATTTCTTCAGCCTTGATGAGGCAACTAGTCTAGGAGAAGGAAAACTCTGAATTCAAACCTGTTAAACTCTGCTTAAAAATTGACCTTGTGTCATATCCTGCCCAAGCGGAGGGGTTGGGTAAATATGATAAATCCTATTTCTTTTCTATTATCTTTTTGTTTTTCCGATCAAAAAGAGAAGTAAAAATCTCCTTGAAATTTTTTCTCACAACCAGTTTCCTCTCGAAGAATACAACTGACCATTAAATCTAAGAAACGAGTGATTGTTTGTTTTTTAGGCGACCACCCATCTTAAACGTTAACCCTTTTTGAACCGCCTCATCTAAAACATCCGTGTCAAGAATTACGCCTCATTTACCGAATTTTCGCGTGACAATTAAATCTTTTTAATTTGCTCGGGAAAAAATGTATCCGCCTGCCCACATAGTTCCTGTTCTTGATTTCCGGAAAAATAAAACTATAACATTTTTTGTGGCGACAAGAAAAGGAAATTAGGAGTTAATATAATTTATTTGTAAGGATTGACTGACCAATCCTCTGAAACTTTCTACGTTTAAATTTTTTAACTTAAGAATTTCTTCTCCGTAAGAAGCTTGGTAAATAAATTGGGGATTTGACACACATAAACCGAATTTTGAACTTATGTGCCATTGTTTCTAATGTCGGCGGTTTTTACAATTGAACGAATAAATGGAAACCCGAGATTATCGTGACAACATTCTTTAACCCTATTCGGAGGGGTTGGGTTTATCGCCCGGCGCATGGAGCGCCCCTTTTAAGGGGAATGCCAACGGGGTCCGAGGCATTTTTGGAAATGCCGGGCGCGTGTGGGTTACAGCCCTGCACCTGGACCCACCTTAAAAAAATCCTTGTGCCATACACGTCCGTTTGGTGGGAAGGACAAATACCATCGGGGCAATATTGAATCAGTGTTCGCTAATGGTCTGGAAGACTGGGGTTCAATCCCAGGTCGAGTCTTACCAAAGACTCAAAAAATAGCACTTGATGCCGCCTTGCTTAGCACTCAGTACTATAAAGTGAGGATCAAGGATAGAGAGGAGCACTCTCGAGAATGGAGTAGCGCCCTCCCCTATTCCTCGGTGTAGTAGCTGTTGAAAAGGGAGCCTTAGGGTCACCCTCAACTAAGGTCGCCAACTTTATATCTACAATACTGTTAACTTGACACTTTCTTTGTCTTCTCATTCATGGTTGTTTTTTGGAATTGCCATGAATTTTAATTTTCTTTGACTCAGTCACGTGCTGTGTTGTTTTTTTTTTTGTTTTTTTTTTGTTTTTGTTTTTTTTTAATACGAAACAATCCGTAAGAAACACTTAAACACATTTTTATCACTTTAAAGATGATTTCCCTGTCGGCTAGGGCTGTAGAATACACCGATTGCTTCTCTGCAGATGGGTAAGAGTGTCCTGGATATGACACTAAACAATCTGATGGTGAGGTTCCAGTGATGCTGGAGCTTTGAGGAATGTGGAGTACTCCACCATTGCAATTGCTCCCAAGTCCACTCTGGCCCGGAATGGTAGCACCTGATAGGGCCTTACCTATGGGTTAAATAGAACTAACTGCATACTTATGCTAAACTGAATTGTTTAAATTAGAACTATTTTACTAAACTGAATAGCTTGAAATAGAAATGTTTTTCACAATTAAACTGTGTACTTACATTTAAACAACGTGCTTATGCTAAACTGAATTGTTTGAAATGGAATTGTTTTTGACATTGAAACTGTATTCACACTAAACTGAATTGTTTCATATAGAACTGTTTTGACATTTAACTGTGTGTAAACAAAATCTGTACTTATAATAAACTGAATTAGCTGAATTAGAACTGTTTGAATAAACTGAATTGCTTGAAATAGAAATGTTTTTTGACGATTAAACTGCGTACTCATGCTAAATTGAATTGTTTGAAATCGAACTGATTATTTGCATAAAAATGGATTTGGCGTTAAATAACCTACAAAGGTTGATATGCCATAAAACCCAAACAACCAACCAACATCAAAAATGACGGTATAAAGAAAGCCTTTATTTTATTTTAAAGTTTTTATTCAACCTTTGGTCCTGGGTATGACACTGAGTGTGAATATACCCTTTTATTATCTTAGAATACGCTGACAGTATCCCGTGAACAGGAGTAAAACTCTTGCCCCCACACACACTGAAAAAAAAAAAAGAGTATGACATTGTTGTGAGTGAAGTTATCAATAAAAATATTGAAAATTCAGAAGGTTAACAATAGGTTTATTCCTTTTGTACAAAAAGTAATATACAATGAGTCAAACGTGCGGTAGTACATTACTATAAAGCAAGAGTGGGTAGAGTGTTTGCCAGTGGTCTGGGAGACTGGGGTTCAATCCCAGGTCGAGTCATGCCAAAGACTTTAAAGAAAAATTGTACTTGATACCTTTTTGCTTAACACTCGGCATAAAGAGGAGCAATCCAGGGAGTAGTGCTCTCCCTTACACTTCGGTGTGGTAGCGATTGAAAAGGGAGCCTTCAGGTCACCCTTGACTACAGTCGCCAACTTACTTATAAAGCAAGAATAGCTTTGGAAAGAGGGCCTAAGCAGTAAACAATAAACTCCAAACTGTCATAGCTACCCATGTGACACAAACGGGTCTCAATAGAAGTTTGTTCCACCACTGTGTATTTATGGCCTTATTGTTATGTCTTAAGTAGTAGTCACACCCTGTTAGGACCCCGCCGTGGGAAAAATTGACGAACATAGGAAACTCTGTCTGAGTTCACTACACAAAGGTTTATTCACTTCTACAATTTATTAGTAGTCGCTGGGAGATGATCGTGTTAGCTGGACAAAGAGAAACATGTCATGATAAGAAATAGAGAGCAGACACGGACCTTGAATTTCCTTCCTGGTTTTCTTTTGTAGTTCTAACATGCTTGTCCACTGGTTTTGTCTTCACGGATTCGCATCTGGTGTATGAGACTCCTTTTCGGAGCCTCTCCCCCAAATAGAGCTCGTAAATTATCGTCTGTTATTACATCTTCGTGGCTAGTGTTCAACTGTATTTGTCTTCCATCCCACCCTCTGGATGAGTGTGGCACAAGGTCTTTTTAAAGGTGGGTCCGGGCGCAGGGCTGTAGCCCAGACGCGCCCTGTATTCCCCAAAATGCCTCCGACCCCATCGGCATTCCCCTAAATAAGGGCGCCTCAGGCACCAGGCGTTAAACCTAACCCCCCAAGGAGGGTTAAAGCTTGGGAGGACAGCCCCCCCAGAGGCTCAAGGTATGTCCAGAGATGAGACCACGGCTGGCCAAAGTGTGACCCATCGACTGGATTCAGTTGGAGTGTCTTTAACTCATCACGTCTTCTAGCCAACACTCTCAAACCGAGTCGTCCTCTTGCTTCTGCCTGGTGATGGAGGGAGGACCATATCCATTTCTCGTGGTTCCACACCTATGCAGCAGGTGCGGTTCTAGTCATTTTTAATTAATGTAGTCACTCAGAGGTCAGCTGCCGGCTCCCTTTGACTCTGTCTGCTTTTTTTGCCCAGTTGGCTGGGGCTGTAGAATACATGGACTGCATCTCTCCAGAGTGGTAAGATCACCCCATAACGAGTGTCCTGATATGACACTAAACAATTTGATGAGATTCCAACGATGCTGGAGCTTTGGATACTACCGAGTACCCCTTTATTGCCATCACTCCTAGGTCCACTCTGACCTGGAGTAGTAGCACCTGATAGGGTACACAGTTTACTTCTATTTGACCCATAGATAGTACCCTATCAGGTGCTACCAATGGGTCAAATAGAAGTAAACTGTGTACTTATGCTAAACTGAATTGTTTGAAATGGAACTGTTTTTGACATTGAAACTGTACTTATGCTAAACTGTTTTGACATTTAACTGTGTGTAAGCAAAATCTACACTCATACTAAACTGACTTGGTTGAATTAGAACTGTTTGACTAAACAGAAAAGCTTGAAATAGAAATGTTTTTGACAATTAAACTGTGTACTCAGACTAAACTGAATTGTTTGAAATAGAACTGTTTATTTGTATAAAAATGGATTTAGCATTGAATAACCTACAAAGGTTGATATGCTATAAAATCCAAACAACCAACCAACCAATCTGCCTTTTTTTTTCCTTTTTTTTCTTTTCCCTCCCTCCCTCCCCAGAAATTATCCTCTTGTTCTCTTTATATACTGTATCATGTAGCACCCACAGTCTGTATTTAGTTGGATAAGTCCAACTTCTTGTAGGGGAAAATATCCTCCTTTCAAACAGGTGTAACATACTCAAAATGTGAATACGTAAAATATTTGGATATGTAAAACGTTCATATGCATAGGAATCCCGAAAAACACTCGAAACACTGATGACTCTCGGTAGTTCAAGTCCGAAACTTTTATTACCCTCTTGACTTTTTAGGTTTTCAACACGAGGAGAGAGAGAGACACAATTTTTACTATGCTGACTGTTCCATCTGACCCCACCACGTGCGGCGCATCTCGTAGACCCAACTGGACTGGCCTCGCCCAGCTTCGAAAATCAACTCGCTTTGTCTAGGTTCAAATCTCAACTGTTTATTTTCAAAAATCACCCCAAATCCTCAGCCCATCGCTTCCGGGCATGATGTCATTTTCTATCCAGGGTTTTTATTATGACATCTGTGATTCACACATCCTCCCCGTGTGAGCATGAACACCTGCACTCAATGTGTGCCCCTACCTGTGCACTAAGCTGAACAGTTCTAAGCCTAACTAAACCGAAAAATAAGATATAACCAAGGAAAAAAAGATAATATAAGAAAAATCCCACTGCAATTATATAACACAGGCACTAAACTGTATCTGATGGTGAGACTCCAGTTTTGAAGATCCAGGGGGATGTGGAGTACATTTTTATTACCATTACTGCCTGTTTTGACTTGGAGTGACAATACCTGTTAGGTTCCCATATATGGGTCAAATAAATCTGTTTAAAAATTACTTGTATTCAATAGGTCCATATACTTGATGCCATATAACTGTAATTTATTTGTATTTAGAATAGTGTAATATAATTGCTGAGGGATTTCGTTTTATATATCTTGCCTTTCGGTTTAGTTAGGATGAAAACCTTTCGGTTTGGTGCATGGGTTAGTTAGGTGCAAACATGAATGCAGGTGTTCACGTGCGCGTGGAAAGGATGTCATTCAGAGATGTCAAAATAAAAATCTCAGATAGGAATTAGGACCAGGAGATGTGGGTGACATCACACACTCCGAACGAGAGAGTCGAGATTCAGAGCAGGACGAGGCCAGACAAATTTGTGCGCTATGGGCGCCGCACGTTGGTTGGGATTTGAGAAAAGCAGAGAGTTGAGTTCCTGTGTCCGAATAGGAAGGTTGACTTTCGGGGCCCGCCGAGGCCAGACTAGTAGTTTGCAGATGGGGTGCCGCACGTGGTTTGGGGCAGATGTAAAAGCAGTCAGCATAGAAAGATTGTGTCTCTCTCTCCTCATGTCGAATAACCTTTAACTCAAAGGTAATAAAGTTTCGTACCTGAACCAATATCGTGGACCCTGTAAATGTAACAATAGTTGCAAGAAGCTATAATTATTTACTTAGGATTATTAATTCTTTGAAACTATTTAATTGCCAGCCCAGTTGGCTGGGGCTGTGGAGTACACTGACTGTGTCTTTGCAAAGGAGTGAGACTCCCTCAATGAGTGTTCTGGTTTCTTTGTTTAATAGCATATCAACCTTTGTAGGTTATTTAATGTGAAAGCCATTCTCCTAGAAGAACAGTAGTGGTACTATTTAACCCATAGCTGGGAGGATAAAGGGGTATATACTTTTCCCCAAGGGTGTTTGCCCGAAAGCGAATGTAATAGTGCGACTGGAGCACAAACTCGCTTACTACAACTCCGCAGTTCATCGCTTTAACCATTACACCACGAGGACACCCCCTGAGTGTTCTGGATATGACATTAAACCATCTAATGGTGACGCTCCAATCTTGGAACTTTGGGGAATGTGGAGTACCCCTTTTATTGCTATTCCTCCCAGATTCTCTCTGACCTGGAGTGGTAGCACCTGATAGGGTTCTATCTATGGGTCAAATAGAACATTGACATCTAAACTGTATACAAACAAATGACTTGCACTAAATTAAATTGTTACAAATAGAACTGTTTGATCATTTAACTGTATGGAAATAAATAACTAATGTTTAATTAAGATGTTGGTGATACATAGCAATACTTGGAACCATTTAACTGTGTGCAAATGAATGATTGATTGTGTTGTTGTTTAATGGCATATCAATCTTCTTGGGTTATTTAATGCCAAATCCATCCTTCTAGAAGTAATGGTACGATTTAACCCATAGCTGGGAGGATAAGGGAATTTATACTTTTCCCAAGGGTATTTGTCCGAAAGTGAACAACTGGAGTTCAAACTCACTTACCATGGTTTCGCAGTTGAACACTATAACCATTATGCTGTTAGGACACCTACTACAAATGAATGAGTAATATTGAATAGAATTACTGATATTAAATATGGACGCTGACTAAACAGATGGAGAAAAAGCTTGATGGCAACTAGACAAGAATGCTGTGAGCAATTTTGAACAAGTCTTGGTGGCAACACCCAACAAAGCAGCTGTACGGCCTCCTACCTCCCATCACGAAAACTATCAAATTTAGATGAACCAGACATGCAGAACACTGCTGGAGAAGCAGGGACAAGTTCATAAGTGATGTACTCCTATGGACCCCCTCACATGGCCGAGCAAAAGCAGGGCGACCAGCTCGAACCTACATACAGCAGCTATGTGAGGATACAGGATGTAGTCCTGAGGACCTGCCAGAAGCAATGAACGATAGGGAGGAGTGGTCAAGAGAGGGTCAGGGATATCCGTGCTGGCAGCACAAGATGATAATGAATATTAAATAGCAATACTTGAGACTCTTTAACTATGAGCCTGAATTGAATTATTTGTATTACATAGCAATACTCTTGAATTGTTTGTATTACATCACAATACTTGAAACCATTTAACTGTGTGCAAAAGATATGACCTCAGGCTCATTTAAAAATGTATCTCCAAAATGTGTTTACAAATTATATATTTAATATATATGTAAAAACAAGATTTGCCATTAAATAACCAACAATAATTGATTTGCCAAAAAACCAAACTCGGCCATAAAATTGTGTGCACACAAATGATTATAATCAAATAGAAATAAATATTTGAATGAGTATTTGATAGAAATATTCAAAACCATAAAACTGAGTGCAAATTATTTGTGTTAAATAGGAATACTTTATATTGTAACTGTCAACAAAAAACTCTCAAGAAACAACTATATACATGTAAATATAAATGTACAATGGACTCAATTACATTAAAGAAGCTGAGAGAGGTTGACATGCTGCTAAAATCCATCTTTTTGTTACCATTACTCTCAGGTCTAATCTGACCTGTTACAGTCCCATTTATAGATCAAATGATTCTGTTTTGAAAGTGTTTAAAATGATTTTGAACTACCTTTTTGTCCCTAAAATATTGATATTTTGATTGAGTAAGAAATGTTTAAAATGATTGAACATTGGCTCTTAAAGCATTGATATTGCAATTTGTAAAGAATATTGTTAGCAAATAATTATTATTAAATAGGAATGGTTTCTTGAAACTATATAATTGCTTGTAGATTATTATTATGAGATAGAAATATCTGCAATTTTAACTATGCAAGGAAATGATGATTATTATTATTATAAGAAGTTACTTTAAACCATATCATTGTGTATAAATTATTAGTACGAGATAAGAATACTTGAAACCATATAATGATTTGTAAATTATTTGTATTAAATTACCGGACCATTGGCCAAATGAATAGAGTGTTCACCAATGGTCTAGGAGACTGGAGTTCAATCCCAGTTTGAGTCATATCAAAAAATGGTACTTGATGCTGCCTTGCTTAACACTCAGCATTATAAGGTAAGGATCAATGGTAAAGTGGAGCAATCCAGGGAATTGAGTAGTGCCCTTCCCTACAACTCAGTGTAGTAGCTATTGAAAAAAGCCTTTGGGTCACCCTTGACTCATCATCATGTCGTGCCGCAAGCACGGATATCCCTGACCCTCTTTTGCCACTTCTCCCTATTGTTCATCGCCTCTGGCAGGTCTTCAGGGCTACGTCCTGTATCCTCACATAGCTGCTGAATGTATGTTCAAGCTGGTCGGCCTGCTTTTGCCTGACCATATGTGGGTTCCATAAGAGTACATCACTTATGAGCTCGTCCCTGCTTCTCCAGCAGTGTCCTGCATGTCTAACTTGGATAGTTTTTGTGATGGGAGGCAGGTGGCCGTATAGTTGGTGCCTTGTGGGGTTTTACCGCCAGGACTTGTTCAATATTGCTCACAGCATCGCACGCACCCTTGACTAAGGAATATATGATTATTAGTTACTTGATCCTATAAATAGGAATGATTTCTTGAAACCATATAATTGCTTGTAGATTATTAGTATTCTATGGGAATATTTGAAACCATATAATTGTGTACGAATTCTGTATTATGAATAGTTACTTGAAGATTAAAAAAGACTGACTTTAGCTTTAAATAATCCAACAAGAGTTGAGAGGCTATAAAACCAACTGATCACCTAGTCTTAGGTACTATTACGAATTTGAGGTCCACATTGGACTGTGGGTGACTCCATAGAAATGTGTGAACTACATCACATCAAAAGTTGATTAATCCTGTTCTTTTCCGCATTTCATTACTTTGGGATAATTTTGAAAATTGGAGAAACAAATAGAACAAACAATTTAAATAATTTTGGCAGATAATTCAAATATAAAGAAAAAAATCATCCTCTGAATAACATTTTTATTTATTTATTTATTTGTTTATTTTTTTAAAAAATTTTCATATTTGTACATTTACACATTTGTATACACATGTACACGTACATAAAATTAGGCTAAAAGTGCTCTTGTAAGGTGTGTACTTATTTATTACTTATGGACTAGCAAAGGCAGGACGACCAGCTAGAACCTACATACAGCAGTTCTGTGCAGATACACAATGTAGCCCTGAAGACCTGCCGGAAACCATGGACGATAGAGAAGGGTGGCGAGAAAGTGTCAGGAGTATCCGTTTTGATGGTGCAACATGATGATAATGATTACTTGATGATATTGGTTTTAATTGAATAATGCTTCTCTTAGAATTAATCAAATCCTGGTATATTTTGGTAAAGAAGAAAATTATTTTTATAAAAAACTTGTTAAGGGTGTATTTATCTATGGATGATTCTATCTTTATGAATTTATGTAGAGTACAACTGTGGTATAGCCATGACCAACTATACAAACACATGTATATGCATGCACAATCATAACGACGACACTATAAAGATGAGCGACACAGTTCTTAGAAAAATATACCCTCTCACTTTATTTGAAAGGGTTGTGTGAGAGGGAGTTGGAGACCGAACAGAACTGCAACATATTGACCCCCACTCTTATGGCCATCAGTGTTTCTTTCCCGTTCTCCTGGGCTGCTCAACCGGGGGCCTGGGGGCCCAGCCTCTCTGGGTGCTGGTTTTCTCTACTGCATCTTATCTCCAACTCGTCTGATCCCCAACTGATTGAATTTCCTGTGCACTGAGTTATATAATAGTTCAACGCCCACCTTCTTCTTGTGGGCGTCACAATTTCGCACTCATTCAACCTGTCCACGGTCAAGGTTATAATCTTGATATTTCTCGACCAGATGCACCTGTTATTTACACAGGTGCATTTCCTATTTTGACAGCCCAGCCGGGTCGTAGGTCAATATACAACACAACTAGTTTAAATTCAGTTTTCTTTCTCCTAGATTGGTTACCTAATCAAGACTAAAGAGCTCAGTTTGCTCTACTATTTATATGTAGCTGAGGAGAGTAGAACAGATGGATTCATGCCTTTCCTAAGGGTGAAGTTAAATGCAGACAGCCTTGTCCAAGATTTGAACTCATCTATTCCATTTCCTGGGTGATATGTACGATCAACTGAATTAAAACTGGGACCAGTTTATTTATGTTGTACTCTTGATGTCACTTTTTATGGCTATGTCATTTAGTCTTCTTCTTAAGATGGAGTATATTTCAAATTAGTTCCCCTCCCCCACTTTCTCTGCATTTTTTAATGAAAGAGAAAAAAAAAACAATACAAAAAATAAAATAAAATAATCAGCAGCTACACAGACTCATTAAGTCAGAAAATATAGAAACATTTGTTGAACAATATATGAAAGACATTTTTGTTAACTGTCAAAAAGATATTTTTATATTCTGTTGCAAGGTCACATGACCAGAGTTAATTATCTTAAATTATCTTATTCATAGCCTCAAGGGTTTTTGGGGGATTGTTTTTGATCTTATTAAAAATTCTTGTTTGTGTCTTTAATAGATTTTAAGCCAACAATGACAGGAAAAATAAAAGTGGAGAAAAAAAAAGTCAATTTTAAAGTAAGCATACTTATTCTCTGCATTTTATTTGAAAATTTTTTTTCCCTTGTCAAACAAGCAGATGGGGTAATAAATATCACTGTGTAATGATTTAAACATCATTTATAATAAAAAAACAAAGACCTTTAATTTTTGAAGGAAACTTTGTCAATTATAATGATTCCAAGGAATGCACCAAAAGTAGACATCTTTGTTTGTGGGGTTTAGAATACACTAACTGTATCTCCATAAAGGATATGGAGTTACTGCTTCATTGCCATTATTTCATTGATCTGGAGTGGTTGTAAATGTTTGGGTCATGTTGATATGTCAAATAGATCTCTATTTAAGATAATGTTTGAAATGGTTGTCAATTACATTAATATATTAACTTTCATTAATATTGCAAAAAAAGATAAAGTATTTACCTGTTTAAAATGATTGTGAAGATACATTTTGTTAGCGTATATAATTGGAGATAATAATTGTTAATGTGATGTATCAAGCTATTGTAAAAACTATGATACTAAGCTGTATTTAGTGATGAGGCCCAAGTTCTGCAGCTTTAAAAAGAGTTGAGTCACAGCTTTTTCATTAGGGAATCCCTGTGGTGTAGTGGCTAATATGCTGGACTAAAATATTAAAATAGGCAAATTTAAACTCCAGTCATTCTATTGTTTACTTTTGGAATAACACCCATGGGAAACATAATCTTCCTTATCCCTATCTGCAGCTATGAGTTAAATTATACAACTACAGTTCTTTTACAAGGATGGCTTTGGCATTAAGTGATTCTGAAGGCTTGATACACCATAAAAAAAACCAAAAAAAAACCTTCATTACCATTACTCCCAGGTCCACTCTGACCCAGAATAGTAGTACCTGTTATGGTTGCATCTATGAGTCAAAAAGAAACATTTAATCATTTGCTCTACTTGAAACCATTTGTGTATAAAGAAATGATTAAGTTGAATAATAAGTATTACATAGCAATACTTGAAACTATTTAACTGGGTGCAAACAAATGAGCTCTGGCTTGTTAAAAAATTGTTACCAACAAAATATTTGTTTACAAAACATATATATTCAGTATATATGCACAAACAGGATTTGGCATTAAATAATCTACAAGGGTTGATGTGTCATAAAGCACAAACCAACCAAACAACACATTTATGGGTTAAATAGATCTATTTGAGATGTTGTTTAGAATGACTTTGAACTATATTGTCTCTTAAAACATTAATATTTCAACTTAGCATGAAGTATTTACCTGTTAAATATGATTGTGAACAGTATTAATATATTGGCTCTTAAAACATTGATATTTCAACTCCTATTTACCAACCCCTCCGCTCAGGCAGGATATGACACAAGGTCAAGTTTTAAGCGGAGTTTAACAGGTTTGAATTTAGAATTTTCCTTCTCCTAGACTAGTTGCCTCACCAAGGCTGAAGAACCCAGTCTATCCTACTATTTACCCATAGCTGGAGGAAGCGTAATTGGATTAATACCTTTCCCAAGGGTATTAGTGCCATGTTAAATGCAATCATTCTCGTCCAGGATTTGAACTCAAGTTGCTGTGTCCATTTCCTACGACGATAACCATTACACCATGGGCACCTCTATTGATATTTCCACTAAGCATGAAGGTATTATTCATATAAATATTTATAGTTGTCTTTTCTGTACTGTAACACCCAGAAATAAGAAAGCTGTTCTAGAAATAAGTGTTTGTTTACTCATGACATAATTGTTATTGTAGAGCTGACAATAAAACATTTTAAGGCAAGTAAGTTTGAATTTTTTATAATTGTCACACAGAAATCTAAACCCTTGAATTTGAGTGATGGTTAGATTAGATACTCTTTGAACTAACCCAATATAAAGGAAGCTCTTAGTCCTCTTCAAAGTACTCCCTCTCGGACCTTATACACTATTCTTAGTGTCTTTCCATTTTTCAAAATGATCTGAAAAAGTCCTCATTTAAGATCACCCTCTGTTGCTTTGTAGTCTCCTTAATCTTGTCTTTCAACAGTATTTTTCAGCTTTAGAAAAAGCCAGATGTCATTGGTCGTCAAGTCTGGACTGTATGAGGGTGGGAATCAACAGTTTTGGTGATTTGAGAAAAACTCCACATGAGGATGCAGCAGTCACATTGTATACAATCTCATCCAATGTTGATTGAATAAACCTTGTGTTGGGAATTCAAATTGATTGGATAATTTCTGATCAGACAGTGTATTAAAAAAAAAAAAAAAAAAATCGCTTTACTATTAATTAATTAATGATTGAATCATAACGATTAGTGACTGGCAGACCCTAATCTGTCGAGAACAGTCAACATATTGATTCTTTGAATAATTACTTTCATTTGGATATTTTTGTCACTTCTTAGCAGAAACTTACTTGATCATTGTCAGGGAGAACTGCAGTTCTTAAAGGTCATTAAGTAGAATTAAGATAACAGAATCCCAAAATAAACATTTCTGGTTTTAGTCAAGATCACGTAATGTCTGTAACCAGAATGTTTTTACTTGGGGATCTTATTTTCGGAATATCCAGTTTGAAAAAGTTAGTCTGTCATAAAAAAAATAATCTAGTTAAACTTTAAATTTAAATGAAGACAAGCATCAAACTAAGCAACTTCTATAATAAAGTCATATTATGTGATATCCAGTCAGTTGATATCAATAGAAAAATAGCCTGCCTAGGGCAATGGTAATATTTATACAACTCCTCTGCCAGAAGCTAGATACAATAGTAAAGTAAGTAAAGTTGGCGACCATAGTCGAGGGTGACCTGAAGGCTCCCTTTTCGATAGCTACGACACCGAGGTGTAGGGGTGGGCACTACTCTTTTCCCTAGATTGCTCCACTTTACCCTTGATCCTTACCTTATAATGCTGAGTGTTAAGCAAGGTAGCATCAAGTACCATTTTTTTGAGTCGTTGGTATGACTCGACCTGAGATTGAACCCAGGTCTTCCGGGCCATTGGCGAATACTCTAACCATCATGCCAATGTCCAGTTTTCAATACAAGGTCATTTTTTAAGGGAAGTGTATATATTTATCAAGCCTTCTGCACAAGCAGGATCTGTGTTGCATATTGTAACTTAAAATGTTTAGTACACTAGTAAGTAAGAATTAGTATTTTGCAGCCGAGTACTAAGAATTGGTATTACATAGATGGTTTGTGGAAATGTCTCCATATAACTTGGAGTTCCACTGCTCTAAACAGCAGTAAATAAATAGTAATGAACTAGTTCCACTACTACCAGAAAAGGTGTGATAGGCTAGTCCATAATATGATATGAGGTCAATTTTTTAAAGTAGAGTTTAAAGGGTTTTAATTCAGTTTTTCCTTCTCCTAAAGAGGTTGCTTTACCAAAATTAGAATCCAGTCTGCTCTACTATTTATCGATAGTTAGGAGAAGAGTTGGATAAAAATGTAAAATGCAAACAGATTCATCCAAGATTTGATCTTTGGTCACAGAGTCCATTTCCTACAATGATAACCATTACATCACCAGCATCACTTCCTTTTTAATTCAATTCTTTTAGACTGGCTGGCATACCAAAGTTAAAGAGCCTCATCTGCCCTACTATTGAGCCATAGCTTGGTGGGGATAATTAGATCCATACCTTTCTTAAGGATATTAGCTCTGTGAAAGTGCCTTAACCCTTTTCACTTTTCCTGGTACCTCTCTTTCACTCATATATAGTAGTGTCTGTGACCTTGAGTTTCATGTTTTATGCATTTTTCAGAGAGAATGAAAGGTTTTCAAAAAAAGGACCGATTAATATGGCTAATGTTTTGTTTAAAGGGGGATGTATTTTGTGTATCTGTGTGCGTGAGTTTGTGTGCATTTGAATGTTTGTATGTTTTTGTATGGGCTGTTGATCACACATATTGCCCAGTCAGCTGGGGCTGTAGAATACACCAACTACAACAAAGAGGTAAAGCCCCCTCCCCTATGAGTGTCCTGGATATGACACTAAATAATCTGATGGTGAGGTTCCTGTAATGCTAGAACTTTGGAGAATGTTAAGTACCTCTTTGTTGCCATCGCACCCAGGTCCACTCTGGCCCGGAGTGGAAAGGGCCCGATCTATGGGTTAAATAGAACTAAACCGTGGTTTCTTGAGTTTACTGTTTTTTGCATTTAAACTGTGTATTTATGCTAAACTGAATTGTTTAATATAGAACTGTTTTGACATTTAACTGTGTGTAAACAAAATCTGTACTTATACTAAACTGAATTGGTTGAATTAGAATTGTTTGACTAAACTGAATAGCTTGAAATAGAAATGTTTTTGACAATTAAACTGTGTACTCATGCTAAACTGAATTGTTTGCCAACATCACACATACATGTATATATATATATATATATATATATATATATATATGTATAGTGGCATTCATCTTATATAAAATTTCCACTCTCTGTTGTTGGGAAATGGGGAAGCAACCTCTACAATATATACATAATTTTTTTTTTCTACCTTTAAAAACAATCTGAAAAAATTAACTTTTAGGATCATCATCTGTTTGCGTTCTCCTTAACCTTGTCGAGTCTCAAATTTTCCTTTGAACACAGCCCAGTTGGATTGGGCTGTAGAATACACCGACTGCATCTCTGCAGAGGAGTAAAGATCCCCCCTCCAATGAGTGTCCTGGATATGACCCTTAAATCTGATGGTAAGGCTCCAGTAATGTTGGAGCTTTGAGGAATGCTGAGTACCCTTTCATTGCAATTGTTCCCAAGTTCACTCTGAAAGGGCCCTATCTATGGGTCAAATAGAACTGTTTGACATTCAAAGTGAGTGCAAACAAATGACATGCTAAATTGAATTATTTGAAATAGAACTGTTTGATCATTTAACTGTGTATATCTACAAAATGAGTTTACAAATCACATTTCTAATATATATATATATATATATATATATATATATAAACAAGATTGGGCACTAAATAGCAAACAATGGTTGATATGCCATAAAACCAAACCAAACCCAACAGTGTTTTTCTGCTTTGAAAAAAGCCAGATATCACTGGGAGTCAGTCTAGACTGTACAAGATGTTGGTGATGCAATGATTTGACAAAAATCTCTGTACAAAGATGCAGCAGTCACACTGTACACAAGCTCATCCAATATTAACTGAATAAACCTATCTTTGGGTATTTGTTTTTACATGTGCAGTAAGGTCTCCTCTGAATAGTTGACAGGTAAAGTCAAGACTATACAACCTGTTGTCAAGATATTCAAATTAACTGGATACTTTCCTAATAGAGTATAAAGGAATCTTTTTATCATGAATTGAGAATGTTTTTACCTGGGGATCTTATTTTCAAAATACAAAATTTGAATTCATTTTTTTGAGGTGTCAGAATGTTTAAAACTTCTTTCTCATGTATGAACTAATGGTAATTATGTCTTAGTGAATCTAGGAAGAATATGCTGCTGACTTAGGACAAATATGCCACAGATATGAAACAAACTTTGTTTGGTAGGCAAATACATACTGCATAACATTAAAAGTTTACCAAAAAATATTTAGTGGAATAGGCTTAAATAGTTTGAACATGAGTTATTATTTTGAGATATATATATTTTTTTCTTTTCAACTGTCAACGAAGCTTAGAGTGACAAGGTCACTAAGCATATGATATTTTATAGATGGGAATGACGTGTACTACTTAGTAGTTAGATATCTTAGGTCGACCGCATCTATCTTTATTTTCACAGGTTTGTTTTTATGCTTATTTCTGTTTCTGTACAGTATCTACTAAAAAAAAAAGACAAAAACAAAACGAGCAAAAACCCTATTAAATTAGTCGTAAATTATATTTCTTTAAATCAGTCTACTGACCACTCAAAATCCTATGTAACCGCCTAATGGCAATACTGCTTAAGTTGAATCGATGGCAATACTGCTTAAGTTGTAATCGATGGCTATGAAATATACATGTATTTATTCCATGTCAGTAAGCCATAGATTCTTTGCTTAGACTTTGAATTCAGAATTCTCTCCATCTTAAACCTTTTTCCTACCCAAGGCTTAAGAGCCCTGCCAGCTCTGTTATTTACCCACAGTTCGAGGATAAGAGAATGATTCATGTCTTTCTCAAAGGCCTTATCCCAAAACAAAACAAACAGCCTCCTCCAGGGTTGGAACTTGGCTCACTGTTAATGCCTCCAGGTATATACTGTACCCTGATCAAGACTAGCATCATCCTTCAGGATAATGTAATTAAATTTCTCTCTTGCTTGTTTTGAACATGGATTCCTGCATATTTCGGGAGTTCCACTAGAGATTTTACCTAATTTAACCAAAAAACTCTGATGTGCAGATGGTTGCAGTTATGTGCTTGTTTTTATCTGTTTGTAAATTTCAAATACTTTTAGTTTGAATCTTAGTCCAGGAAATCTATGAAGAATATGCAGCTGACCCCAGGATAAATTTCTAATTGAAACAAAACTGTGTTTTTAAACTTGATATGTCTAAAATAAAATGACAAAAAGACAAAACTGTATATAGTCTGATTTTTACCATTCATGTTACCAGAAACTTTGTCAACAGTGAAAAAAAAAACAAAACAAAAAAAACTGTTAAAGTTCAACAGGCTATTTGAACCTGTTAAATATTTTTTTCCTACATGTCATGCAGTTTCGTTTCTTTTGCAATTTGTCCTGGGTATATCCACAACTGTAAGAACTATATGTTTGGGAAAGAGAATATCAAGGCATGTTGACAGCATAGATCCCCTTGTCTCTCTCCCCATCTGTCTCCATTAGCCATTGCAAGTTCTATAGACGGCATCCAGTGTCTACACAAGAGCTGATGAATGAAAGTTTTAGCTGGTAACCCATCACTGTGTCCATTTATAGGAATCTATGGGAGAATGTTGCTTATGATTTTTGTCTATACTTTTTCAGCAGTGCCCAGCATGTCTTGCTTGATGATTTGTGAGGTGCTGCTTTCAGGATTTGTTCAAAACAGCATGCAGCATTCTTGTATAGTTCCCATATGTCTTGTGAGATGGGAAGTAAGTGGCTGTACAGCTGCTGTTTTGTAGGGTGCTGCTTCCAGGATTTGTTCAAAACAGCATGCAGCATTCTTGTATAGTTCCCATATGTCTTGTGAGATGGGAAGTTAGTGGCTGTACAGCTGCTGTTTTGTAGGGTGCTGCTTCCAGGATTTGTTCAAGATAGCATGCAGCATTCTTGTAT
This sequence comes from Sepioteuthis lessoniana, assembly GCA_963585895.1. Lineage (NCBI taxonomy): Eukaryota > Metazoa > Mollusca > Cephalopoda > Myopsida > Loliginidae > Sepioteuthis > Sepioteuthis lessoniana. Next base: position 14,044,830 of record OY757932.1, on the reverse strand, counting down.
TGTTCCCATCTAGCTATTTCTCCAGATGTTTCATTAAAGTACACAAGGAAATAACACAGACAAAAATTTTCTTTCTTTTTTTTTTTTTTTTTTTTTTCCTTTTCCAGTTTGACATGATAGTGTTTATTCTGAAAGCATAAATTTAAAGACAAAATTTAACAAATTCAAAATAATTATATACCATTGAAATATATTAGTCTTTGTTTTCATTATTAAATTAAGTTAATGTCATCATTTATGAAAATTTATGTAACGAATTCCACTGAAACAAAATATATCAAAAAATTTACTTCAACCAAAAAAAAAAAAAAAAAAATCTTAAACATCGTAATGGCCCATTTTCTTTTACCAGTTAGCAAGAGCTGAATGCTCAATACTGGTTGACCATAGTCTTTGTAGAATAATAACACATACCTCCGTAAAGTGTCCAGCTGGCAGACAAAAATAAAGCAGGTCATAGCTCAGTGCAGTCTTCCTTACAATGCTAAACTGAAGCTGGTTTATATAATAAAATACTTCCACTTACTTACAAGCAGCCAATCACGATCTATGCAATTGAATATCCCACTTGTGCACAATGGGATACCCCAAGGCACCATAAATAGCTCCCGTTCCTCAATCAGTAATTGAGTTTCCTGTCTTCACGACTGATTACTCTTAGCTAACGCGATTAATTACTCTCGGCTATCACTACTAATTGCCTTACACAACTTGACAAATCCTACAGTCTTTAGTCAAATTTACGATATATTTCACCTTGAAGTTTCATAGCATTTTCTTGTGGAAAGTAATTACTGAAAATTAAATTTTAATATCATAGATAGAGATTTTCATAGGTAAATGTCTGTTTACCAATTTGAAGGTCTTAATACAATAGGAATAAATTTAGATTCTCCCTAACTTGTTGGATGATATGACTGAAATAAATAATACATTAGACTTTAGGGAGACTATGAATTTATATCTATTGTATTGGACACTTAAAACTTGTTAGCAGATTTTCAAAATTAAAATATATCTTCATAAAGTGTTGGATAATGCATTAGACTTAATAGAGATATTTTAAATTTTTCACTGCAGTGGAAGTTTGGTTATTTTTTTAATGGCATATCCACCCTTGTATGTTATTTAATGCCAAATCCTAGAGAGGTTGACATGCCATTAAAATCACTCAATCCAGGGATCAGGAACATCTAGACAATTTTATAACCTGTTTTACCTGAAGATAAAAACAAGGTTCTGATTTTGGTTTGGTTGCTGTGTTTTAATGGTATATCAACCTTTGTGGCTTATTCAATGCCACAGCTAGTCTTGGAGAAGGCCAGTAGTGATATTATTTTATTCAATCTGAAAATGAACATAATATCATGACTGGTGTTTGAAACCATTCTCTGTGATGTTACAATGCGGCACTTTAGCCACTATACTACACTATACTATGCCTTTTGGATCGACATTTACGAATCTCCTACTTTCAAAAATTTGCTTTAGTTTGTATCACTTTGTAAAATTTTTTTCTTGTGATCCCAAAATATATGGAAAAAAATGAACAAGCAATTACTATAGAGATGGGGGGAACCTTTTTTTTTTTTTTTTTTTTTTTTTTTTTCAGCATTCCTAGGTCCCCCAACCCTTAAAAACAATCTGTTTGTCTAGCTTGAATGTCAAGGTTAATTATCTTCCTGCAACTCAAAACATCAGGCTTATCTGCTCTTAACCTATGTGCCTTTTTTAAAATTAAAGTACACCCTGTCAACAGGGATTAGAATACATGAACTGCATCTTCTGATGAAGGTTAAGACCCTGCTCCCTGAAAAGGTTTTCTGAGTATGACACTAAACTGCATCCGGTGGTGAGGAGCACCACTTTATTGCCATTACTTCCAGGTCCACTCTAACTCAAAGTGGTAGAACCTGTTTGGGTTGGATATGTCGTTCAAATAGATCAGTTTGAAAATTGTTGGTATAGAATAGGAATAGTTGATACCAATTGTGTGGAAATTATTTCTATTGTTACTTCAAGATATAATTGATTACTCAGGATTATTATCAGTTATTTGAAACTATAGAATTGCTGTTTGTTTAAATTTTTGAGATGAAGTTTGATAATTTTTGTCACTTAGACTATTTGGACTATTGTCTTTATCTTCATTGTTATGTTCACAAGGCTTTGGCTGATGTGTTCTTCAGCCTTCTTCAAGCATTTCATGTCAAACTTGGGAACTCACACAAAACTTCAAACTGAACTCCTTTATTTAATCCAGTAGGGTAGACTGTTCTAATTCTGTTAACCATGAGCAGGTACAAGTGTTAAGCTATTGTAAGTATTACCTAGGAAGCAGTGTCTCATCAACCAGGACAGACATCGACACACAACTAACAAAGGCATGGACAGCTATCAATAGGCTATCGGTCATACGGAAGTCAGACTTGATTGATAGAATGAAATGCAGTTTCTTCCAAGCAGCGATTGTGTCGATACTGCTATATGGATGCACTACATGGACGCTAACTAAACAGATGGAGAAAAAGCTTGATGGCAACTATACAAGAATGCTGTGAGTAATATTGAACAGGTCCTAGAAGCAACACTCCACAAAGCAGCAGCTGTACAGCCACCTACCACCCATCATGAAAACTATCCAAATTAGATAAACCAGACATGCAGGACACTGCTGGAGAAGTAGGGATGAGCTCATAAGTGATGTACTCCTATGGACCCCTTCATATGGCCGAGCAAAAGCAGGGTGACCAGCTTGAACCTACATACAGCAGCTATGTGAGGATATGGGGTGTAGCCCTGAGGACCTGCTGGAAACGATGAATGATAAGGAGAGGTGACCAGAAAGGGTCAGGGATATCCGTGCTGATGGCATGATGAGATGATGATGAAGTATTCCTTATAATTTCATGTAAATTATTGGTGTGAGAGAGGAATACTTGAACCAATATGTGTACAAACAAATGATCATAAACAAAAAAAAAGTGAAATTAAAAAAAAAGATGCAATTACAATCAAATATTTACTATTAGGAGTTGATGTGCCATTAAATAAAGCAAAACTAATATTCATAATCTGAACGCAGTTATATGGTTTCAATGACAGAAAGATTAATTTCCTTCAAAATTCTCCCTTTGATTGAGACTGAAGCTGTATTTACCAAGGCAAAAATGAACAATGAATGACTGATTAATTTCGTTCAAAATTGTCCCTTTGGTTGAGACTGAAGCTGCATTTACCAAGACAAAAATAAACAATAACTGAAACACATTTTTTTTCAAAAGAGGATGCATGTTCAAAAAGTATTGTCACTGAAGATGTATTCATCAAGATAGAAAATAACAATGAAAGAAACATTAATTTCCTACAAAATTATCCCTTTGATTGAGACTGAAGCTGTATTTACCAAGACAAAAATGAACAATGAATGAAATAGTCATTTTCTTCAAAATAGTCATCTTGGGATAAAACACACTGAAGAACCTTTTTTAAAATTCCTCTTTTCGCATAATTTGAAGTTTCATAGAGGTTCTTCTTTTTAAATTTCTCCGTGAAATAACAGGACATTGGTGAACTACAGAGGAACCTATACTTTATATATGTTTTCAAATAGATACAAAAGTCACTCACCATTAATAAAAAAACAAAGCTTTGTCAGCTGGGGCTATAGAATACACTGACTGCATCTCAGCAGAGGGGTTAGAATCTATGGGTTGAATAGAATTGTTTGATATTTAAAATCTGTACAAACAAATGATGTGTTAAATTGAATTGTTAGAAATAGAACTGTTTGGCATTTAAACAAATGATTTATAATAAATAGAATTATGAGATAGTTAAGTGGTTTCACTTATTTCTGAGTAGCAAAAAAATGAGCTCAGGTTTGTTTAAAAATGTTATCTCCAAAATCTGTTTACAAATCATATATTTAATATATATGTATAAAGAGGATTTAGCATTAAATAACCTACAATAGTTGATATGCCATAAAAGCCAACCAAACCAAAGCTCTGTGGAGGTTATGTGATATAATGTTGATTGAATAAAATCCTGTGTCTGTTCTTACATGTCTAGTAAGGTTTCCATTGACGAATTGATAGATTACATCAAGGCTATGCAACCAGTTCTTGAGGTATTTAAATTGACTGGATATTTTCCAGACGGCATAAAGGAATCTTTTTCACCATTTAATTAATTAACCAGGGAATCTTAAGGATTCGTGATTGATAGACCCTAATCAGTCAACATACTGACTCTTTGATAGATTACTTTTGTTTGGATATTTTTATCGTTTCTAAGCAGAAACTTACTTGATCATTGTCATGGAGAACTGCAGTTCTTAAAGGTGATTAAGTAGACTTAAGATTACAGAACCCCAAAATAAATTTTTCTGGTTTTAGTCAAGAACATGTAATGTCTGTATCAAGAATGTTTTTACCTTTGATCTCATTTTAAGAAAATGCAGTTTGAACAGTTCAAATTCTTTATAGAAAATGTGTGTGTGTGTATCTGCATTTGAATGATTTTATTCATATCTTTATCTACTATAGCTCAAAGTATATTAATATTCATGAACATATACAGACTGTTCTCATCTTTCGTAGTTATATAACAACAAAGATAAGAAGTCTTAACATATTCATGAATATTGATAATGTATTTTGAACTATAGTGGATGAAGATATAAATAAAATCTCTCACACAAGTGTACGTATATGTATGTGGGTGTGTATATATATATAATATATATATATATATATATAAAGTTTGATTAAACAAAGTACTGAATGAACCCTTCAATTTAAATGGAAAACTATGCGCAGCTAAGCAACTCGTCTAACGTCATCACTTTATTATATATCTTGAAGAGTCAGGGCCAATTTAAAAAAAAAAAATTTCTATTCCTTTTGAATGAAATGATTTTGTGAAACACAGGATTATGTAAGTGCAGCACCCACCACACATATCTTAGATCTGTGTGACTTTGTACCCAAACTGAAAAATCATGTCAAGATGAAGATTTGAAATCATTAAAAGAAATGACAGCACAGCTTCCCCCCATAACGAAAGAAGAGATTGAGGTGTTTTGAACAATAGAAAACTCACTGGAATATAGTTTGTCACTATACTTTTTGAATACATATGTGTGCACGTGCACACACAGTCTGTCCCAAAATGGTATATATTAGTGTAAAAATAGTCTACTTAAAGCAATGGCACGTTAATTTTCTTGAAACACTTCTCTTGAAATCTCATTTAGGAGGAGTCCCCATGGCATTGTGTCTAACATGTTAGACTATGATATTGTAATGTATGAGTTTGTTGTAACCTAATAAAAACGTTACTGAATGAGAAATAAGCAAAACAGGTTGGAATTGAAATGGAAATCTTTATAACATTAACAAAATACAACACTCACCAATAGCGTGAAGAAGGTAACCCACTGCTAATGGTGAACTACTTAGTCACCATATTACCCACTCTTACAATAGTGTCCAATCTCCGGTTGGTTGGTTTTTATAGCATATCAACTTTTGTAGGTTATTTAGTGCGAAATCCATTTTTATACAAATAAACAGTTCTGTTTCGCATAAGTACACAATTTGATTGTAAAAAAACATTTCTATTTAAGCTATTCAGTTCAGTCAAACAGTTCTAATTCAAATAATTCAGTTTAGTATAAGTATAGATTTTGTTTACACACAGTTAAATGTCAAAACAGTTCTTATTCAAACAATTCAATTTAACATAAGTAGTGACCAATATATTTATGAGGATTGGGACAAACCCATTATTGTTCATAGGTATGGTATATAACAGAGTTCAAACTTCAATTGTACTATTACATTCCCTTTTAGACTAATAACTTTGGGAAATTTATGAACCTCCTTATCCTCCCCAGCTATGAGTTAAATAGTACTACGATTGTTCTTCTACAAGGATGGCTTTGGCATTAAATAATTCATGAAGGTTGATATGCCATAAAATGAAGAAACCAAACCAATTTGTATTACTCTTCAAAAATAATCTTCAATTGTATTTAAAACTATCATTAATGAATCACAATTTATATTCCCAGCTATGGATTAAATAGTACCACAACTGTTCTTCTATAAGGATAGCTTTGGCATTAAATAATCCATGAAGGTTGAAACATTAAACAAAGAAACCAAATAAAACCTCACACCATACCAGCCTTCCTTTCTCTTTTTAAAATAGTCTGCTAAATCCTGTTTCTGGATCATCATCAGCTGCCTCATTGTTTTGTTCTTAATCTCATACATAATCTGAAATCTCATTTTCTTTCAATGGTGATAACTTGAAGTCAGTGGTAATCAAATCTAGTAGATGTTGGCGATTCAATTATTTTGCTAAAAATCTCTGCATTAGTGTTGATCTACTTTCTGGCTCAGTATAAATGTGATAGTCGCACACTATACAAGCTCATTCATTTGCCCAGTCAGCTGGGGCTGTAGAATACACCGACTGCACCTCTGCAGAAGGGTAAGACCCCCCCCCAGCGAGTGTCCTGGATATGACACTAAACAGTCTGATGGTGAGGTTCCAGCAATGCTGGAGCTTTGGGAATGCGGAGTACCCCTTCACTGCCATCGCTCCCAGGTCCACTCTGGCCCAGAGTGGTAGCACCTGATAGGGCCCTATCTATGGGTTAAATAGAACTAACGGCATACTTATGCTAAACTGAATTGTTTGAGTAAACTGAATAGCTTGAAATAGAAATGTTTTTGACAATTAAACAATACTTAGATTTAAACTGCGTGCTTATGCTTAACTGAATTATTTCAAAAAGAACTGTTTTTTGACATTAAAACTGTATTTTCACTTAACCGAATTGTTACATATAACTTCTTGAATAGTTTGAAATGGAAATGTTTTTGACAATCAAACTGTACTTATGCTAAACTGAACTGTTTTCAACAGAACAGATTATTTACATAAAAATGGATTTGGCATTAAATAACCTACAAAGGTTGATATGCCATAAAACCCAACAAATCAAACCAATCAATCAAGCTCATTCATACAAAAGGAGTCTCTGTAGTTTAATGGCTAAGGTGCTGGACTGTAGCCTCCAACTAAGTGAGTTTAAACTATTATGTTCCTTTTTGGACTAGTACCATTGGGAAAGGCATGAACCCTCTTATCCTCCGACTATGGGTTAAGTAGTATCACTGCTGTTTTACTAGGATGGCTTTGGCATTAAATAACCTACGAAGGTTGATATGCCAATGATGAAATCAACCAAACCAAGTAAACCTGTGGAAGAGTCTGTAAGAGTTAGATCAAGTAGGGTAGACTGGGTTCATTATCCAAGTAGAGTAGACTGGGTTCTTTTGTCTTGGTTTGGCAACCTGCTTGGAAGGAAAACTCTGAATTCAAACTAGCTTTACTCCCTTAAATGAAATTAACCTTGTATCACATTCTACCCATGGTGAAGAAGTTGGGTATTGAACCAGTTCTCATGATACAAACTGAATATTTTCTGGATGGTTTTATGGCATATCAACACTTGCTGGGTTATTTTATGCCAAAGTCAATTTAACAATTATGGTCTTCACTTATATACAATACAAATATGCGTCTTTACAATCATTCTAAATAGGTAGATACTTCATAATTAATAACTAATGTGTTGGACTGTAGACTCAAAGTTAAAAAAAAAAATCTTAAGGTCATCATCTCAAACAGATCTATTAGACCTCTAGATGGGACCCTAACAGGTTCAACCATTCTTTAAGATTAAGAATGGTGGACCTGGGAGTAATAGTAATGAAAGGGTGACTTCTCAGAACTGCAACCTCATCATTAGATGTTGTTTAGTATCATAGTTTTTACAATATTTTGGTACATTACATTAACAACTGTGGTCTCAAAACTGTATATGGTGCAAAAATGTATTTCCACAGTCATTTTAAACAAATAAGATGCTTCATAGTTATTTGCAATATTAATGTAGTTCACAATCATTTTAAACATTATTTCGGATCTCTTTAACCCATAGATGCAACCTTAAAACAAAATATAACTCTGGGTTAGATTGGATATGGGTGTAATGGTAGTGAAGGGAAAACTCTACACTCCCCCCAGAGCCCCTGAACTGGACAAACCAAACAGCTGGGATTGTATAATATGCTGACTGCATCTTTGCAGAGGGATGAGACTCCCACTCCCAAACTAGTGTCTGAGATATGGCACTAAACCATCTGATGGTGAGGCTTCAGTCCTGAAGCTTGGGGAATATGGAGTACTCCTTCATTACCTTTACTCTTAGGTCCACTCTGACCTGGAGTGGTAGTATCTGTTAGGTTCCCATTTATGGGTCAAATAGAACTGTTTAATCATTTATCATAATTGAAACCATTTAACTGCGTGCAAACAAATGAGCTTTGGCTCATTTAAAAAATGTTTCTTATAAACTAGTCACTTAAAAACCATACGTATAAACAGGATTTGGTTTTAGATAACTTGCAAGAGTTGATATGCCATAAAACACAACCAACCAACAACCAGAATTGGAGCCTTACCACCGAATGCTCTTGAATATCATATAATGCTCTACATGTAGTATGGTGAACACCTGCCCAATTGGCCTAGGCTGTAGAATACACTGATTCCATCTCTGCAGAGGGGTAACCCCCACATCAACGAGTGTCTGGGATATGACATTAAACAATCTGATGGTGAGGATCTGGTATTGGAGCTCTGGGAAATGTGGAGTACCCCTTCATTGCCATCACTCCCAGTTCCACTCTGGTTCAGAATGGTAGCACGTAATAGGGTTCTATCTATGGGTTGAATAGAACTGCTTGATATTAAAACTGTGTGCAAACTAATGACTCAGGCCAAATTGAGTTGTTAGAAATAGAACTATTTGATCATTTAACTGTGTGTAATGACTGACGTTCAATTGAATTGTTAGTGATACATAGCAATACTTGAAAACATTTAACTGTGTGCAAAAAAATGAGCTCAGACTCATTTAACATTATCATCAAAATGTGATTACAAATCATATGTTTAATATATATGTATAAAGAGGATTTGGCATTACATAACCTACAATGGTTGATATGCCATAAAACCCAACTAAACCAAATCTTACATTTTCTATATATATGTATAAACAGAATATTGCATTACATAACCTACAATGGTTGATATGCCATAAAGCCCAACTAAACCGAATCTTACATTTTCAATATATATGTATAAACAGAATATTGCATTACATAACCTACAATGGTTGATATGCCATAAAACCCAATTAAACCAAATCTTACATTTTCAATATATATGTATAAACAGAATTTTGCATTACATAACCTACAATGGTTGATATGCCATAAAACCAAACTAAACCAAGCTATGAACAGACGTATTTAGTGACATCAATAAACACACAACACTAATTTACTCAGGATTAACGTTGCAATCAAAATGTACCCATTGATACTGATTATGACAATCAAAGAGGAATATCCCCACAACCATTTCACAATGTCATAAATAACTGATGTTTAATTGAATTGTTTGTGTTAAATAGCAATATCTGAAAACATTTAACTATTCTTAATAGCATTGAGATAATTGGAGAATATTGCATAGTGAGTAAATCATAAAAACGAGTTGAGTGAGAAAAACTTAAAGATAACGATCAAAATGACTATGAATATTAAAGATAGGGATATTAGTCTGAATCAGATAATGAATGTTTATGATGAAGTTATTAACTAAATTGGCGTCCTGTTGGCTGGTGCTGTAGAATACACTGATTGCACCTCTGCAGAGGGACAAGCCTCCCACTCCCAACGATTAGCCATGGATATGACACTAACCCATCTGATGGTAAGGCTCCAGTCCTGAAGCTGTGAGGAATGAAACAGCATGTAGGCTTATTTACTTCTCTGTGAAGTGTCATCCAAAATGTGAAACTGATCTGCTGGGGATACAGTTAGTGTACTCTAAGCCCCATTGATAAGGCCTAGTTATTTGTTCTCCTTTATTTCCAATGATAGTAAACATGTTTGGTAAGGGTATGAAAGGTATGGGCCTGTGGACTGCCTGCTTAATTTTATTTCTTTTTAGACTTTTTTATTCAAAAACATTCTATATGTTTATAGATATTATAAAAGTTGGTGACCCTAATCGAGGGTGACCTGAAGGCTCCCTTTCCAATAGCTACTACGCCAAGGTCTTGGCACTCTTTTCTTAGGATTGCTCCACTTTACCCTTGATTCTTACATTATACTGAGTGTCAAGCAAGGTGGCATCAGTGTCTTTTTTTTTTTTTTTTTTTTTTTTTTTTTTGAGTCTATGGTATGACTCAGCCTGGATTGAACCCTTCTCTCCCAGACCATCAGTGAACACTCTACTCATTAGATAAATGGCCTAGTCTATAAAATAGTTTATCTTTAGCCATTAATCATTACAAGTTAGAGATATTCAAAATAGTTATTATTAGGTGTTATGCATTGCCAAACTTTACAGTATGTATGTCTAACATATGGTTTGAGGTCGTGACCTGACTTGTAGCTAGATTTCGTTCAGCCCATAGTTCAGGATGGTCTATCGACTTTATTCAAAATATTGTTAATATATTTGTAGAGTTTATAAAACAGTTTATTTTCAGCCACTGACAATTAAGTTAAAGATACAATGGGGAAATTTCTCTCCATTCTTACTCCAAAGGACTCTTACTTATAATGACTGTGTGTGTGTGTGTATATATATATATATATATATATATATATATATATATATATATATATATATATATATATATATATAATCATCAGAAAAAGAATTAAATTTGGTAATTTCATTATAAAAGTAACTGCTTTTCCATCTGAGGAGGTCACAATATCATCTATGGACAGACATAAATTTATAAAGGAATTACCAAACTGAATTCATTTTTGTCTGATTTATAAAAAATATTTTTGTTCTGCATGTGCATTTCAGTATATATATCTAAACTGAAATTATTTACATATTTGTTAGCCATTGGCATTGAGCGCTCCATTGGGTATTCTACATTCTCCTGGGACTATTACGTTTTAGTCTAATACTTAGACTATTTACCCTTGGGGAAAGGTATGAATCCCCTTATCCTCCCATCCATGGGTTAAATCGTACCACTACTGTTCTTCTAGGAGAATGGCTTTGGCATTAAATAACCTACAAAGGTTTATATGCTATTAAACAAAGAAACCAAACAAACTTAGACAATTTTCTTTGGATTTTATATATATATATATATATATATATATATATAATTTCAGTTGTTATTCTGGAGGTAGGGCTTCTCAGCCTAGAGAGTTATTCTCTCATGTCTGTCTATTTTAAAAGCAATAAAAATTCTTTTAGAACAAGTCATTTGTCCTTGACTTTGGTTAGAGTCAAAATAATCATTCATAACAGTCTGAGCCAAGATGTTAACTCAGTAATTTTTGCACTGGCCAGTCGGCTGGGGTAGCAGAAAACACCAACTGTTTCTCTGCAGAGGAGTAAGACCCCCACCCCCATGAGTGTCCTGTACATGACTCTAAACAGTCTGATGGTGAGGTTCCAGTAATACTGCAGCTTTGGGGAATGTGGAGTACCCCTTCATTGCCACTACTCCCAGGTCTGTTCTTGCCCAGAGTGGTAGCACCTGATAGGGTCCAATCTATGGTCAAATAGAAGTAAACTGTGTACTTATGCTAAACTGAATTGTTTGAAATAGAACTGTTTATATGTATAAAAATGGATTTGGCATTAATAACCTACAATGGTTGATGTGCTATAAAACCAAACCAAATCGGTAACTTTGATAGTTTTTGTTTTATTTTTATACTGTAAAATATTAATTTGTTGATATTGTTCATAATCATCATCATGTCGTGCTGGTAGCATAGATATCCCTGACCCTCTCTCGCCACTCCTCCCTATCGTTCATCGCCCTAGGTAGGTCTTCAGGACAACATCCCGTATCCTCACATAGCTGCTGAATGTATGTTCGTGCTGGTCGTCCTGCTTTTGCACGGCCATGTGTGGGGGTCCATAAGAGTACATCTCTTATGAGTTCGTCCCTGCTTCTCCAGCAGTGTCCTGCATGTCTGGTTCATCTAACTTGAATAGTTTTCGTGATAGGAGGCAGGTGGCCGTACAGTTGGTGTCTTGTTGGGTGTTGCCGCCAGGACTTGTTCAAGATTGCACGCAGCAATAATGTTATTTAAAGAAAGAAATTATGTAACCTGTCATTTTGGGCCCATGAAAATCAACCCCAAAAGATAAGAAAATCCTTCAAATAACATAACTGACTAATAAATTTCTAGCTGAAATAATAAAAAATAATCTTTTAAAAATCTTAAATGTGTTTTACTCTCAATTTTTCAAAGAATATATTTTTGTTTCAACTTAAAAGCTAAATTTTGATGGTAAATAATTTTTTGTTTATTATATTATATGAGGGATTTGAGTCTCAATTAAATTTCTATGTGTAAGTCTGAAATCTGTTCCATTGAGGAGTTAACATCACAGATTCTAGTGGCAACTAAGACAAGCACTTAACCTGAGCCCAGAAACATTTGTTTTGAAAAATACGACAGATAAAGAGAAAATATCATTTTGGTTTTTGTAGAATGCTCAGTTGTGAAGTGCAAACAAGCACAGGCATAGAGATTTAATGAATTGTATTTAGAAAAAAATGTTGCTGGATGGTAAACTTCTTATATGCTTAATTATATATATATATATATATATATAATGATTGTGTTATAAACATGAGCCCAAGTAATATTGATCACATAGTCTCCATTTTTATATATATATATATATATATATATATATATATATATATATATATATATATATAAATTTTTTAGCCATTACATATTCATATGTTTTTAACCATTTTATATATATATATTTATTTATTCATTTATTTATTTATTTTTTTTTTTTTTTTTAAGAAGTTCTTTGAATAAAGAATGAAATATTACTACTAAATCTGTTCTAAGTGTTTGATTTATCCACTTTTCCACTCATTTTTATCATCTTGTCAGATTCACCAAAATTTACCATTTCTCTCTCTCTCTCTCTCTCTCTCTCTCTCTCTCTCTCTCTTTTTTATATATATATATATATATATATATATATACGCACACATTTATTTCTAACCATTACATATTCATTCTTTTTTTTTTTTTTTTTTTTTTTTTTTTTTTTTTTTTTTTTAATAGTATTTCGTTGCTGTACAAAATTGGTCAAAAATAATTTTTAATATTTCTTGAATGTATAATGCTGCACCAGAAATAATGAAATCCTCTTAAATTTTATTTAGAAGAAAGTTAATTTTTTTTTTTCTTCAAAAATGAGCAATACTGTAAATAATACCTAATGATATTCGTTTTGATTGTATAAAGTCTCACTAGAAGGAATAAAATCTTGCTATCTTTGGTTTAGAAGGAAATTAACTTTTTAGAAAAAATTGTCAGGGCTATAAATTTCAATGTGGTCTAGGAACATGGAAAGGTTTTCTATCCCTGGCCCATGCTATACTAAGTTAAACGGTTTAAGTAATGAAACATCTCACATTGCAGTTAGTAAGCTAGTTTTGTAGACCATTACTACCACAATTGTTCCCTTGGGCTGTAGTAAGACAAACTTAAGTAAACATTAGCTTTATCTATAACAAGGAGGAGAAATGAGTCAGTCAATTTAGTTTCAAGTATTTTTGGCACTTAGATTTATTTACTTTTTGGATCTGTTTTTTAAAAACAATATGGCAGAAAATGTAAGTTAAGGGCAGCCCCTTACCCGTGTTAGTGACACCAGTAAATGAGCAATTTTCATAAAAAACAAAACAAAACAAAACAGATGGTAATGTCATAATTTACTGTCTGTGGTTATTTTACTTGTTCTACAAACAGTGGGGGGTTGAGTGTGAAAGAGGAAAAAAAAAATGGATAAAAAGCATAAAAGCAAGAACACCAAAATAGAAAAATTCTTTTTCATATTGTCATTCACTGTGAAATGGTGGAGAAAATTCAACTTGTAAGACTGAATAACTTGAAACAATGAATTTTCTCTAGTTTTAAGCGGTCTAAATATTCAGAATAGAGCATAATAAAATATTTATGATAAAATAATATTCATTTTTGGGCAGTTTGATTTAGGATCTTATTTTTGTTGCTCAAATAGTAGTAATTATTGTAGTAGGCATAAGGTTTGTCTGAATTTCTCAAATTGTTATTACTAATTTTTGACTAGTTTTTTTTTTTTTTTTTTTTTTTTTTTTTTTCATCCCAAAATATTAGTAATTAGAAGAGAAAGAGAACACACTAATTTTGTCTAAAATTCTGAAATCAAGCATTGATATCCTTAATTTTGGACGAGTTTATGTTTTCATTTGGAAATCAGACCTGACCGATAAAATGAAATGCAGTTTCTTCCAGGCAGCGGTTGTATCGATACTGCTATATGGATGCACTACTTGGATGCTAACTAAATGGCTGAAGAAGAAACTAGACGGCAATTACATAAGAATGTTCAGAGCAATATTGAACAAGTCCTGGCGACAACACCCCACAAGACACTAACTATACGGCCACTTACCTCCTATCATGAAAACTATACAAGTTAGACAAACCAGACACGCAGGACACTGCTGGAGAAGCAAGGACGAACTCATCAGTGATGTACTCCTATGGACCCCCGCATATGGCCAAGCAAAAGCAGGACGACCAGCTCTAACATACATACAGTAGCTATGTGAGGACATGGGATGTAACCCTGAAGACCTGCCAGAGGCGATGAATGATAGGGAGAAGTGGCAAGAGAGGGTTCACATTGTTAATTTAAGACTATTTTTTTTCATATCATATTTGTTTCTTAGACACAAGTCTTGTCTAAATTTTTTAAAATGAAGCATTTTTGACTAGTTTTTCTTTTCATCCTATTTTTATTGCCTAAAGAGTAATAATAGTAAACACATTAGTCTTGTCTAAATTTCTTAGATGAAGCATTGACATTATTAATTTTTGACGAGTTTGTCTTTTAATCTTATTTTTGTTGCCTTGGTAGTAGTAGGCATAATAGTCTTGTCTAAATTTCTAAATTTTTTGCTTAACTAGTTTTTTGTTCCATCTTATTTTCTTGGGTTTTTTTTTCATCACGATTCTCAGGTCACTTTTATATTATTCTAGGAACATGAAAAAAGGATACCATTTATCAGAAAATGTGTGTTAAAATTTTGTCGGAGGCTACTTCATTTCTGACCCATTCTATTTAAGATTCACAATAAGAAATATACTTATTATATATGCTGCTTCTTGCTCCTCTTCAGCTTTGGTTGGTTCTCTTCTTTGCCTGGCTATTCCATTTTCTTTAGCTGTTCTATTCTCATTATTAAGATGAATAACAAATACAAAGTCATCTTTTCTCATATTGACGCACAACTTTATCCTATTTACCAACTCCTCCGCTCAAGCAATATATGACACAAGGTCGATTTTTAAGTGGAGTTTAACAGGTTTGAATTCAGAGTTTTCCTTCTCCAAGACTAGTTGCCTCACCAAGGCTGAAGAAAACAGTCTGTCCTACTATTTACCCATAGCTGGAGGGAAAATAATTAGATTCATACCTTTCCCAAGGGTATTAGTGCTCTGTGAAATGAAATCAGTCACGTCCAGGATTTGAAGTCGTGTCGCCGTGTTCATTTCCTACGACAATAACCATGGGCACAACTTTATTATTGACCCTGTACAAAGCCCTGTTGGCTGGGGTTATAGAATAAACCGACTACATCTCTGCAGAGGGACAAGCCTCCCACCCCCAACGCGTGTCCTGGATAGGACATTAAACCATTTCATGGCCAGGCTCCAGTAATGATGGACTTCTGGGAAATGGTGAGCACCCGTTCTTTGACATTGTTTCCTGGTCCACTCTGACCTGGAGTGGTAGCATATGTTAGGGTCTGATTTATAGGTCAAATAGAACAGTTTGGTATTTAAACTATGTATTTATGCTACATTGAATTGTTAGAAATAGAACTGTTTGATGACTCAACTGTGTGTAAACAAATGAATCATGTTTAATTTAATTGTTAGTGATATATAACAATACTTGGAACCACTTAATGAATGAATATGTTGAATTGAATAATTAGTGTTAAATAGCAATACTTGTAACCACTTCCCTGTGTGCAAGCAAATGATTAAGATTGAATAGAATTATTAGTGTTAGTCAAATGGTTTCTATTATTGCTATCTATGTGAAAATACTACCAATGCTAGTGTGCAAACAAATTAGTTCTAATTCATTTAAAAATGAAATTACATACAAACTATTAACCTATAAATCATGTTCTATATCCATTGAAATGTATGCAAACAAATGACTGATCTTAAATGGTTACTGTTACAACAATACTTGAAACCATTTAACTGTGTGCAAACAAATTAGTTCTAACTCATTTAAAAATGAAATTACCAGCAAACTAATCTTTTACATATCATGTATATCTGTTTGAATGTTTGCAAACAAATGACAGATGTTAAATTGTGACTGTTATACTGCAAAGTGCCCGTGGTGTAATGGTTATCGTCGTGGGATTTGGACACGGCGACACGAGTTCAAATCCTAGATGAGACAGATTACATTTCACATAGCACTAATACCCTTGGGAAAGGTATGAATCCAGTAATTCTCCCTCCAGCTATGGATAAATAGTAGGGCAGACTAGGTTCTTCAGCTTTGATGAAGCAACTAGTCTAGGAGAAGGAAAACTCTGAATTCAAACCTGTTAAACTCCGCTTAAAAATTGATCTCGTGTCATATCCTGCCCGAGCGGAGGGGTTGGTAAATATGGTTATACTGCAATACTTGAGACCATTCATCTGTGTAATATAAATAAAATGAGCTCGGGTTTGTTTAAAAATGTTATCAACAAAATGTGTTAACAAATCATATATTCAATGTATACTTATAAAGAGGACTGGCATTGAATAACCCACAATGGTAGATATGCCATAAAAACAGACCACACCTGACCCAGTACACAGGTCAAAAGCACTGGACCATAAGATGGAAAATTACATCCTATTTTGACTGGTTTCAGCTAACTCACTTAAAATTGAAATCTAAGTTCTAACTTTTTAGTCACCTGACTTTATAATCCTTCAATGACTGCCAAATGTTCAACTGCCCTTAAAGGTTAGTATTTATCAATTAAACTGAATTCATTTTTCTTTCCATCTGTTTTAACGGTTATTTGAATTCTATACATTGCAAACATATGAGCTCTGGCTTGTTTAGAAATGTTACTAAAAAGCTATTTGTTTATAAATCATATATATTTAATACATGTATAAAGGGGATTTGGCATTAAATAGCCTGCAAGGGTTGCTATGCCATAAAACTTAACCAACCATCAACCTTGGCCAAAGTTTATTTAAAAAACAAATGATCAATATTAAATTGAATTATTAGTATTAGATGGTAATACTTCAAACCATGTGCAAGCAATAAATTGCAATATTTAAAACCCATTTAACTGTGAATGAATAAATAATGTTTAATAGAATTACTCATGTTAAATAGTTATACTTGAAACCATTTAACTGAGTGTAAATAAAACTTTTAGTGTTAGATAGCTATCCTTGAAACCATTTAACTGTGTGGCTCATTTAAAAATTGTTACCTACAAATTGTTTGTTTACAAATAACTTATATTTAATATGTATGTATGTATGTATGTATGTATGTATAAAGAGGATTTGGCATTAAATAACCTACAATGGTTGATATGCCATAAAACCAATCCAAACCAAATCATATATATTTAAGATATATATATAAAGAGGATTTGGCATTAAATAACCTACAATGGTTGATATGCCATAAAACCAATCCAAACCAAATCATATATATTTAAGATATATATATAAAGAGGATTTGGCATTAAATAACCTACAATGGTTGATATGCCATAAAACCAATCCAAACCAAATCATATATATTTAAGATATATATATAAAGAGGATTTGGCATTAAATAACCTACAATGGTTGATATGCCATAAAACCAAACCAAACCAAATCATATATATTTAAGATATATATATAAAGAGGATTTGGCATTAAATAACCTACAATGGTTGATATGCCATAAAACCAATCCAAACCAAATCATATATATGTATAGAGGATTTGACATCAGATAATCTACAAGGATTGATGAGCCATAAAACTCGATCAGCCTTGAAGTCAGTTGACCTTAGGTAGGTTAATGGTTGAAATGAATTAATTATTTATAAAGTACTCCACTACATGCCAAATAAAAGATTAAATCAATCTATTATTTAACACTGCAACTATAACCAATATGCTAAGCTCGCCTCCTGATGGTGGTTTATGTAGAATCAACCATACTATTTTGATGAGCTGATAGCAGAAGAATGGAGCACTGGTGTTCCATAGATTATCAGAACATTCCTCAGGTTGTGAATTCAGAGTTTTCTCTTCTAGACTGGTTGTCTTACTGAAGAGAGTGAGCCCAGTCTATTCTGCTATTTAATCATAGCTGAAGAGGAACAGATGGATTCATGCCTTTCTCAAGGGCATTGATACAAAGGGTAATGCAAATAGCCTCATCCTGCACTTGAATTTAGCTCGTCACTCATTACAACTGATTCTGTTTTGTGCCTGCTATCAACCTTGGCCAAGTTCAGTTGGCTGAGGCTGGAGAATACACCAAACTGCATCTCTTCAAAGGGGATAAGACTCCCTCACCCCCGAGTATCCTGGATATGACACTAAATCATCTGATGATGAGACTCCAGTTGTTGAGGTTTAGGGAATGTGGAATACTCTTTTACTGCCATTAATCCCAGGGCCACACTGACCCAAAGTGGGAGTACCTGATAATATCCCATCTATGAGTTAAATAGAACTGTTTGATCATTTAACAATATGTAAACAAATGACTGATATTTAATTGAATTGTTAGTGATAGATAGCAATACTTAGAACCATTTAACTTTGTTTACTTATGCTAAATTGAATTGTTTGAAATAGAACTGTTTGATCATTTAATTGTGTGCAAACAAATGACTGATGTTTGAATTGTTAGTATACATAGCAATACTTGGAATCATTTAACTGTATGTGTAAATTGAATTATTTGTGTTACATGAAAATACTTGGAACCGAACAACTGTGTGTGAATAAATGTATTGATATGAGCAATATTTGAAACCACTACACTATGTGCAAACAAATGATTAATAATGAATTGAATTATCAGTATTATATAACAATACTTGAAACCATTTAACTGTGTACAAACAATAGCAATAGTGAAAATTAGGAAGAAAATCGTCACTCATCCCAGCGCATATGCTCTACGTGCCAGATCCGTTTTTTTGACTAGAAAAAAAACATGGCTGCCCTGAGCGAGGTTTTATTGCAAATGGTCACGCATTTTCACGTCGGCAGTCATGTAAAACCACGGAGAGTGAAGATGTGCATGCAAATGAGGGCAGGCAGAAACAATGGATGTTGTCACTCTGTGTGTTTTCTGCTCCAACGTTGGACACGAATTGATTAGAGGAGAAGCGGTGGACAGTTTAAAGAGACGAGAATTATCGAATACTAAAAGGTGTTGGCTAGTGATTGCGGGTTTTTGCAGTCGAGAGACGTGGTGGCAACTCTACCTGATACAATATGTGCAAACAAATCAGCTCTAATTCATTTAAAATTAAGGTTACCTACAAACTATTCACTTAGAAATCATCATATAATAATTGGATGTATATCTTTTCCAAAGGTATTAGCATTAAGTGAAATGCAAACAGCCTAATCCAGGATTTGATATATGTGGTGCATTCTATAAGTTTCCCGCCTTTTTTTTGTACAGGCATTTAAAATTGTCGTAGACTCTTGAAAATTCACTATATTATTGCTACACATCTTATGAGATGACTGACCAATTTTTATGATTTCATATTCAAATGAACTGCTACAGCACCAATTGGAATACACCCTACTAAAACCTGATTGTCACAGCTGGGGAATTTCAAAAATGCAATCAGACGTGAGGAGACTTTAGAAGAACGATATGCAATAAAATTCTGTTTTAAACTTGGAAAAAATGCCACAAACATATGGAATGCTTCAGACTGCTTTTTGATCATCTTGCATGAATCGAACATCAGTTTTTGAGTGGCATAAGAGATTCAAGGAAAGCAGGGAGTCTGTGAGGGATGATGAGAGGTGTGGGAGGAGTAAGGAAGTCAATACTCCAGAGTTGATCGGCCAAAGGGTTAGGGTTACTATGTTGAGGTTTTAAGGGAGTTCAGGAAGAGATTCCTAGGGAAGAGGCCAGCACTCTTCAAATCGGGTCAGTGGCATTTCCACCCGGACAATACACCAGACCACAACTCCATCCTTGTTACTGACTATTTGAACAAGATGGGCATCAAGACAGTTCCTCAGTCACCTTATAGTCCAGACCTTGCTCCCTGTGACTTTTGGTCATTCTCTAAGCTCAGAGGCTGTTGTTATGAGACAATTGAGATGAAAGAGGCTGTGACGAAGGTCATTGACACGCTTACACAAGAGGACTTCCAGGAGGCCTTGCAGAAGTTGTTGGAATGGTACAAGTGCATTGCAGCTGGAGGAGATTACTTCAAAGGGGACTAGAGTTTCATGTATGTACCATCAATAAAAGTGCCCATACGAAAAAAGTCTGGAAACTTATTAATGATCCTTGTATGTATAACGATTTAACTGTGTGCGACCAAATGACTGATGTTGAATTAGATTGTTAGTGCTAAATAGCAATGCTTTGGGGAATGGGGAGTACCCCTCTATTTCCCTCACTCTCAGGTCCACTCTGGCCTGGAATGGTAGCACCTGAAAGGGTCTTATCTATGGGTCAAATAGAACTGTTTGTCATCTAAACAGTGTGAAAACAAATGACTTATGCTAAATGGAATTGTTAGAAATAGAACTGTTTGATCATTTAACTGTGTGTAAACAAATGACTGATGTTTAATTGAATTGTTAGTGATAGATAGCAATACTTGGAACCATTTAACTGTGTGCAAAAGAATGAACTTAAACTCGTTTACCAACAATCTATGTTTATATATACACACACACACACACACACACACACACACACACACACACACATAAATTTGTAAACAGGATTTGGCATTAAATAAACTATAACCTTGGCCAAAATTCACTTTATTTGGTAATTCTATTTTTCCTACGAGTAACCTTCATGTTACCTAACACATTTTTATTCTTCACAACAAGAGGAAAAATGATCAAAGCATTGCCTTCTGCTCAACTTTTTAATCATATTTACCAACTCCTCCGCTCGGGCAAGATATGACACAAGGTCAAATTTAAGTGAAGTTTAACAGGTTTGAATTCAGAGTTTTCCTTCTTGTAGACTAGTTGCCTCACCAAGGCTGAAGAACCCAGTTTGCCCTACTATTTATGCATAGCTGGAGGGAGAATAATTGGATTCATACCTTTCCCAAGGGTATTAGTGCTGGAAGGAAGCTGTTATAGAGTATCATCCAATTCATTTTCAACTAGGATCCCTTGGTCTAGAAGAATAGATGCAAGGGGTCCATAGATGGCTCTCCTTATAGTGTATGATGCTGCTACTGCTAATCAAGAGCAGACAATAAATCGTCCATTACCATTGAGGATTTCTGAGGAAGAGAGTGTTTCGCGGGCTTTTTTCAATTTTTGGTGCTAGGAAAGATGGTTCGGGCTGAATAGGACAAGTCATCCTGATTGGGTGAAAATATTTGGCAATCCTAACAGTCAAATTAAATTACGCGCCAAACAAAAATACAAGGTTCTTTCTGCTACACATACCAGGAACATCCTTTAAGAGGAGAATCTTAAATCCTCTGCAGAGGGAAACAGTAGGATTAGGAAACACCAATCATCATAAAACATTAAAAAGTGTGGATGAAAAATGTATTAAGAATGTTGTGCTAATGACTACTGTTCTTCTACAAGGGTGGTTTTGACACTAAATACCCCATGAAGGTTGATGAGCCATTAAACAAAGAAACCAAATGAATTTATATTACTCTTCAATAATAATCTTCGATTATACTTTAGTGTTATTGATAAATTATAGTTTATATCCCCAGCTATGGGTTAAAGAGTATCACTACTGTTCTTCTACAAGGACAACTTTGGCATTAAAATAACCCACTAAAGTTGATATGCCATTAAACAAAGAAACCAAACTAAAAATGGCTTTATTGCAGGGATGTTTAAATTTATCTATGAAAAAATGTTTTTTTGATTTACGGAAATGTGCCACAGATTGTCTGAACAACATTCCTCGGGTTTTGAATTCAAAGTTGTTCCTTCTCGATTAGTTGCCTTACCAAAGTTAAGAACTTTTTTTTTTCTTTAAGTAAGTAACACTCAAGTCACAGCTTCCTTTTTATGAAATAATCTTAAAATGCCATTCGATTATGAATAAATTAAAAAAAATTCTTTGGGGAATTAGAATCAGCTAAAATTTTTCTTAAAAAAGACTTGCATAAGGGTGGGAAGAGAAACACTGGGACGCCATAAATTGTAAAATTTAAAACTAAAATGAAATATTGCTTTGTTTGACAATTTTCTAATTATATTTCTTTTATCATATTTGCCAACCCCTCCACTCTGGTAGAATATGACACAAGGTCAATTATTAAGTGGAGTCTAACAGGTTTGAATTCAGAGTATTCCTTCTTCTTGACTAGTTGCCTTATCAAGGCTGAAGAACCCAGTCTGCCCTACTACTTATGCATAGCTGGAGGGAGAATAATTGGATTCATACCTTTCCCAAGGGTATTAGTGCTATGTGAAATGCAATCAGCCTTGTCCAGGATTTGAACTCGTGTCACCATGTCCATTTCCTATGATGATAACCATTACACCATGGGCACCTCCTGATTATATTTCTTTAATGGTCAATGCTTGATATACAAAAAGAAATATGGAATTTCTATGAAGTGTTACAAAAAATTGATTGAAGTATAAATTAAGATGCAAGAAAATGCAATATATCATGATGCATCTGTACTTTGGTCTGAGCAGTGGTATGAAAAATGAATTAAATGTAATATATTAACGTGACCTGCAGGTGTGAATATGGCGGATGTTGTGGACAGATAGATTGATGGGACCGGTCTGATCACCGGGGTGTCACCATGTCCACAGGTGCTGTGTATCAGAGGATGTTGACAGGATCATATCCGCTCAAGGATAATATCAACAAGGTGATTGCCGAAATGTCACAATGCCCACAGTTGTTGTGTTGAAAACAGGTGCATCCGGTTGAAGATATCGGAAAATCACCGAACAGTGGGCATCATTGAATTCGATGATGGTGGCAGATGCGTACGCTCACAGAACCAGGTTTGGGCAAGTAGCCAATGGGAAGCAGACAACATGACCAATGGAGGGCAAAGAAGTGAGATGTGGGCATAACCATGGTTAACAAAAGAGAGGAATTGTTGCGGGTCACGTGAGAGTTGTAGACTATGTAAGTTCCCGAATTTTGGCTAAAGTCAGTTGTTCACTGGCTCATCCGTCTCCCGACAGTTTCTCCGTGTGTGCGAACTCTCTGCGATTGCTTTCTGCTCCACACAAGTATCATCGCCGAAAATTAAAATATAATCTTATATTTTCATATACTTACATGTTCCTCATTGTTAATAACGACACAGTGTACTATACAACATAAAGGGTTACTCCACACTCCCCCAATCTCCTGAACCTTATCATCAGATGCATTTTAGTTTTATACCCAGGACACTTCTTTTTTTCTTTCTTTTTTTTTTTTTTTTTTTTGAGGTTGTCGGGGGTGGGGTCTTACTCCTGTACAGAAGGTACAGTCAGCATATTCTAAATCTTTAGTTCATTTTTTTAATTTATTTTTTCTAGTAGCAACATGTGTATGAAATTGATAGTTTATATCACTAAACCAGTACTTTAGATCTTCTAACCTCTGTTATAACCATTGAGCCATACCTTGTTTACTCTGTACTGCTAAATCAGTGCTCTGTTAGATTAATTATAACAGTTGACTGACTTTGGCTCGGTTTTCCTTTCCTTTGCTATTCAAGGAAAAAAAAATGTTTTCCTTTATCATTGAACTTAGCAGCATTAATTTGAATATTAAAAAAAAAAAATTTTTTTTAAATGAAACAATCACCCCCCCCAAAAAAAAAACTCACCAATATGGGTTAAATTTCCTCCTACTTTGGAAGTATTGGTATCTGCTGTCTGGTAGGTCATTTTTTTTATTCCCTGTATTTTATGTACATATATTTAGGAGTGAAGAGGATTATAGTTATTTACTAAGCTTGGCTTAGTTGTGACACATGGCCAGAAGTGTGGGGCACCCAGTGAGAATCAAACTCACTAACAATAGTCTTGTTGTTGAACTTGCTAAAGATTACACTACATGAGGTGCCTATTGAAGAGGTTTATATTTTGTTCAGCCATTTTGTTTTGTACCTATCCAGATTGATCAACAGATGGCAGAGTGGTGTAAAGTTGATAAAAAAGGAAATGTGCCTCAAAGGGTTAAAAAAAATTAAAACTTGTTGATTAAATCATTCTGCAAATATAAGATTTAAAATTTTTTCTTATTTCAAAAAAATTTTTTTTAATAAAATTTAATTTATTAATTTCAACTAAAATCTTTGTGCTAAAAATAAAATTAAGAATTAAAAAAACGATGAAAAAATTATCATGAAAGCAAAAAAATTGGGTTTATCAATAAATTTTTTGTTAAAATTAAAAGGATGACATTTGAGGGCCCGGGTTTTGAATTCCAAGACTTCTCTTCTTGACTGGTTACCTTATCCAGGCTGCAGAGGGCATTCTACTATAGCTGTGAGGCGGAAAAAAGGGTTCATGTCTTTCCCAAGGGCGTTAACACAAACTGTAAAACAAACAGCCTTATCTACAATTTAAACTCATTCATTGCAGCTGATCCTGCACTAGTTGAGGTGGACTTCACCTTTCACCTGGATTTAGAAGGGCCAAGAATATTGTTGCATACTCATGTGTAGATTCATGCATGCATAAAGAATCATAACGACACCCAATAATAACGACGAGCGTCACAGTTCTTTTAAAAATATACCTCTCACTTTATTTGAAAGGGTTGTGTGTGAGAGGGAGTTGGAGACCGAACAGAACTGCAACATATTGACCCCCACTCTATTGGCCATAACCACGTTTCTTTCCTGTTCTCCTGGGCTGCTCAACTGGGGGCCTGGGGTGCTGGCTTTCTCTACCGCATCTTGTCACCAACAGGTCTGGTCTCCAAACTAACTGACTTCCTGTCTTCACCGAGCTATGTAATAGTTCAACGCCCACCTTCTTGTGGGCGTCACAATTGCACTCATTCAACCCATCCACAGCCAAGGTTATAACTCCAATATTCCTCGACCGGATGCACCTGTTATTTACATTGGTGCATTTACTATTTTGACTGCCTGGCTGGGTCGTAGGTCAATATACAACAATATATCGTCTGCAGTCCCTGCAGAGGGGTAACAAAGTTTTCAGTGGTGAGGTTCAAGTTTTGTCTAGAACTTTGATGATTGTTAAGACACCTGCTCTGTTGTCATTACTCCCAGGTCCACTCACTAACAATGGTCTGGTTGTCAAGCTTGCTAACAATTATACCATGAGAGGTGCCCAGTGAAGTTGTTTATATTCTGTTCCGGCATTTTGTTTTGCACCCATTCAGATTAATCAACAGATGGCTCAGTAGACAAAAAGATATGTGCCTGCCTCAAAGGGTTAAAAAAGAAAATTAAAACTTCTTTATTTTATCTTTCTGGAAATATTTTGCGATTAAAATTTTTTTTTATAAAATTTGATTATTAATTTTAACTAAAATCTTATTGTGCGAAAAATAAATATAAAAGCAATATTGCCCAGTCGGCTGGGGCTGTAGAATACACTGACTACTTCTCTGCAGAGAGGTAAGACCCCCCCCCCCGAACGAGTGTCCTGGATATGACACTAAACAATCTGATGGTGAGGTTCCAGCAGTGCTGGAGCTTTGGGGAATGTGGAATACCCCTTCATTGCCATCGCTCCCTGGTCCACTCTGGCCCAGAGTGGTAGCACCTGATAGGGCCCTATCTATGGGTTAAATAGAACTAATGGCATACTTATGCTAAAATGAATTGTTTGAGTAAACTGAATAGCTTGAAATAGAAATGTTTTTGACAATTAAACCATACTTACATTTAAATTGCGTGCTTATGCTTAACTGAATTATTTGAAATAGAACCGTTTTTCGACATTAAAACTGTATTTACACTTAACTGAATTGTTACATATAACTGCTTGAATAGAAATGTTTTTGACAATTAAACTGTGAACTTATGCTAAACTGAATTGTTTTAAATAGAACAGATTATTTACATAAAAATGGATTTAGCATTAAATAACCTACAAAGGTTGATATGCCATAAAATCAAACAAACAAACAAACATAAAAGCAATAAAACCAGTGTTATAAGTAAAGATTTGATAATGATCTTTCATCATGGTGACTCAAGTTCAAATCCTGGACAAGTCTATTTACATTTAATCAACAAGAGGTGCAGTCAGCATGGATTACTTTGGCTATCGTACCATTTGTTATAATGTGCACTCCATTAAACAAGAAATAAAAATAGTTTTCTTGGTGGTAAATAATCAAACACAAAAGGCAGTCATGCTATATTCGATAAACAGTGTCCGTTAAATCCTCCACCTATCGTAATTAATTAACTGGACAGCTATCGATAGGCTATCAATCATATGAAAATCAGACCTGACCGATAAAATGAAACACAGTTTCTTCCAGACAGCGGTCATGTTGATACTGCTGTATAGATGCACTACTTGGACACTAACAAAATGGCTGGAGAAGAAGCTAGATGGTAATTATGCAAGAATGTTGCAAGCAATATTGAACAAGTCCTGGTGGCAACACCCCACAAGGCACTAACTATACGGCCACTTGCCTCCCATCATGAAAACTATCCAAGTTAGATGAACCAGACATGCAGGACACTGCTGGAGAAGCAGAGATGAGCTCATAAGTGATTTACTCCAATGGACCCCCACATATGGCCGGGCAAAAGCAGGACGACCAGCTCGAACATACATTCAGCAGCTATGTGAGGATACGGGATGTAGCCCTGAAGACCTGCCAGAGGCAATGAACGATAGGGAGAAGTGGCAAAAGAGGGTCAGGGATATCCGTGCTAGCAGCACGACATGATGATGATGATGATCCTATATACATACTAGGATTTCACATTTTCATACAATGGGAGATACAGGTTTACCTCCACAACACCATCTAACCTGGCAAGTTGTCTAGATAGCATTCACGATCTACACAGAGAATTTTTGCTGTTTAGCCAATACTGGTGTGTCCATGTGTTGGAGTCCATAAGAGAACATCACATGAGTTTGTCCTGATTTCTCTGTCATGCTTGTCTTACTTGGATGGTTTGTTAGATGGGAAGTAAATGACCATACTGTTGGTGTTTTGTAGGGTGCTGTTTCAAGAGTGTCCATACCCTCGGGGAAAATCATCTATTCACCCTCCAGTTATGAGTAAATACTAAGGCAGACAAGATTCATTCGACTTAATTAGGCAGCCAATCTAGTCAAAAGAAAATTCTGAATTCAAACTAACTGTACTCTGCTTAAATATTGACCTTGTGTCACATCCTGTTTGTTGCATAGGATTTGGGTAAATATAACCAATTTATTTTAAGGCTTCTCTTGAATCACTTGTTAGTCTTCTACATAGGTTGGTTGGATTTTATGGCATATCAACCATTGTAGTTTATTTAATGCCAAATCTATTTTTATACAAATAGTCAGTTCTATTTCAAACAATTCAGTTTAGCACTAGTACAGTTTCAATGTTAAAAACAGTTCTATTTCAAGCTATCAGTTTAGTCAAACAGTTCTAATTCAAACTATTCAGTTTAACATAAGAATGCAGTTTAGTTGTATTTAACCCATAGATAGGGCCGTATCAGGTGCTACCATTCCAGGCCAGAGTGGACCTGAGAGCAATGGCAATGAAAGGGTGCTCCGCATTCCCCAAAGCTCCAGCATCACTGGAACCTCACCATCAGATTGTTTAGTGTCATATCCAGGACACTGGGCAGGGGGGTCTTACCCCTCTGCAGAGGTGCAGCCAGTATATTCTACAGCCCCACCTGACTGGGCAATTTTACATTGGTTACTAACCAAGGCTAACAATTCAAGTCTGTCCTGCTTTTTTACTGATAGCTGAAAGAAAAGCGGAATCTTGTGCCACAAATTGTCAGAACAACACTCCTCAGGTTTTGAATTCTCTTATGAAAGCTAAAGATCCCATTCTGCTCTATTTACCTAGAGCTAGGGAGAGAAGGGTTCATGCCTTTATCATGGGCATTAACACAAAGTATAAAACAAACATCTCTGTCCCAGAATTTGAACTTGGCTCATTCACCACAACTGATCCTGCACTTGGACCTTGCTTTGTAGACATCTTGTTGATAAGGCTTAGAATACATTGATTGTAACCCCTTTAGGGGAGGTAAGACTTCCCCCCCCCCCACAAAAATGTGTTCTAAGTATAGGACTAAACTTCATCTGATCGTGACTCTTGAGTTGCAGAGATTCCTTCATCACCATTAATCCCAAGTTCACTCTGACCTGGAGTGGTAGTACTTGTTAAGATTCTTTCATTGCCAATACTCCCAAGTCCATTTTGACCTAGAGTTGTAGTACTTGTTAGCATTCTATATATAGGTCAAATAGATTTGTTTAAAAATGATTTGCATTAGATTTTTAAAAAAAGCTCAACAATGACACAAAGAATGTTATATGAACATGATTTCCTAACCTGTAGGCATAAAATAATCAAAGACAGTTTGAGATACTGTTAAAATAAATCAATTAGTTGATATATGACTGTGTGCAAGTAAATCTGTTTATCCAATTTATCCGTCATATGTAAGATGTATCACAAGGTCAATTTTAAACTGGAGTACGGCTAAGAAACCCAGTCTGCCTTACTTATCCATAGCTAGGGTATTAGCATAAAATGAAACAAAGATCTTCCAGGATTTGAAGTCAGGGTACTAATACCGTTCCTATAATAATAGCCGTTACATTCTGTACACAGCCGAACAAACCAGTCAAAAAAATATTTGGTTCCTAGGTATTACCTAAGGAAAAAAGAATCATTAATGAATCTGAATTTATGAGATGTTTTTTTTCTTTTTTTTTTTTTTCTTCCACCAGTCTTGGTCTAGTGGGTAGAGTGTTTGCCAATGGCTCGGGAGACCAGGGTTCAGTCCTAGGTTGAGTCATACCAAAGACTCAAAAAATGGTACTTGATACCTCCTTGCTTAACACTCAGCTGTATTAGGTCAGAGCAAGGGTAAAGTGGAGCAATGCAAGGAAAGGAGTGGCACCCTCCTGGCACATCAGTGTAGTAGCTATTGAAAAGGGAGTCTTTGACTCCCCCTAGACTATGGTTGCCAACTTTACTTATATATCTACTTAAAATATAGATTATTTTTAGTAATTGTGTGCAAATTGGTTATCTTGAGAAATGTTACCTGAAGACAAATAAGTTCTTTAAAAAAAAAAAAATACGACTTCAGTATTAAATAATCCAACGAGGTTTGACATGCCACAAACCAACCAACCAACAACCGTCATCCTTTGCTATAAAGAATAAATGGAAAAAAAATCTTATGGAAATTCAAATATATTAACAATTTCTTTTTTTTTTTTCTTTGTTTTTGTAATAACTTGTAGCCAAATATTTTTTTAACAAATATTCATGGATTTTAGTCAGAAATAAACATTGTACCATGTTTTCATTGCTATCAGTTATACTTGTTTGGCTACCAGAAGTTCAAGGGTCAATTTGTTTGATATCTTTGAGTGGAATTTGTTATTTATTAACGGTTTTTATTAAAAACATGTGTTCAAAAGCTGGGGTTTCTATTTGCTGAAGAGCCATTTTAAGTAGAAGTGGGGGGGGGGAATGCCAAGGTTATAAATTTTTTTTTGCCATTCATTTAATGGAAGGGAAAGAAATGGTTGGTTAAGTATTTCAATAATTGTCTTGGATCAGCTAATAGGATCTCTCTGAAGAAATGGCTTTATCCTTGGTCTTCTTACTCTGGTAGCGAATCAGATACTCAAAACATTTCATAATTTGTGATTGTAAAATACTTGGGCACCCAGTGCAACTGGTCTTGTTTCAACACCTTTTTGTTGACTAACAGGCTGGAGGTTGAAGGTCAAAATATTTCCTGTTTGAAAGTCTGAGAATAAAATAATGAAAACAATGGCCTGGAATTGAGTGGGTTTCTGGGCTCTGATTGGTTAACACTATCATGTGATGCAAAATAGGATGAGAACTATGCAAGGATGCTGCATGCTGTTTTGAAAATCCTACTAAATGACAGCTGTATGGCCATTTACCTCCCATCTTACAAACCATCCAAGAAAAACCAGCAAAACATGCTGGATACTGTAGGAGAAGTAAGGACATACCAGTTGGTTGGTTGGGTTTTATGGCATATTAACCTTTGTAGGTCATTTAATTCCAAATGCATTTTTATACAAAGAATTAGTTCTATTTCAAACAATTCAGCTTAACATGAGTACATAGTTTGTCAAAAAATTTCTATTTCAAGCTATTCAGTTTAGTCAAACAGTTCTAATTCAGCTAAGTATAAGTATAGATTTTGTTTACAGTTAAATGTCAAAACAGTTCTATATTAAACAATTCAGTTTAGCATAAGTACAGTTTCAATGTTAAAACAGTTCTATTTCAATCACTTCAGTTTAGCATAAGTACACAGTTTAATTGTGAAAAACATTTCTATTTAAAGCTATTCAGTTTATTCAAACAGTTCTAATTCAAACAATTCAGTTTAGCATAAGAATAAAGTTTAGTTCTATTTAACCCATAGATAGGGCCCTATCAGGTGCTACCATTCTAGGCCAGAGTGAACCTGGGAGCAATAACAATGAAGGGGTACTCTACATTCCCCAAAACTCCAGCATCACTGAAACCTCACCATAAGATTGTTTAGAGTCATATCAAGGACACTCGTTTGCGGGGGGGGGGTTCTTTCCCTTCTGCAGAGGTGCACTTGGTGTATTCTACAGCCCCAGCCAACTAGGCAAACACACCAGTATGGGCCATCCAGCAAAAACTTACATTCATTAACTCTGTGCAGACACTGATTACTATCTAAAGGACTTTCCAAGTGTGATGGCAGATTGGGATGGATGGCAAGAGAGTCGAAGGGAATCTATGCTGTCAGTTCACCATGATGATATATAATTATCTCATGACTATGAAAATCATCAGAATATTATGTTTGGCTAATAGGGATGGATGGCAAGAAAAAGACAAAGGAATCTACACTGTTGGCATACTTTGGTGATGAAACAATTGTAACTGAAACATGGAAAGGGAGATTTGGAAGATTTAGCTTCATCCCCAACTTTTTTTTTTTTTTTTTTTTTTTTTTTTTTAGCACATTTGGGCTACCATACTAAAGATGGTTAGGGAAATTTTATCTGTAACAATAGGATCCAGAGAAAGGGCCAATCTTTCCTAATCAATGAGACCAACATGAAATAAATGTGGGTATTTCAAATATGAGTCTTGTTTGTCAAATTCTTTGTCCAGACACCTACACGTGTGTGTGTGTGTATATATATATATATATATATATATATATATATGCTATGCCTCTATGGAGGTGCCCATTGTGTAATGGCTATCATCATAGAAAATGGACACAGTGACACAAGCTGAAATCCAGGACGAAGCTGATTCCATTTAATATAGCATTTGAGAAAGGTATGAATCCAATTATTTTCCATCCAACTGTTGGTAAATAGTAGGACAGGTTTGATTCTTTAGCTTTGTTTACGCAGCCAGTCTAGGAGGAGGAAAACTCCATTTAAAAATTGACCTTGTGTCACATCTTGCCCATGCAGTGGGGTTGGTAAATACATATATGCTATGCCTGTACACATACGCACTCATACAGATACATTATTGCACCCGAGATAAGTACATCTAAGGAGAGAACTT
Organism: Sepioteuthis lessoniana; assembly: GCA_963585895.1. Classification (NCBI taxonomy): domain Eukaryota; kingdom Metazoa; phylum Mollusca; class Cephalopoda; order Myopsida; family Loliginidae; genus Sepioteuthis; species Sepioteuthis lessoniana. The sequence goes on along the minus strand of OY757932.1, from coordinate 14,012,634 downwards.
ATGATGTGACAGTTGGAGTCGTGTCTGGGAATGTTTTAAACTGCACTAAGAGTATTTTAGGTGGGAACGGTCTCTATCCCTTTGTCTTATTGTCCCCCTCCATTGAGTCGTTTTAAGTTGGTTGATATTGTTTTATCATCAGGCAATATTATCATTAGTAGTTGTTTTCAAACATTTTAATTGAGTTTCCGGCAGGAACTGGGGCAAAAGCAAAACATAAATACATTTTGTTTTTGTTTAGTCTTGTTTTTATTTTCAAAAGCATTATCAACATTCTTCTATATTAGATGAAACAATGCCTAAATTTTCAACATTTTCATTTTTTGTCCAATTCTGGCAAGCCATCTTTTTTTTCTTTTTTCTTCAAGAAAACTATTTTGTTTGGTTAATCATATTTACCAACCCCTCCGCTCGGGCAGGATATGACACAAGGTCAATTTTTAAGCGGAGTTTAACAGGTTTGAATTTAGTTTTCCTTCTCCTAGACTAGTTGCCTTACCAAGGCTGAAGAACCTAGTCTGCCCTACTATTTACCCAAACCTGGAGGGAGAATAATTGGATTGATACCTTTCCCAAGGGTATTAGTGCTATGTGAAATGCAGTCAGTCAGGTCGAGGATTTGAACTCGTGTCGCTGTGTCCATATCCTGCGACGATAACCATTACACCACGGGCACCCCCTGTTTGGTTAATATCTAATTCTGTAACATTTATCTTTGTCTGTTCATATCAATCCTCTTTGCATTTACCTAAGCTCGTTTGTCCCACGCCCAGCCTTAGTAACCCACTCTCTTGGTAATCATTACTTGAGATAGTTCTTTCTTCCTATATACATTTAAACTCTATCTCTCTTGACCACTAGTCGCACTAAGAGAGAATTCATTTTATCTAAACAGTCGTCTTGTCTAAAAATATAAAATAAGACCATACAAATAAGCAAAAACGATATAACCCCCAAGGATCAAAATACAATAAAACCAAAACCCTAAATAGATCTGAGAGTGTAGAAAGAATAGCAAGTGAAACATTAACAGCATAAATGCAAACCTCAAATAAGTAGATATATATGAAAAAAAAAAGATACATCTACAAAATAAAACCATCTTTAAAGTATGTGTCTAGGGTAAAATTTATTTCATGGTCAGACTTTTTTAGATATTTACCGACAAACTATTTGCTTACAAATCATATGTATATTATAAAAACAAGATTTGACGTTAAATAACCCACAAGGATTGATATGCCTTTAAAGACCAACCAACAAGTTGGTCTAAAAAAAAAAAGACTTAGACATTGAATTCTAAAAAAATATGTTGATTAATGCCACCATCCCCAAGTCTGATTAAATAAAAAAAAAATGAAATATTTATTCAAAATAGTTACTTTTTGGAGTTTTGGAGGGTGTCTGAAATCTCTGAATGAATCTTTACCCTGTTAGTGTGGCTTAGAATATGACACTAAGCTGCATCTGATGGTGAGGCTCCAGTCCTGGTTAGAGAGACATACCTCTTTATCAACATCACTCCAGGTTCAATCTGACCCAGAGTGGTAGTACCTGTGTGGGAGGAAAAACCCTCTTAAGAAACACATTACACAACAAATGTAAATATAAATGTACAGTGAATGCAATTCTCTAACCTCTCGGTATAAAATAAGAGTAAACAGGTTAACATGCCATTAAAATCAATCAGTCTGAATGAACTTGAAGCCATCTTTTGTATGCCATGCTGACTGTAAACAGCAGTAACCCATAGCAAATAAATGGTAAAAACAAAAAAAACAACCTGTCTATAAATAATATAGGTAAGTATTGCTAGTTTTACTAATCTATGCAAGTTTTTCTTACTAGTTTTAATTGTTCTTTTACTGAAGACTGAGTGACAGCAAATCTCCTAGAGTATCCAGGATGCTCCTCAGTATTTCAGCTGATCTTAAAAATGCTGTAGTCTGGATGGTTTCAATTCTTTGATGTTCAATTCCTCAAGTCTCTTTACCAAACATTCTGGGAGTTTCAAAAGCACCAATTGCAATTGGTATCACTGTCATCCTCATGTTCTACAGTTTTTTCAGCTCTCTGGCAAGATCCTGGTATTTTTCTATCTTTTCACTTTCTTTAATTTTGACTTTGCATTGTATATCAGTGTGTGTGTGTGTGTGTGTGTGTGAAGAGACAACAACACTTGACAACAATACACATGTATATAAATGTAAGTAAAGTAAAGTTAGCGACCATAGTCGAGGGTGACCCGAAGGCACCCTTTTCGATAGCTACTACACCAAGGTGTAGGGGAGGGCGCTACTCCATTCCCAGGATTGCTCCACTTTACCCTTGAACCGTACCTTATAATGCTGAGTGTTAAGCAAGGTGGTATCAAGTTCCATTTTTAAAGTCTTTGGTATGACTCGACCTGGGATTGAACCCAGGTCTTCCGGGCCATTGGCGAACACTCTAACCGCTGGGCCAAAAGTTGTGGCAAAATGGCCGTATGAGAGCGGGAGTGTTGGACTGTTATAATTTACACCACATTGAGATATAAATCCAGAGAGTTTCGCCTCTTCGTGCGTCTTTCATGGGAGACTGATACAAGGCAAGTTCTCAACCTGAAGGCCGCTGCCCAGACGGTGTGACTTGTCTACTCTGCTGACTGCTCTCCCTGACTGACTGTTGGGTTTGAAAACTTTCTTCATTGCATATTTTCTGGATGCCCACGCATTAATTCTTCTGGTGCCCCACCAAGATGATTCTTCCAATGCAATTCACGTGGCATTTCTGCGGTCCCTTGTTTACCTAAGACACAGCTGCACATCCTGTTTTTGAAATCTGCACCAATTGGCCTATCAAAGGTCAATATGTGACATATGATGTGCCGATAAGGCAAAATCCAGTTGTAGACAAGTGTTTGTCTTGTTAATTAATGCTAGGTCTGGTCTTCTGGATGGGATTGAGTGAGCCGTTTGTATCTCAAAGTCCCAAAAATCAAAGATTTTTTATGAGTCTCATTTTCTATGATAGATTCTGGTTTGTGACTATACCATTATTTCAGCCTGGTCAAATTTTAATCTCTTGCACAATTCCTAGTAGATTGCCTTTCTTACTCAGTCATGGCTACTCATGTATTCCTTTTGTTCCAGTTTGCTGTATTCACTAATGTGATTAACTGTTTCATCGCTGTTAACACAAAACTCACATTTGCAATTCTGTTGCATATTATCAATTTTTACTTTGATAGAATTAGTTTTATTGATGTTATTTTGTACTTCTATTAAGAGATTCAGTTTATCTTTTGAGGTTTTCTATTTGTTGCCAGGCCCAGTACACTGAGGCTGTAGAATATTCTGACTGCATCTCTGCAGAGGGGTAAAAATGTGGAGTACCCCTTCATTACCATCTCTCCCAAGTTTACTCCTGCCTGGAGTGATAGCACTTGATAAGGTCTTATCTATGGGTGAAATAGAAGTTTGACATTTAAACTGTGTGCAAACAAATGACTTATGCTAAATTGAATTGTTAGAAATAGAACTGTTTGATTATTTAACTGTGTGTAAATGATTGATTGATGTCAAATTGAATTCGAACTATTTAACTTTGTTGACTTATGCTAAATTGAATTGTTTGAAATAGAACAGTTTGATCCTTTAATTGTGTGTATCTAGGAAAAAATATGTTTATAAATCATATATTCAATATACATGTAAAAACGGATTTGGCATCAAATAACCAACAATGGTTGATATGATATAAAACCCAACCAAACCAAAACATATATATTTGGCATTAAATAACCAGCAATGGTTGATATGCCATAATCATCATCATCATATCGTGCTGGCAGCACGGATATCCCTGACCCTCTTTCGCCACTCCTCTCTATCGTTCATCGCCCTAGGCAGGTCTTCAGGACAACAACCTGTATCCTCACATAGCTGCTGAATGTACGTTCGTGCTGGTCGTCCTGCTTTTGCGCGGCCGTGTGTGGGGATCCATAAGAGTACATCTCTTATGAGTTCATCTCTGCTTCTCCAGCAATGTCCTGCATGTCTGGTTTGCCTAACTTGAATAGTTTTCGTGATAGGGGGCAGGTGGCCGTACAGTTGGTGTCTTGTGGGGTGTTGCTGCCAGGACTTGTTGAGGATTGCACACAGCATTCTTGTGTAATTGCCATCTAGCTTCTTCTCCAGCCGTTTTGTTAGCGTCCATGTAGTGCATCCATATAGCAGTATCGATGTGACCGCTGCCTGGAAGAAACTGCGTTTCATTTTATCGGTTAGGTCTGATATCCATATAGTCGATAGCCTATTGATAGCTGTCCATGCTTTCGTTAACCTCGTTTCGATGTCCTTTTCGGTTGATTCGACGCTGCTTCCTAGGTAAGTGAATTTGTCTACTAGTTTAAGAGGGGTTCCTTCTAGAGTGGAGATGTCCCCCGTTTGGTTATAGCACATATATTCTGTTTTATGTGCATTAACATGGAGGCCTATGCTTGCTGCTGCTCGTTCCAAACTATGCAGAAGTGTTTCGGCTTGGTCAGGTGTATTTGCCAGTATCGCTATGTCATCGGCGTAGTCGGCGTCGGTAATTGTTGTTGCGGGGTATCTTCTGCTTCTTTTCTTCGTCAGTTCGAAGCCATTCTCTTTGATTTTGTCAATCGATGTTCTAAGTACGTAGTCTAGACAAATAATAAAGAGATACGGAGCCAGCGTGTCTCCTTGTAGTACTCCTGCTACTATGTCGAAGTATTCTGTGTCTCCATCTGGTGATCGTACTTTTACTTTAGTGTTTCTATAGAGAATCATTATTGCCGCTACGGTTTCTTTAGGTATGCCGTACGCTAGTAGGATTTGTTCCATCTTTCCTCTGTGAATGGAGTCGAAAGCCTTGGTAAAGTCGACAAATATTAATGTCGCTTGTAGGTTCTTTGCCCGTACACCTTCAAGGATTCTGCGGATGGTTAATATTTGTGAGGTCGTAGATCTATTTCTTCGGAAGCCATTTTGGTTTTTTCTAAGTATGTTGTCGATTTTGGGTTCTATTCGGTTTCGTAGTAGGGCATTGTAGATTTTGGCAGCTATGGATGTAAGTGTTATGCCTCGGTAGTTTTTGGCTAATCCGAGGTCCCCCTTTTTAGGGAAGGGGAGTATGCATCCCTTCGTCCATCTATCTATCGGATTTTGATTGTATACTGCGTTGCAGTGTCGGAGCAGTATGTCGTCAAATTGTCTGGTCTTCCATACTTCCGGGGGAATTTCGTCCAGTCCTGCAGCTTTCCTATTTTTAATTTTTCTGAGAACCGAGTCGAGTTCTTCTTGTGTGAACGGTCCACGTTTAATGTCTAATTGTTTGCTAATTATTCTGGTGATTGGTTCAGGCGTTATTTTTGGTGGGTTTCCAAGTAAGTTTTCGAAGTGCTGTTTCCACAGTTTTATTCTTTCTTGTTGGTTTGCTGCTTTAAGTTTTGCTTTGGCTGTGTTCTTTCTTCTATATGCCATAAAATCAAACCAAACTAAAATATGAAATATTGATAGTGGAAGGCTATTATGTTAGAATATTATAAGAATCTTTCTGAGTCTTGTAAGACGTCTAAATCGATAACAATTTGCTCATATTGTTTCAAGTATTTCTATCTAATACTCGTCATTCCTTTATACAGATGGTTTGGTTCATTGGGTTTTATGACATATCAACCTTTGTGGGTTATTTAACACCAAATCCATTTTTATGTAAATAATCAGTTCTATTTAAAACAATTCAGTTTATCATAAGTACACAGTTTAATTGTCAAAAACATTTCTATTTCAAACTATTCAAGCAGTTATATGTAACAATTCAGTTAAGTGTAAATACAGTTTCAATGTCGAAAAACAGTTCTATTTCAAATAATTCAGTTAAGCATAAGCACGCAGTTTAAATGTAAGTATGGTCATTTATACTGAATAGTATTTCAAGTTGATATGTGGTTTCAAGTAACTAATAACAACAATCCTTTGTAAACGATTAGAGCTTCAAGTAACTATTCTTAAAAAAAAATAACTTAAACAGTTATATGGTTTCATCTCTTCATAGCTAATGTTAATAATTTGCACATAAGTATATGGTTTCGAGTATTCCCATCTAATACTGATCATTTTCAAATAAATCTTTGACCCATACTACCACTTAGGGTCAGAGTGGACTTGAGAGTACTGGTAACATAGGAGTGACTCCACATTCCAAAGAGTACCAGACCTGAAGCCTTACTACCAGATGCAATTTAGTGTCATAACTAGTATGAGTATGATATAAATTATACTATTAAAATGTGAACATTTTGGTAGTGGAAGGTTGTTATATTAGAATATCACAAGAGTCTCTGTGAGTCATGTTAGACCCTAGATTTATGACTATAACTGTTTCCTATTCTGGAAGCAGACCTTGGTAAATAACAGTTGCCCATGCAGCAAGTCTCCCCTCTTCATGCCACTAATATCATCCAAGGGAAAAATTAAAGCCAGTATAGTTTGGCACCAATGACATTGCAGAAGTTTTCAGAACAACCTTAAGGATAACAGTAGAGATCTGAATTCAAAGTTGTTCTCCGAGACTGGGGAGGAGGGAGTCAAACAGGATCAATTGATTTTAATTGCATGGAAACCCACCTGGGGTTATTTTAAACCTAGAGATTATGGAGTTGCATACATTGTACATTTATATTATGACTTTTTGTGAATATAGTGACTCCACATTCCCCAAATCTCCAAGGTTGGAGCCTTGCCATCAGATGGTTTGATGTCGTATCCAGTACACTCGTTGAGGGAGTCTTACACTTAGCATAATATTCTAGACCTCCCCTCTCACCATCCTGCTGGTCTATCAATACAATTTAGTAACATACTCAGAGCACTGATGATATAATGATGATACATATACTATTAAAATGTGAAACAGCCCATTTGGTTGGGGCTGTTGAATGCACTGACTGCATCTCTGCAAAGTGGTAAGACACCATCACTGAGTGTCCTGGCTATAACATTAAACTATCTGATGGCTAGGCTCCAGTAATGCTGAAGCTTTGGGGAATGTGGAATACCCTTTCATTGCCATTGGTCCTAGGTCCACTCTGACCCAGAGTGGTAGAACCTGGTAAGGTTCTATCTATGGGTCGAATAGAACTGTTTGACATTTAAACTGTGTGCAAATAAATGACTTGTGTTAAATTGACTTGTTTAAAATAGAATTGTTTGATCATTTAACTGTATGTAAACAAATAACTAATGTTTAACTGAATTTTAGTGCTAAATAGCAATATTTGAAAACATTTAACTGTATGCAAACAAATGATTAACAGTAAATAGAATAATAGAATTATTTGTATTAGATAAAAATAAATGAAACAGTTTAACTATATGCAAAAAAAGGACCTCAGGTTCGTTTAAAAATGTTATCTACAATATATATATATATATATATATATATATATATATATATATATAATTTGGCATTAAATTACCTACAATTTTTATATACCATAAAACCAAATCAAATCCTATATCTAATAATGTATAAAGAGGATTTGGCATTAAATAACCAACAATAGTTGATGTGCCATAAAACCCAACCAAACCAAATCCTATATATTTAATATATATGTATAAAGAGGATTTGGCATTAAATAACCTACAATAGTTGATATGCCATAAAACTCAACCAAACTCCACTGCTTGAGCTTAGGGGAGTATAGTCTCCTTTTCATTGTCATTATTCCCAGGTTCACTCTGACTTTGATTGTATTTTTTAGGTTTGCATAAATGTATCAAATAGATCTATTTGAAAATTGGTACTTTTCATGTATCTTAATTATCAGAAAGTAATGAACATACACAAGAAAATGCTCTGGATATGTTACATATAAAATTTAGTTGTAAAATTTAATATTGCTGTCATTTCTTATAATTTATATTGTAAAATTACTTGAATCATGTGGTCAGTTTTTAATGACATGGGAAAATTAAAATTTTAATGGCTCTGTCTGAATTTCAAATACTGAGTTTCAACAATCTCCTTATATTTAATTTTTTGTGTTGTAATTTTGTATAGGTTTAGTTTAATGGCCTATCCACCATTGTTAGTTATTTAATGCCAAAATCGGATTATTCGTATATATTAGATATATATGATTTGTAAACATGAGTTAACAAATTACATCGTTCCAAGTTCACTAACAATTCCATTAAACATTAAACATTTGTGTACACATGGTTAAATGTTGCAGCAATTCTATCTGAAATCATTCAATTGAGCATAAGTCAACAAATTTAAATGGTTCCAAGTATTGCTATTTTAGCAAGAAGAAAAGTTTGTTGTTTTTGAGCGAAGAAATGTATTCTTGGGCATGTGTGTTATTCCCTCACTAATTGTTGTTGTTAATAAAGGAGAGAGAGAAGTACGAAGTCAAAATGTTTTTATGATAGTTTTTAATGGCAGCATGGAATATAGAGTTTGCATTTGTGCTGCAAGCCTCGTGGGAAAGGAAAGAAGTAAAGAGACGAAATGGAGTTATGAGAGAGTTGAGATAGCAGTGTGTGTTGTTGGACGTGCGAGGGAGGTATGTTCATCGTATGTAGTGAAAGTCATGTTTGCCGTTTGAGGAAATAAACATTGCAGTCACCGTTAGTTTGTGTTTCTGGTTGTTTCAGGGAGAAGCGTGAATATCTCCAGAAAATGTTGCCCAGCGGTGAAGTAGTCGCTAGGTGCCGGAGCGGAATTAGACATCGCAGTCAACATAGCCAATTTTGGGGGTGAAATAAAGTTGTTCCTGTGTGTGGCGTATTGAATTTATCTAATTCATATTCAACTGGGATCCCTTGGTCTAAGAGAAATAGATGCAAGGAATCCATAAATTAGATAGGTTCCCTCATTGTGTCCATGCTGCTATTGAAGAGCAGCCAGTGAGACATCTGCACTGATCAGAGTTGTTCAGCCAAAAAAAAGTGTTTGACGGCTTTTCCCAATTACTGCTGCCCAGAAAGGTGGTTCTGAATGAATAGGATAAGTCATCCTGATTGGGTGAAATTAGGCGCCAAACCAAAATACGAAAATTCCTTCTGCTACACTATGCATCACTTATCATTTATTTACACGTAGTTAAAACTCAAACGGTTCTATTTCAAACCATTCAGTTGAGCATAAGTCAACAAATTCAAATGGTTCCAAGTATTGCTATGTATCACTAACATCAGTCATTTATTTACACACAGCTAAATGATCAAACTGTTTTTTTGGGTTTTTTTTTTTTTTTTTTTTTTTTTTTCAAACAATTCAGTTTAACATTAGTTATTTGTTTGCACTCAGTTTAAATGTCAAACAGTTCTGTTTGACCTATGGATAGGATCTTTTCAGGGGCGACCCCTTCTGGCCAGAGTGGACCTTGGAGTGATGGCAGTGAAAGAGTACTTCGCATTCCTCAAAGCTCTAGCATTACTGGATCCTCACACTCAGAAAGTTTTCTGTCATATCTAGGACACTTGTTAGAGGGGTCTTATTCCTTCTACGGAGATGCAGTCAGTGTATTCTACAGCCCCAGCCAACTGAGCCCTAATTTATATAGTAAAGTAAGTAAAGTTGGCAACTGCAGATGAGGGTAACCTGAAGGCTCCCTTTTCAATAGCTACTACACAGAGATGTAGGGGAGGGCGCTACTCCATTTCTTGGATTGCGCCACTTTACCCTTACCTTATAGTTCTGAGTACTAAACAAGGCGGCATCAGGTACCATTTTTATGAGTCTTTGGTATAACTTGAACCCCGGTCTCCCGGACCATTGTTGAACACTCTACTCATTAGGCCAATGGCCTGGTAATTTATATAGCAACATTTTACTATATAAAAAAAAAAATTTATATAGTAAAATTACTTGAATATTGGGATAATTTTTTAACAACATTGGAAAAGTACAATTTTAATGGTTCTGCAGAAACTGTGTTTAAAATTCTAATAATGTCTTTATATTCATTGTGTATTTGTGGTATAATATAAACTTTTACTGACAAGTACATTTTCAATCTGACTTGTTAGATTTTTCTCAAAAAATGATTTTGCCTGTTGTTAGGATTGCGAATACACTTATTGTATCACCTGCAAAGGGGTTAGGCCACCCCTAAAACAGTGGCTCTTGGTATGGTACTAAACTGCATCTGGGGGTGAGACTCTGTTTCTGAAGATCTGGGGAGTTCATTGTTATTACTCCAAGGTCCACTCTGGTACAGAGTGGTAGTACTTGTTTGAGTCAAATAAATCTGTTATAAAAATTATTTGTGTTTGATAGGAATATTTGATATCCTATAATATTTGATATCATATTACAATCTGATATCATATAATATTTGATATCATATAATATCTGATATGATATCATATTTGATATCATATAATATCCAATATCATATACTATCTGATATCATATAACCATGTGCAAAAAAAAACTTAGAAACTACACAAAAATATAAATGAACAATGTACACTGTTCCTTTGCTTCTTGGCATAAGATAACCCTTGACAGGTTGATTTGCTGTTAAAATCAGTCAATCAAAACCAACTTGAACATTTTTCAGGTCTTAGACATACTTTTGTTTTTTGGGGGGTGGGTAGATCTTACCTCTCTGCAGTGGATACAGTCAGTGTTTTTGAAGCCACACCAACAGGACTTCGTAAAATTTGAGAATGTAAAGGACATTAAAAGAAATGAGTGTACAGCCTTGCATCGTATTCAAAGAAGAATTTCAGAGGTACCCTGACCAGTGAAAGACTCAATGGAATAAGTGTTAAATGCAAAAGGGACTACTATTCCAAAGAAAATGAACATTTCATTCCTTCTTTGATTCTTTTTGAATCTACCTTGTATTTCTACCCTGTAAGAGAAAACATTTTAACTGCTTGGAGGCCAAAAAAGTTGTTTATGCTTTTAGATAAGATATATATTTTTTTTCTCCGGTGATAATTCAGTTCTATTTATAGAATGAAATCATAAAGATAAGAAAATGAAGAAAGATTTTAAAAAAAAAGAAAGAAGAAAAAAAGTAAGATAAGGTAACTTTGCTACAACGTCACAGTCTAGAATGTTAGCCATTACACCACAGAGACTCCTTCGATAAAGGTAAATAGATCTAGGTCTTTGAGATCTTAGTATGAAAATGAAGTGGAGATAATTTTTTTTTTTTTTATTCCTCCTAAGGTTCAGTACTGTTTGTTAAGTGTTCTTTTTATGTTGGCCGATTTTTTTTTTTTTTTTTTTTTTTTTTTTTTTATATTTATTTTATTTTTTTATTTTATTTATTTATTTTTTTTTCAAATCTGTTCATGTTGCTTTGAGATAAGATGAAAACAGGCCTGCTTAATTATAAAGACCAATTTCCCAAACTTTTTTTTTTTTTTTTTGTAATGTGAACAAAACCAGGAATTTGAAAAATAAGACAGATCTACTCAGACTAATGACCCGTCCACTCAGTGACTGTACCCTCTGCAGAGGGGGTAAGACCTTCCTCCTAAGGGTGTCCTCGGTATTACACTAAACTACGTCTGATGGTGAGGCTCCATTTCTGGAAATCTGCAGAGTGTAGTGTACACTGTCATTGTCATTACTCCCAGGTCCACTCTGACCAAGAGTGGTATTACATTAATGGGTTAAATCGATCATTTTGAAAATGATTAGTTTGGTTTCTTAGTTTAATGGCATATCAACCCTCACGGATTATTTAATGCCAAAGTTATCCTTCTAGAAGAACAGTAGTGGTACTATTTAACCCTTAGCTGATGGGATAAGGAGGTTCATGCCTTTCCCAAGGGTATTAGTCTGAAAGTGAATATAATAGCAAGACTGGAGTTTGAACTTGATTACTACAATTTCACTATACCATGGAGTGTCCCCCATTAGTTTTGGATAAGAGTACTTGAAAGCATATAATGTGCAAATAAATGATTATAAACCAAAATTGAACATTGAAATTATCATTATGATTACAATCATGCATTTAGAAGGTGCCCATGGTGTAGTCGTTATCGTCGTAGGAAATGGACACGGCGACACGAGTTCAAATCCTGGACGAGACTGATTGCATTTCACATAGCACTAATACCCTTGGGAAAGGTATGAATCCAATTATTCTCCCTCCAACTATGGGTAAATAGTAGGACAGACTAGGTTCTTCAGCCTTGGTGAGGCGACTAGTCTAGGAGAAGGAAAACTCTGTTAAACTCCACTTAAAAATTGACCTTGTATCATATCCTGTCTGAGCGAAGGGGTTGGGTAAATAGTATCATGCATTTAGAATTGAATCAAATTTTGACATTTAATAACCCATTGGAGTTGATGTGTCGTTTAACAAATAAACTAAACCAAAACTATTGTTGTATTTTGGCCTTCGACCCGGCCAAAAATGCTATTCCAAGGTGATGCACTGGAAGGAGGTGACACATTCTAATGGCAGTTATGAGAGGAAATCGCGTGGGCGGAAATTGGCTGATGAAATGGGACAAGGTAAAAAAATTCCCATGGTACACTCATAGACTGATGCACCGGAAGAGAGTGACCTGTGAACTGCATGACAGTTATTTCCACTTGATGATGATCAAACATGCGATTTCAAAGATCGAGTAGGCGACTGAGTGGGCATTAAACTATTATATAACTCAGTCAAGACAGAAGTCAAGACAGTTGAGTTAGAGATCGGACGGAGTTATAGACGAGATGTGGTAAGGAAAGCCCCGTCAGGCCGAAGGGGCCATTGAGGCCCTGATGAGTTGGGGTCCAGAGAAGTTGCTGATAAGATGTAGCAGATCACCCAGCAGAGTGGGCCTCCGGTTGAGCAGCCCTGGAGAACGAGAAAGACACAACGTTGACGGCATAAGAGTGGGGGTCAAAATATTGCAGTTTCTGTTCGGTCTCCAGCTCCCTCTTACTATAAAACCTTTAGCAACCCTTTCGAACCCTTACAAATAAAGTGAGAGGTATATATTTATAAATAAGTCTTCCTGCGTCTGTCTTTATTATTGTATCGTTATGATGCTGTAGATGACAATATAACACTATGAAAAGTCATGATTACAATCAAATATTTATGAATTTATCAAATTTTGGTATTAAATGATGCATAAGGAGTTGGGATGCCATTAACTAAATACATCAAACCATTGAGATTATTATTACTACATCTGTTCTATAATTGTTGTTACATTTAGTGTATGAAATTTATATACAAATGTAATAACTATTATGGGACAGGTGATTGCATTTTTATCATGTCCCATAATACATGTTATATTCAGTGTATGAAATTTATATGCAAATGTATCAACTATTAACGGACAGATGTACTTGTTCATGGCTTCCTGTGTCCTATAACAGTTCCTACATTTAGTGTTGTAAATTTATGTGCTGATGTAACAACTATTTTGGGACTGGGATTGTATCATTCTATTACTAGCTGAGCTCTCTTAATCATTTTTTTTTCTAGAGTATTTTATTTATTCTATTTTTCTATTAGTTTTGACTAATTCCTTTTTTTCAACATTTCTACCTCATACCCAACAGCCTTTCTCCATTGTGCCTTGTGTTCTGGAATTTCAACTTTTACTCTAAGCGGGTATGCACTGCCATACTCATATATGTCACATCTGGTGCTTGCATCTGTGTGTTCTTGGTATTGTCTTCAACTGACCTCAAGTAGCATTTTTGTTTCAACTTGGAATTTGATGGTTTGGCGCCAAATTTTACAATCCCCCCCCCCAAATGTTCTGTTGAGCATTTGAAAAAGGGATTGACAGTGATGAGGAATTAATGTAAATGTTACTGGTAGAATAGGATTAATGTAAGTAAATATCATCATCATCATCATCATCATGTTGTGCTGCTAGCACGGATCTCCCTGACCCTCTATTGTTCATTGCTCCCTGGAGATCTTCCACGCTACATCCTGTATCGGCACAGAGCTGTTATAGATAGGTTCTAGCTGGTCGTCCAACCTTTGCTCATCCATGTGCAGTTGTCTACAGGCGTACGTCGCTTATGAGTTTGTTCTTACTTCTCAAGCAGTGTCCTGCATGTTTGGTTTGTCTAATTTGGATAGTTGTCATGATGATTGGAAGGTGGCTGTACAGCTGCTGTTTTGTGGGGTGTTGCCTCCAGGACTTGTTCAATATGACTTGCAACATTCTTGTATAATTGCCATCAGGATTTTTCTCGATAAGTTTAATTAGCATCCATGTGGTGCATCCATATAGCAGTATCGACATGACCACTGCTTGGAAAAAATATCAGGAAGTAACAGGGGCTGTAGAATACACCGACTGCATCTCTATAGAGGGGTAAGACCTGTTAACACGTATCCTGAATATGACGTTAAACCATCTGATGGCGAGGCTCCAGCCTCCAAGCTTTGGAGTATGTGGAGTACCCTATCATTGCCATTGCTCCTAGGTCCACTCTGACCTGGAGTGGTAGCACTTGAAAGAGTCATATATATGGGTCAAATAGAACAAACTATATGTGCGAACAAATGACAGATGTTAAATTGTGACTGTTATATTGCAATACTTGAAACTATTTAACTGCATGCAAAAAAAAAACTCTGATTCGTTTAAAGATGTTACCAACAAAATATGTTTACAAATTATATATATATATATATATATATATATATATATATATATATATATATATATAAAGAGGATTAGGCATTAAATAACCTATGGTGGTTGATTTGCCATAAAACCCAATCAAATACTTGTATTTGCCATAAAACCCAATCAAATACATGTATGTATGCAACCTATCTATCATTACCTGCCTTTGATAGGACTCACCCGATATTTGAGCCATTGTAAGTTGATCACAAGGTTCCAGGGAGCCTTTCCCTCAAGCTCTACCTTCTTAGCAGGGCTAAGTTCATTGCTTTGTGCCTGAAATACACCAAAATGGGAAATGCCAAGAGTATCAAACATTTTTTGTAATGGTCTTGATTTATGCATGGTCTCCACTATAAAATGACTTTGTCAAATCTAACTTGGTGGGAAGTCAGATAAATCAAAACCCCTCTGTGATGGGCAGGTTGTAACACAATGTCTAACCAGGGCTGAAAAACCTGATCTGCCCTACTATTTAACCATTGGTCAGGGAGAGAACAGGTTGATTCATGCTATTCCCATAAGCATTAATATGAAGTGACACAAGCAGCCCCATCCAGAATTTGAACTCGGATCACAGGTTCCACTTCTAATGATAACCCTTACACTAAGCATGCCTCCTCGGATTAATGTTTGTACAATATAAATGCATTGAATATCAGGAAGGAAGGGATTATCAATGGTCAGGAATTAATGCAAGTGTTACTGGTAGAATAAGGTTAATATATGTAGATATTTACCCAATTCCTCTGTCACAAACAGAATATAACACAAGATCACTTTTTAAGTTGAGTACAACATGTCTGAATTCAGTTTTCCTTCTCCTTGGCTGGTTGCCTAACCAAGACTAAAAAAAACCAAGTCTGCTTTACTATTTACCCATAGCCAGGAGAACAGATGGATTCTCGAGCAGAAAGTGAAATACAAACCGCCTTGTCCTGGATTTGAACTCATGTTGCCTCTTTCATTTCCTCGAATGATAATTGTGAGAGTAGGACTATGAAATGTAAATTTTTTATTTACTGAAAAGAAAAAATGCAAAAATAGAACGTGTTTTTGAAACTTAAATTTTAGGCTGATATTAGAGGGTTGCACCATAGTCAAAATAATAAAAAACAAACTAGGCTTGGTTATTTGCACACGCAAAATTTGTCTTTTGTGTATAGTATGGGCCCCCTGATATTAGGCTAAAATTTAGGTCTTAGAAAGTCACATGGTAAGGGAATATATATATATATATATACAGTATTTGCTCTCGATTTAGATAGAACAAAAAAGGAAAAAAACAGACTTGTCTATTATTATTGTGATTCTGTTTTATTATCCCGTCCAGAAACAAATGATCTGTTTTTCAGAGTGTCTGAGATATTTGACACTTGTGAACTTTAATGCAACGAGATATATCTGTTTGGCTTAGAATGGAAAAAAAAGAGAAAAACAGACAAGTAAGATGCTATAGATTATTCTATAAATTATTCAAACTAGTATCTTCATCCTTATTATTTTGAACCCAATTATGTGGGAAGAGTATTGCTACTCATTGTCATATTGTCTGAAATTCTGAGACAGAATAACCTGGTCTTTATTTGAAATATTTTTCATAGTTTAGTAATTTTAATTTTACAAAATAATGATAAAAGATGGTATCATTTACCGTCTACAAAATAACTGTACTGTACATGTTCCTTAATGTGCAAAATACGTTGGGTTTATTGCATGTCAACTCATGTTGGGTTATTTTGTACCAATGTCAGTTCAACAATTAGGGTCTCTTGTTATATACATGGTATAAAAATGTATCTTCATACTCATTTTAAACGGGTAATAGTTTAGTCAGCTAGAGCTGTAGAATACATTGCCTACATCTCTGTAGCAGGGTAAGAACCCCCCCACCTCTGCCATAAGTTTCCTGGATATGACATTAAACTATCTGATGGTGAGGTTCCAATAATGCTGGAAATTTGGGGATTGTGGAGCACCCTTTCATTGCCATTGCTCCCAGGTCCATCTTGGCCCAGAGTGGTAGCACTTGATAGGGTCCTATCTATGGGTTAAATAGAACTGCTTGACATTTAAACTGAGTGCAAACAAATGATTTATGATGGTTTGGTTTCTTTGTTTAATGGCATATCAACCTTTGTAGGGTATTTAATGCCAAGGCCATTCTCATGGAAGAACAGTTGTGGTACTATTTAACCCATAGCTGGGAGGATAAGGGGGTTCATACCTTTCCCAAGGGTATTTGCCTGAAAGGGAATGTAATAGTGCAACTGGAATACAAACTCGCTTACCATGATTCCACAGTCCATCGCTTTAACTATTACAGCACAAGGACACTCCCCAAATGATTTATGAATTGTTAGAAATAGAACTTTTTGATGATTTAACTGTGTGTATCTACAAAATAAGTTTACGATTCATATATTTAATATACAGGGTGTCCCAAAAAAATGTACACGCATTACAAAACCTGCAGCAGTCGCTGTTTTTTACATTTTTGAAATAATAAAATTCTGATTAAACACTACGTTAACAATTATTTTTAATGTGTATTTATTTTTTTGGGACACCTTGTATATATAAAAACAGGATTTGGCATTAGATAAGCAACAATAGTTGATATGCCAGAAAATCAAACCAATTAAACAGGTAAATACTTCACACTTAGTTGCAATATCTATCAATTCCAATTTATTAATGTTGTTCATTACACTTTTAAACATGATCTCCAAACAAATCTGTTTGACCCATAAACAGGACTCTAACAGGTACTACTACTCCAGGTTAGAGTGGACCTGGAAGTAATGGCAATGAAAGTATGACTTGATATTCCCCAGAACTTAAAAACTGGAGCTCTGGGATGTATCAAATCAGATCTTCATTGTCATTACTCTCAGACCCATTCTGACTTGGATTGGTAGTACCTGTTTGGGTTTTAGCTATGAAGCAAATAGATTATTAGTGTTAGATAGAAATACTTGATATTATTTAACTATATACATATTATTTGCCTTAAGAATAGTTGTTATATAGTTATTTACACGTTCATTCAGCATCACGACACAACATCAAAGACAGACGCATGAATAAACGACGCATGATAAAGACGCAGGAAGGACTTCTTTAGAAAAATATTCACCTCTCCCTTTATTGCAAGGGTTCGAAAGGTTAGCATGTGAGAGGATGCTGGAGACCGAACGTAAACTTCATATTTTGACCCCACTGTTATGACCGTCACCTTGTGTCTTTCTTGTTCTCTTAGATGCTCAACCAGAGGTCTTGGGGTCCACTCCATCGGGGCTTTTCCGGGGGCCCCCTCGGTCGGGTGTGGCCTTCCCTACCACATCTGGTCTCTACTGTCTGGACGTCTGCAGGCAACTGCATCGGGGGTTTCCCGAGTGCCCCCTCGGTCGGGTGTGGCCTTCCCTACCACATCTCGTCTCTAACTCTCTGGGAGTCTGCTGGCAACTGCATCGGGGGTTTCCGAGGTCCCCCTCAGTCGGGTGTGGCCTTCCCTACCACATCTCATCTCTAACCCTCTGGGAGTCTGCTGGCAACTGCTTTGGCACCCCAAACTCAACTGAGTTAAATAATAACTCAACGCCCACATGATCGCCTACTGGATCTTTGAATCGGATGTTTAATCGTCATCAAGCGGAAATAACTGTCATGCAGTTCAGAGGTTACTCTCTTCCGGTGCATGACTGTAATGGCACAATGAGACCTTCACCTTGTCCCATATCATAACCTTAATCTGCCCACGCGATCTCTTTTGATTACTGGCCATTGGAATGTGTCACTTCCTTCCGGTGTATCACCTAGGAATAGCATTTTTGGGGCTGGGTCGAAGGTCAAAATATAACATAGTTACTTAAAGCTGCAATTGTTTAATAAGTATTATTATTAGTTACTTAAAACTATTGTATATTGACCTTCGATCCGGCCAAACATGCCATTCCAAAGATGGCGGAAGTGCATATTCAATTGGCATGGGCAAGCTTGGCTGACAAAATGGGACAAGGTAAAATCCCACTGTACAGTCATAGACTGATGCACCAGAAGAGAGTGACCTGTGAACTGCATGACAGTTATTTCTGCTTGATGACGATCAAACATGCCATTCCAAAGATTGAGTGGGCGATGGAACAATTATATAACACAGTGAAGACAGGAAGTTTTTGGGAGACCCGTTGGTGACAAGATGCAGTAGAGAAAGCCAGCATCCAACAGAGAGGGTCCCCAGGCCTCCGGTTTAGCAGCCCTGGAGAACGAGAATGACACAACGCTGATGGCCATAAGAGTGGAGGTCAATATATTGCAGTTCTGTCGGTCTCCAACTCCCTCTCACACAAAACACATTCAAATAAAGTAAGCGGTATATTTTTTTAAAGAAGTCTTCGCTCGTCTTTATTATTGCGTCAATATGTATTCTACATGTATATGTGTATATATGCATATTTATTATGTGGCTATACAACAAAACCATGTCCTTGCAATATGCAAATTATTGGTGTTTGATAGGAATATGTAAAACCGTACAAATGTTTGCAAACAAATGATTGACAAAAAACCCCCAAAAACCATGGAATATTGAAAATATAGCTTTTACAATCAACCATTTACAAATGAATCAGATTTTTTGGATATTAAGTAATCCATAAGGAGTTGATATGCTATTAAACAAATGAAACATACCATGTGTTTGATCATGATTTTAAACAAAGGTTTAAGAATCAAGGTTTATTGTATAGACAGAAAAGGATTTTTCTGGTTTGGTTTCAGCTGTGCTTTTCAGCAATGAAAATTCTATATCTTTGCCACCTTTGAACAATAGGAAGTAAATGTGCTTACTCCAGGTTTTAAGTAGTGGATTCAGCTATATGCTTTTATAATGAAAAGGATTGGCAAATAAGTATGTAAGAACATAGAACTGACAGTATATTAACTGTTTATTGTTAAATATTGGTATTATATCAGTTCTTAGACAGTATAATAATTTATTCAATGAAGTTTTTTAAACATTTCTTTTTTATAGCTATGATTTCTGCAAGTATTTATCACCTTAATTCTAAACTAAATAACTAACATTAAATATCATTCAGTCTCAGAACTGGCATATTAAATATATTCAACAGTTAATAAATATACAAACTCAATATAAATGAAAATGCAAAGGGTTTACATATAATGGTTTGTTAATAAAGCCATGAACACGTAAAAAAGAAATATGAACTGAAATTTATAATGGAAAAAGAAAAATACTATTATAGAAATATAATTGCATCAATAAATAAATACAGACACACACACACACACACACACACACACACACACACACACACACACATTTTTAAAAATTTCTTCTAAATAGAGGAATTATATATTATAAACTGAATTACCATGACCAGAACTGATGAGACCTTATGAGGTTAAAACAGCTGTCCAGTGTTTCTATATGTTGCACACAATGCTTGATGGATTTTCTGGTCATAGTAAGTAAAGCTGGCGACCAGAAGGCTCCCTTTTCAATAGCTACTACACTGAGGTGTAGGAGAGGGCACTACTCCTTTCCCTGGATTGTTCTACCTTACCCTTAGTATGTACCTTATATTGCCGAGTGTTAAGCAAGGAGGTATCAAGTACTATTTTTAAAGTCTTTGGTATGACTCGACCTGGGATTGAAACCAGGTCTCCCGGACCATAGGTGAACACTCTACCCACTAGACCAATGAGCCGGGTCTTAGTAATTCAATTTATAATATATATTAGAATCAAAAATCATTAAAATCTCAATTTGTACCCTTGAAGGTAACCAATAATTGTTAAAAACACTTGGAAAAATATGTAATGACCATTTTTAAATATACAGTAACCTAATATCTTTAACTCTGTATGACAACAAGAGAAAATTACTAGATAGTTGTTGAAACAAATCTTGTTTGTAGTTTTCAGAGTAATGAGAAATTTTATTGTTCACTGTATATTGAGGAGGGTGGGGTAGCTAACATACTGAACTGCAACATTATAATGTGACTGGAGTTTGAACTCACTCTTACATTCACTTTCAGACTAATACCTTTGGGAAAGGTATAAACTCTTTTATCCTCCCACTAGCTATATGTTAAATAGTACTACAACCTTTTTTCTACAAGGATAGCTTTGGCATTTGATAACCCAGGTTTATATGCCATTAAGCAAAGAAACCGAACCAATATATATTTCGGCTATGGAGAGTTGGAGAATGGAGAGTTGGTCAGATAAGTTTTAAGTTGGATTAAGCACTGAGTCTTTGGACTGTCTTTGTTAGCCAACTTGCTTGCAAGGAGAGTTACTGAGACCAACACTCAAAGAAAATGAAGCTAGCCAAGTAAATCCAAGTATCATAATTCTCTCAAGTATTTGTGTTGAGTCCTACCCAAATTGTAACTCAATATGAATAAAAGTATTTTATACATCTTACACAGCCATTTTCCTTCATTTCTTGCTCTGGTTATGATTTACTTCCTTGATGAAGTTACATGGGATGGAGATTTACACACTGATTTCACGCATGAATTTCACAGGAATTTTTGTTCTAATTTTACATTCAGTGACTTGATGTCATCATCTACTCGGTCAGTTCAAATTTTGCATCATTGAAGTAACTTTTCATTGCTGGGTTTGTTTACATTGGATGGTGTTGCATTCTGGTTAGGGAACGCTTGTAATATTAAATGAAGGACAAACCACAATATGAGAGGAAATGGAGATATATTCTCAGGAAAAAGTATATACAATAGAGAGACTATTTTTAGACAAGAACATAGGATTAGTGAATACAGAATAAAGATATAGTCCAACGATAGTATTGGCTTCCGTTATTACGGTAGCAAGTAAGGTGATCTAGTGCGATCTCCAGTCTCCAACGTTCTCATACCATTCCTATAATAAGTTGCTCTTCACCTTCTAGTCTGCCCTGGTATTAGTCATCATCATCATCATGTTGTGCCACCAGCACGGATATCTCTGACCCTCTCTCGCCATTTCTCCCTATCGTTCATCACCTCTGGCAGGTCTTCAGGGCTACATCCTGTATCCTCACATAGCTGCTGAATGTTCGAGCTGGTCATCCTGCTTTTCCCCAGCCATATGTGGGGGTCCATAGGAGTACATCACTTATGAGCTCGTCCCTGCTTCTCCAGCAGTGTCCTGCATGTTTGGTTCATCTAACTTGGATAGTTTTCATGATGGGAGGCAGGTGGCCGTATAGTTGGTGCCTAGTGGGGTGTTGCCGCCAGGACTTGTTCAGTATTGCTCCTTGCATTCTTGTGTAATTGCCGTCTAGATTCTTCTCTACCCGTTTAGTTAGCATCCAAGTAGTGCATCCATATAGCAGTATCGATACGACCGCTGCCTGGAAGAAATTGTGTTTCATTTTATCAGTCAGGTCTGATTTCCATATGATCGATAGCCTATCTATAGCTGTCCATGCCTTTGTTAGCTACGTGTCTGTCCTTTTCAGTTGATGAGACGCAGCTTCCTAGGTAGGTGAATTTGTCGACTAGTTTCAGAGGGGTTCCGGCTGGTATTAGTAGCTACTGCTATATATGGCAGATGGACTAGTTTATTGTGTGGGAAAAGGTGGGTGATACCCAACAGATGAAAAGTTGTGAATATAACAAATGATTACATAATGTGTCTTCATTTTTATTTGTCATTCACACAAAGTGATGAGAAATCAACAAAATTGGGTAGTATCGTAAAGAACTACTGGGGAGCTTAAGTGAATTGTAACGATGCTTGGGTCCTAAAACCATGCCTAACCCCAGAGTTTTCAAGCCTAGTCAGCTGGGACTGTAAAATACACTAACTAATGCCAAAGCCATTCTACTAGAAGAACAGTAATGGTACTATTTAACCCATAGCTGGGAGGATAAGGGGGTTCGTACCTTTCCCAAGGGTATTCTAGTTGGTTTCAGAAATCTAGTTGAAGAGGAATCAACCTATTGGGTGCTAGTCAACTCACTTAACTTGCAAAATAAACTGATGGATGTTCCCCAATCAGACATCAGCAAAATGCTGCGGTTTTCCACTTCAAACTTAGTCTTTTATGTTCATCAAATCTCGCCACTTCATGTAGGCTTATCTCGTTCTCCTCCATAAAACAAGTCACACCTCTTGCGTCCTTTTCTTCTTCTGGTTTCCGCGTGCCGGCAGCAGAGAGAGCACACCTTCTGTTTCTTTGAGGTAAGATTGTTTGTGGCATTACTACTACAGGTATTTGCCTAAAAGTGAACGTAATAGCGCAACTGGAATATGAACTCGCTTAGTACAATTCCGCAGTCCATCGCTTTAACCATTACACCATGAGGACACTCCCTTGCACACATTTAAATAGATATACATATATGATTTGTAAATGAATAGTTTTTTGGTGATTTCATTTTGAAATGAGTTACAACTAATTTGTTTGCACACTAGTATTGCTATTGTTTCTACACAGTTAAATGGGTGGGGTGTCCTCGTGGTGTAATGGTTAAAGCGATGGACTGCGGAATCGTAGTACGCGAGTTCGTACTCCAGTCGCGCTATTACATTCACTTTCAGGCAAATACCCTTGGAAAAGGTATGAACCCCCTTATCCTCCCAGCTATGGGTTAAATAGTACCACTACTGTTCTTCTAGGAGAATGGCTTTGGCATTAAATAACCTAAAAAGAGTTGATATGCCATTAAACAAAGAAACCAAACCAAACCAAACCAAACCAGTTAAATGGGTTCAATTATTGATTTCTCACATTTATAATTCTGTTTAATATTAATCATTTTTTTGCACACAGTGAAGTGGTTACAAGTTCGGCTATTTAACACTAAGTATTCTATTCAATAGTATTTATTCATCTATACACAGTTTAATAGTTCCACATTTTGCTATGTATCTCTAACAATTCAGTTAAACATGTCATTTATTTACATACAGTTAAATGATCAAAATTTTATTTCTAACAACTTAGTTTAGCACAAATCATTTGTTTGCATTCAGTTTAATAGTCAAACAGTTCTATTTTACCCATAGATAAGACCCTATCATATTTACCAACCTCTTCGCTTGGACAGGATATGACATAAGGTCAATTTTTAAGCGAAATTTAACAGGTTTGAATTCAGAGTTTTCTTTCTCCTAGAATAGTTGCCTTATCAAGGCTGAAGAACCTAGCCTGCATAACTATTTCCCCATAGATGGAGGGAGAATAATTGGATTCATACCTTTCCCAAGTGCAATGTGAAATGCAATCAACCTCGTCCAGGATTTGAACTCGTGTCGCCATGTCCATTTCCTATGACTATAACCATCACACCATGAGCACTACCATAGATAACCCCCCTATCAATTCCAGACCGGAGTGAACCTTGAAATAATGACAAGGGGTATTCCACATTTCACAGAGATCCAGGACTGGAGTCTCACCATCAGACTGTTTTGTGTCATATCCAAGACACTCATCTGCATGCATACAAATGAGCTCTGGATTGTTTAAAAATATTATCAACAAAATGTGTTTACAAATATTTTAAAGATAAAATAGAGTTGGGTAGCTGTTGCCCACAATAGCAATTTGAAGAACACAGTCAGGACTATCATATATGTGCTAGGGCTTGATGTGACCAAACGATTGATCAAATTGGGCTTGTTCGACTGGCTATCTAGTCAAGTAAGGGTTAAAATTAAGTGTTGCAAGAAACTTGGTCACTCAATTGCGAGGTCAAAGCCTGCTCAGTCATCAGGTTCCTGTCCTCGAAAACTAAAGGTCAACTGGTAGCCTTGAGGAAGTCTTATGTGTCTGCAGAGGTTCAGTCTGCATATTCTTCTACAGCCCCAGCCAACTGGGTGGGTGACAATCAGAATATTTTATTGGGATTTAAATATTTTAAAGTTCTTTTTTTTTAATTTTTTTATTCTGTGCTATAAAATATGGAGTCACTAAAAATTGATAAATGTGGCAGCTAAAAAGGTTTTGATATTTTTCATTTGTGGCCTGCAATTTTACTGGGTAGATGGTTTGGCTGAAACTGTATGACCCACTAAGGCAGTTCCTCAAGGAGACACTAAACAAACCTGAGAATAAAATTGTATGTCTGTCTTTTATTATAAATAAGAACCAAAATTTAACCAATACTGTATATTTGATTTTTCATACTGTCTTCCCTTTCTCATGTGTGTATGTGAGGGTATATATATATAATGATAGACTTTCCCGTCAGTTTTGATGTATTAGGGCCAAACAGCTCTCATAAGTTCTTATGTCTGTGTCTCATATGATACTTCAAACCAGCCACAGACCAGCATACAGGAGAGTTATCAGATGAAGTAGGTGGCATGACTGATTTAGTTATTCTTATAGTGAAATATGTCATTTTCATTTTCAATATTGTCTTCCCTTTCTCGTATATGTATATATAACCTGCTACAGGTAGGATGTGTTACAAGGTCAATTTTAAAGAGAGTAAAGCTGGTTTGAATTCAGTCTTTCCTCTCTAAAACTGATTACCTTACCAAGGCTAAAGAACTCTGCCTACTCAATTCACCCATAGTTGGAGGACAAGAAATGGATTCATACCTTTCTCAAGGGCATTAGTGTGAAGTAAAACACAGCCTTGTCCAGAATTTGAACTTGGGCTGCAATTCTATTTCCTATGACAATAATTGTTACCCTTAGCATACCTGTATGTGTTATATATATGTGGTGTATTCAATAAGTTTCCAGACTTTTTTGTACTGGCATTTAAAATTGTTGTAGACTCTTGAAAATTCACTGTTATTGCTATACATATTATGAGATGACTGACCAATTTTTATGATTTCAGGTTCAAATGAACAGCTACAGCAGCAATTGGAATACACCCTACTAAAACCTGATTG
>OY757932.1:13870013-13972513 GCA_963585895.1 Sepioteuthis lessoniana | reverse complement strand
GTGTAATTGCCATCTAGTTTCTTCTCCAGCCGTTTTGTTAGCGTCCATGTAGTGCATCCATATAGCAGTATCGATGTGACCGCTGCCTGGAAGAAACTGCGTTTCATTTTATCGGTTAGGTCTGATTTCCATATAATCGATAGCCTATTGATAGCTGTCCATGCTTTCGTTAACCTCGTTTCGATGTCCTTTTCGGTTGATTCGACGCTGCTTCCTAGGTACGTGAATTTGTCTACTAGTTTAAGTGGGGTTCCTTCTAGAGTGGAGATGTCCCCCGTTTGGTTATAGCACATATATTCCGTTTTGTGTGCATTAATTAACATGGAGGCCTATGCTTGCTGCTGCTCGTTCCAAACTATGCAGAAGTGTTTCGGCTTGGTCAGGTGTATTTGCCAGTATCGCTATGTCATCGGCGTAGTCGGCATCTGTAATTGTTGTTGCGGGGTATCTTCTGCTTCTTTTCTTCGTCAGTTCGAAGCCATTCTCTTTGATTTTGTTAATCGATGTTCTAAGTACCTAGTCTAGACAAATGATAAAGATGTACGGGGCCAGCGTGTCCCCTTGTAGTACTCCTGCTACAATGTCGAAGTATTCTGTGTCTCCATCCGGTGATCGTACTTTTACTTTAGTGTTTCTATAGAGAATCATTATTGCCGCTACGGTTTCTTTAGGTATGCCGTACGCTAGTAGGATTTGTTCCATCTTTCCTCTGTGAATGGAGTCGAAAGCCTTGGTAAAGTCGACAAATATTAATGTCGCTTGTAGGTTCTTTGCCCGTACACCTTCAAGGATTCTGCGGATGGTTAATATTTGTGAGGTCGTGGATCTATTTCTTCGGAAGCCATTTTGGTTTTTTCTAAGTATGTTGTCGATTTTGGGTTCTATTCGGTTTCGTAGTAGGGCATTGTAGATTTTGGCAGCTATGGATGTAAGTGTTATGCCTCGGTTTGTGAGCAATCACTAAAACAATTATGAGCCAGAATGAGCCTTGATGTGATCCAAATACATAAAAACACCATGGTCCTAATCTCTTAAAAACTCAAGGTTTGCTTTGGTTTCTTTGTTTTAATGGCATATCAACCTTTGTAGGTAATCTAATGCCAAAGCCATTCTCCTAGAAGAACAGTAGTGGTACTATTTAACCCATAGCTGGGAGGATAAGGGGGTTCATACCTTTCTTAAGGGTATTTGCCTGAAAGTGAATGTAATAGTACGACTGGAGTACAAACTCTCTTACCATGATTTTGCAGTCCATCACTTTAACAATTACACCACGAGGACACCCCCTTAAAAACTCAAGAGAAAAAAAATATAATGTTATATACCTGGAATAAGGAGAGGAAGCCATAACACTTGTTTGAAAATGTTAAACAGTTCTATTTGTCCCATAGACAGGACTCTACAAGGTGCTACCACACTGGGTCAGAGTGGACCTAGGAGCAATGGCAATATCAATGAAGGGGTACTCCACATTCCTCAAAGATCCAGCATTACTGGAGCCTCACCATCAGATTGTTTAATGTTATATCCAAAACACTTGTAGGGGGTGTCTTACCCCTTGGCAGAGATGAGTTTGTGTATTCTACAGCCCCAGGCAACTGAACTATTCTTGTTTGTTTACAAATAATTATAAAATTTTATAAAAATTTCTTTGAAACATTTTAATGGTCGTGTGTATAGTAGAGAGAGAGAGATGGACAACCCCTATGGTTGACACCACATTGCGATACACATATTCAGAGCCTTGCTACTTTGATAGGGTCTTGATAGATAGGTAGTTCTCAGCCCAGAGGCCACCTGGTCCCCCTCTAAGGCTAACATGTCTACTTGCTGATTGTTCTCCGACTGACTGACTGCCCTGACTGCCTGGCATCAAAAAACTTCTGCATTATATATTTTCTGAATGCCTACACATTTCTCTTCTGGCACCATTCACTTGATTCATTTCTGCTATCCCCTGTTTATTTTAAGAAACAGATGCAACATTGTTTTGAAATCCACAACTAGCATGCTGTCAAAAATCAATATGGGCCCAGTTGGCTGGGACTGTAGAATACACAAACAAGGAAGATTGTTGCTTAAATGGGTAACTACTTAGGAACAGCAGATACTGTAAGGAACTTAGGCCTGTATGCTAGATTAAGTACAGCTTAGTAAATAAAAACAAATATTGAATAAGACTTATATTCAAGTCAGGCTCAAAGCACTTGTTATTACCAGATCACTGAAACCCAGTCGGCTGGGACTGTAGAATATGCCGACTGCATCTTTGCAGAGGGTTAAGACTCCTCCTCCCCAACAAGTATCCTACATATGACATTAAACAATGATGGTAAGGCTTCAGTCTCAGAGCTTTGTGGAATGCAGAGTACCTCTTCATTATCATTACTCTCAGGTCCACTCTAGCCTGGAATGGTTGCATCTGAAAGAATCCTATCTACTGGTCAAACAACTATTTCACTTTAAAACTGAATGCAAACAAATGACTTATGCTTAATTGAATTGTTTGATGTTTAATTGAATTGTTAGTGATAGCAATATTTGGAACCATTTAACATTGACCTATGCTAAATTGAATTGTTTGAAATAGACCTGTTTGATCATTGAATTGTGTGTAAACAAATGACTGATTTTAATGATACATAGCAACACTTGGAACTATTTAACTTTGACTTCTTACAATCCCTATACATCTAATATATATGAATAAACTGGATTTGGCATTAGATAACTTACAATAGTTTTGATACGCCATAAAACCAAAGCAAAACCAAACCCTGTTCAGTACTTAAATAGGGGACTTCTTATTAACATCGGATACAATAAGAAACTTTAGCTCTGGATGTCTGACTAAGCAAGACTTAGTAAATAACAACTCACTAATGACCAAAATTAAGCAGCAATAACCCTGTTCAATTCTTAAATGAGTGACCCCTTAGAAACAGGAATTAACATAAGGAACCTTTTTCTTGTGAGAATCCTGGTTATCTATACCATCTGCTTTATCAAGTAAGCAACAAGAGTAGTTGTTATCTCACAAATATAAATTACTCCTATATGTATAAAATATAAATATATACCCATATGTATAAGATATATGTATAAGATATAAATTACACACACACACATACATATATATATATATATATATATATATATATATATATATATATATATATATATATATATATATATATATAAATTACTCCTATATGTATGAAATATAAATATATGTGTGTAGGAATATATGTGTGTAGGAAAAGTGATAACAAGGTAATCCAAGTGGAAGGAGAGATGTATTGGGAAGTCGACACTATAGCGTTTCAGTTCTATTGAACCATCATCAGGACCATGAGGGGTGATATTAGTGATGTTAAGTCAACGATGGATGTTTAAAAAAATGCAAAATACAAAAACCTAGGGGAAAATTTGTATAATAAGAAAAAGTTGGATGTTTAATTTATGGATCATTGTTTGTTATTTTAAATTATGTCATTTGATCTATTAGGAATGTTGTAGAGAATTTATGTTATGTTTGTTTATCGAGAAAGATTTTGAATCAAAATATATATATGAAATATGAATATACACCTATATGTATGAAATACACCTATGTTAATGAAAACAGTGATAACAAATATAACCGATAAGAGAAAATATGGGATTATAGGTGTGATTTAAGTTTTTGTGATACCAATTTGTTGTAAGCTAACAAATTTGCCAGGGCGTGATTTGTGGAAATACATAAATGTGACTGCTATCTACTCTGTCGATGAAGATGTTAAGATATGTGAGTTGCATGATAAGGAAATCTCTTATCGTACAGTGTTTTGACAAGGGACAATACATCTATGTTCGACACACTTCTAAAGACATATGAGATGCTCTTAGTCAACAGTATAACAAGGTTTCATTATGTCAACAGTTTTGTGCCAGAAGTATCATAGTGTTTGATACCAGTTGGAAAGTAGAATGCTGTTATAACCTAACAAAAGGTTACTGAATGGGAAATAACCAAAACGGAGGTTGTAAATGAAACGGAAATCTTTATAACATTAACAAAATACAATACTTACCAGCGATGTGAAGAAGGTAGCCGCTGCTAGTGGTGACTACTTAGTATATTTTCACCTTTTATTTCTTTGGAAAATACAAAAGAGAGCATAAAGCTCTGAAGTTTTTTTTTGGGGGGGGAAACGGTCATGCCATATCTATATTTTCTAAGGGGCCCAAGCTAGTCACATTCGTCAACCCATTCATCAATACAATATATAAGCAGCCATCCTTCACCAAGCATGCTGTGGCCACCAAAATACCACATTTGCTCTGTGAAAAGACCTACTTAAAAACCCCAAATGAAATGTAAATAATTATCTCTGTAAATAAAATCATACAAGGATGTGATGGGGATGGGAGAAAAAACCCCGAAAGAGAAAAGGAAACGAAAGTATATTTTCCCCCTTTCATAATAGTGTCCAACATATTTATGAGGAATGTGACGTACCCATTAATGTTCATAGGGAGGGTATATAACAATATGCCAACTTATAACTTAGAAAAGAGATACTATGAGCATTAAAATGCAAGGTATATTCATCTGTGTATGCATCTTTCTGTATAAAGGAATCATATCTGTTTTGGTATGTATGTGAGTTGTAACCTAACAAAAAGGTTACTGAATGAGAAATAACCAAAACGAAAATTGGAAATGAAATGGAAATCTTTATAACATTAACAAAATACAATACTCGCCAGCAGGGTGAAGAAGGTACCCACTGCTTGTGGTGACTACCTAGTCAGCAAAATTGCCCCCCCCCCACCTCACAATAGTGTCCAACATATTTATGAGGAATGGGACATAACCATTACTGCTCAGCAGTAGGGTATATACAACTACTCTTGGCTTTGTTGGTGAAGTAGTTGATATAGATGAGTGGGCTATCTTGAAGAAAAAGGGAATGTGAGTTTGAGTCTCACTGAGTGCTTATCATTTCTTCTCCTCCCTGATATGCACTATTTTTTGCTGTTGTATGAATAACAAACTGACTGATTTGTATTAAAAGAAATTAAAATTTAGATGAAAAATAATCGGTTGCCAAAATTGATAATGTAGATGATGGACTGTTTCATTTTTAAAAAATTAAATAGAAATTTACTAATTTTTTTTATTATAATTTCAAATTGATACAATTTGATCTAATTGTAATTTTAAATCAAAATGCTTTAATCTAATTTTAAACTGACAGATTTTGGTCTAATTGTAAATTGACCCAATTTGTTCCAACTGGAACTCAGTACAGATTGGCCCAAATTATAAATCCACAGTTTTTTTTCAATTTGTAATTGTAAATTGACAGTTAGGTTGAAAGTGAAAAGAAAAAAATACTCAGGGTGGGGAGAATTGAATGTTTTTTTAGTTGACATCTTAAATTCTCTCTTTAAATAATTCATAAAAAGGAATCTGAATTCACTTGCAGCATCACCAGTAAATTTCAATGAAGGAGTGAAAAGATAAGTGAATGGAGGATTTGGGCACAGATAAGGGGAGGACCCTGTCGAACTAGGCAAGAATATTTCTAAGCAATAATAAATATAAAGTAACTGAGGAAAGATAGTGTTGACTTGTATGAGTTTTGTCTAAAGAAACAAGTTTTGATATCTAAACCGTTTCTCCAGGCCTATTTTTTTATTTTTATTTTATTTTATTTTTTTATGCAAAAAGAAAGCAGTAGTTGGCTTATCAGATAGTCATCTCTTCATTTCAGCTTTCAGAAAGACAAAATGAGGAGGAAAAAAACCCTCAAGCAATAAATCATATAAAGTTATGTCAATGTGAATTGATTCATAAAAAAAGAACTCTTAATTTTTTCTATTTTCTATTTTTTTTTTATAACATTCTTCTTGTTCCTACTTCTCAAGTTGTGTTTCCCACACAGAAGAATCTTGTTAGTGTTTTGACAGTACTGTTAACACCACTTGAAAGGATTTGTTAATATTTGTACCCATGAGGAATGAAACTAACATCCTAAATTTTAAAATAGGGGAACCCTAAAAAAATAAGAAAAGAAAGTTGTATTGTCTACTATGGTTTGTCAAAAGTTTTGCAATATTTTGGTGCTAGATTTTATCAGATATCACTTGATTGAACCAGTACTAACCATAGAAAGTACTCTCTGGGGTTGGTGATATTGTGGTAGTTGGTGTGTTGGCATGATGTGCATTGTTTCACTTCATGTGGGATTAGTTTGGTTGGTTGTTTTGGTTTTTATGGCATATCAACCTTTGTAGGTTATTTAATGTCAAATCCATTTTTATGAAATTAGTTCTATTTCAAACAATTCAGTTTAGGATACGTATGCAGTTTAAATGTAAGCATAGTTTAATTGTGAAAAAAAATTTCTATTTCAAGCTATTCAGTTTTGTCAAGCAGTTCTAATTCAGTTTAGTATAAGTATAGATTTTATTTACACAGTTAAATGTTAAAGCAGTTCTATATTAAACAATTCAGTTTAGTGTAAGTACATTTTCAATGTCAAAAAACAGTGGCATTTCAAATAATTCAGTTTAGAATAAGCACGCAGTTTAAATGTAAGCACGGTTTATCAAAAACATTTTTATTTCAAACTATTCAGTTTAGTGAAACAATTCAGTTTAGCATAAGTATGCTGTTTGTTCTATTTAACCCATAGATAGGGCCCTATCAGTTGCTACCTCTCCAGGCCAGAGTAGACCTGGGTGCAATGGCAATGAAGAGGTGTTCTGCATTCCCCAAAGCCCCAGGATCACTGGAACCTCACCATCAGATTGTTTAGCGTTATATCCAGGACACTCATTGGTGGGGGTCTTACCCCTCTGCAAAGGTGCAGTCGGTGTATTCTTCAGCCCCAGCTAACTAGGCAAATGTGTGATTTGAAATGTAACACTATGTAGGTGGCCTGCCAAGCAGACGATTCCTTTGTCTGTTTTGGTGCGAAACCAGACAAAGGGTTTTGGACTTGAATTCTCACCGTAACCGGAAGTGGAAGGGGACGTGAGAAGAGGGTTGGAAAAGGAGCTTGAAGTTGGGAGTTGGCGACGGGACATGGACAGAGGTGGTCGACATTGGACAGCAGAGAGGCGAGGCAGGAGATAGGGTCCAGCGAAGAAGATCGAGTCAACATGTCGGCATTCCAGTTGCTTTGTGGAATTTTCGCTAGTAATCCATGCTAGCGTTAGTCCATATATGCTATCGGAAATGCAATGTTACAGAACTCCCTTTCTGCACTTGAGTTAGCCCCAAGCGTTTGTTTGTTTGTTCTTTTTTCCCCTGTTCCCTCGATTGTATTCTTGTAGTGGCAAGAAATGTGTGTTACCCCTATTGGAACCACTAGTTGATTCTCGGCCGTAAGAAGGGAAATGGTTAGAAGAGTTGATATAACATGTGGGGGTCGAGGGGTATCGTAACAGAAAGCTACACAGATGAATGTACAACATAGCCTAATTTGGGAACTTATAAAGCATAAGTTTGAAATTGAGCAGTAAATCTGTGGAAGTGACCAAAAAAAAAATGTTGTGCAAAATGTAAATTGGTTTGTTTTTGTAGGGAAAAATCATGACTTACTGGACTAGCGTGTAGCTGCGTTTTGTACGTTTCAGTCACTTAACAAGAAAAAAAAGCTAAAATGGCGACACACAGTTGCTTTTGTATTTGCTTGTCTCGTGAGAAGTAATGCAAACTCTCAGCTCTCCCATGCAAATGAGATAGTCAGGTGTTATAAAAAGAGCCCTCGAGGGAACGGGCATAAATTGAAAGAAGACATGTTGCGTGGACAGACGCGTGCAAGAGGATTGTCTGTGTCAGTGACGTACATTATTGAAGTCGACTTTCAAAACACAGTTTTTAAGGCATATCTAATACAAATAATTCTATTTACTATTAATCATTTGTTTGCACACAGTTAAATGTTTTAAAGTATTGCTATTTAACACTAACAATTCAATTAAACATCAATCATGTTTCCACACAGTTAAATGATCAAACGGTTCAATTTAGCATGTCAACAAAGTTAAATGGTTTGAAGTATTGGTATGGATTAAACAGTTCTATTTCAAGCAATTCAATTTAGCATAAGTCATTTGTTTGCACTCAATTTAAATGTCAAACAGTTGTTTGACCACGAGACAGGACCCAATCAGGTACTGTCACTTTGGGCCACTGTGGATCCGGGAGCAATGGCAATGAAGCGGTACTCCACATTCCCCAAAGCTCCAGCATTACTGGAGCCTCACCATCAGATTGTTTAGTGTCATATCTGAGACACTCATGGGGGGATCTAACTCCTCTGCAGAAATGTAGTTGGTGTATTCTACAACCCCAGTTGACAGGGCCAGCAAAAGGTGAAGTTGCAACTGATCCCAGTACAGTAACCAAATGGCTTAAGAAATTTTGCTTGGATTGTTAGAACCCTGATGATCAAGCATGGTAAGGTAAGCTTTAAAAAGTGGATTGTGAGACCATACTCTAAGCCAAAGTGTTGCATACATATATATACTGGATACATACCGACGCAATGATAACAGACGCATGATAAACAACAGACGCACGAATAAAGGACGCAGGAAGACTTCTTTAACAACATATTTACCTCTCACTTTATTGCAAGGGTTCGAAAGGGTTGTTCAAGGGTTGCATGTGAGAGGGTGCTGGAGACCGAACATAAACTTCATATTTTGACCCCACTGTTATGACTGTCACATTGTCTCTTTCTTGTTCTCCTGATGTTGGGGTCAACTCCATCGGGGCTTTCCGAGGGCCCCCTTGGTCGGGTGTGGCCTTCCCTACCACATCTGGTCTCTAGCTGTCTGGAATTCTACTGGCAACTGCTTTGGCACCCAACTCAACTCAATTATATAATAATTCAACGCCCACACGATCGCCCACTGGATCTTTGAAATCGAATGTTCAATCATCAAGCGGAAATAACTGTCATGCAGTTCAGAGGTTACTCTCTTCCAGTGCATCACTGTAGTGGCACAATGGGACCTTCACCTTGTCCAATATCATAAGCCTTAATCCGCCCACGCGATCTCTTTCGATTACTAGCCATTGGAATGTGTCACTTCCTTCCGGTGTATCACCTTGGAATAGCATTTTTTGCCTGGGGCGAGGGTCAAAATATAACAAAAGAAGCAAATCAGTAAGTAGCACTTGAAAGGTATCAGACAAGCTCAGCATCTCATAGTCGAGTGTAGTTTTTCACAATCACAAACTTAGCAAAGGCATTTGGAGTTCTGCTTCATGTTACCAAAATATCGCAAGACTTTTGAGTCCTCTGTATTTCTCACTAATTAGAAACTCAATTCCTGGTGATAGCTGGGGGGGGTCTCCTTTTAACGACAAATCAAAGAATCAAACCATTTTAAACTTTCTCTTGAACAGTGGATTTTATAAATATTTACCTAACCTCTCAACAACTGGCAGGATGAAACTCAAGGTCAATTTTTAAGCATGCACAAAGTTAGTTTCAATTCAGTTTTCTTTCCTCTAGACCGGTTGCTTAAAGAATTCAGTTAGCTTTATTATTAAGCTATAGCTCGTGGGAGAACAGAAGGGTTCGTGGTTTTTCATGCTCACGCAGAGTTAAAAAGAGTGGGAAATCCATAAGGGTTGTTAAACTGCATGGGGTGACAGCTTCCTGTACTTTTGCATGGGAATTATGTGTAAATTTGCGTTTAGGAGTGACAAAAAACAAAATTGTTACTTTTGAAATTAGATCGTTCATTTTTAAATTTTTTTTTTTTTTTTTTTAACAGAGGAATTTGATTTTTTTTTAAATTTTTTTTTTATTAATGATATAGTTATAACTTCCTTTGAAAATATCCCTACCCTACTGAGATATAAAATTAAAAGTAGTTCTTCACATGTAGAGATTAAATATGAACATATTTAAAAAAAAAAACTGACTGTTTTTGAGTTTATATGTAAACATACATACATATATACTTATTTTAGGTGTGTCTGACACTTACACTATATATATATATATATATATATATATATAGTGTATGTTTGTATATAGACACATATTCTTTTAATATATAAGGGGTGTTTTGAAACTTCCAGTGTCCTCTTTTTTTTTTTTTCAAACCTGTGATTGAATATACAGAAATTCGTTTATTCTATTTATTTAATAGAAACTTTTAGATACACTTAAAAGTAAGTAAAGTTGGCGACCATAGTCAAGAGTGACCCAAAGGCTTCCTTTTCATTAGCTACTACACCGAGGCGTAAGGGAGGGCGCTGCTCCTTTCCCTGGATTATTCCACTTTACCCCTGATCCGTATCTTATAATGCTGAGTGTTAAGCAAGGAGATATCAAGTACCATTTTTTTTGTGTCTTTGGTATGACTCAACCTGGGATTGAACCCTGGTTGCCTGGGCCATTGGTGAACACTCTACCCATTAGACCAATGTTTAAAAAATTTGTACTTTTATGTTTGGATGTATTTGTATGTATACTTAATGCTTCTAAGTTGTATGATTAGTTAGGTGTTTGATTTTTATGGCATATTAACCTTTGTGGGTTATTTAATGCCAAATCCATTTTTATACAAATAATCAGTTCTATTTCAAACAATTTAGTTTAGCATTTGTACACAGTTTAATTGTAAAAAACATTTCTATTTCAAGGTATTCAGTTTATTCAAACAGTTCTAATTCAGCTAATTCAGTTGAGTATAAGTACAGATTTTGTTTACACAGTTAAACGTCAAAACAGTTCTGTGTTAAACAATTCAGTTTAATGTAAGTACAGTTTCAATGTCAAAAACAGTTCTATTTCAAACAGTTCAGTTTAGCATGAGCACTTAGTTTAAATGTAAGTACAGTTTAATTTTCAAAAACATTTCTATTTCAAGCTATTCAGTTTAGTCAAACAGTTCTAATTCAAACAATTCAGTTTCGCATAAATATGCAGTTAGGGCCCTATTTATGGGTAAAATAGAACTATCAGGTGCTACCACTCTGGGCCAGAATGGACCTGGGAGCAATGACAATGAAGGAGTACTCTGCATTCCCCAAAGCTCCAGCATCACTGGACCCTCACCATCAGATTGTTTATTTGTCGTATCCAGGACTCTCATTGGGGGAGGGGGTCTTACCCCACTGCAGAAAAGCAGTCAGTGTATTCTACAGCCCCAGCCAACTGGGCAATCTAAATTGTATGAATAGAAATATGCACAAATAGACTTTGTAAAAAACCCGCACATATTCATTTTTTCAAAATCTTCCGTACATTATTATATTTAAGACGCATGATATTTGGTTTTATCCAGTTAAGGCTTTCTCACTCACAATACTGGAACATGTTTGTTCGGTTTGACCATTTATTACAAAGTGTCAAAATAAGCAATATATATATATATATATATATATATATATATATATATATATATACATCACATAAATTTGAAACAGAAGGCTACAAACAGAAATAGAATGTTTTGAAACTTATCTTTTTCACTTCATTTAATAACTGATACGCCATTCATGAAGGTCTAAAAACCAGAACATTCAACGTTAGCAAATATTTGAATAAATAAAATCATCCTCTTAAGACATTGTGTTTTTTTGTCTATGTGTGTGTATATATATATATATATATATATATATATATATATTAGCAGAGGTACCTGGTTCATAACCGGATTAAAAGTATTTTAGGAATACCAGTAAGATTGAAAAAGGGAAGAAAGGAGTAAGCTTAGAATTAAAATGTCTTTATTTGTAACTGAAAGATTTCACCAATTAAGTCAAATGAAAAGTATTATTTTGTTTTTTTACTTTTTATTGTTTACATACAAAATAATATGTAAGAACATGTAACCTTATATTAGTGAAAGCTTTTTAAACATTTTCATAATTTCTTTTTTTGTCTTCAATAATTTTTTTTTTTTTTTTTTTTTTTTTTTTTTTTACAAGTAAGCTTAGTCATCAAACAGCTGCTTTTTTAAAAATTAAATTATTAACTAAAAAAACTAAGTTTTAATTAATTTTTTTTTTTTAATCTATTCTCTAAAAGTTTAACAATAAAAGAATCTACAAATTCACATGTTACAATATTCTTTGATTTCAGGAATATCTGCTTTTTATTTATGTTGAAAATATTATTTTAGAAAATGTAACCTTAAACACCTCAGTGATTTGTAGCATTATTATGATTTTCTTTTTCTTTTCTTTTTTTTTATGACAAAATTTTAAATCCACTACTTAATCACCTGTTAAGTTAGTGATAAGAAATGTAATCGTTTAATTTTTCTTTTTTACTTTATGAAAAAGTAACAACAAAAAACGAAAATTAAAGATGTGCCCATATTTTTGCATGGGAAATTTCAAGCATTAATAAAAAGTATTTGTTTATTCTGTGAGTAGTTTTGTTGTATAGTGGCTCGTACCACATGACTTCCGGTATTGCAGAAGTATAGAAGACGCCGTGTTTCCCAAGCACGCAGATGGAAGGAAAAGCAGAGAGATAGCTCTGAGGCATGCCGGTCAGTAGTAAGACCAACTTCGGATGTAACACCAACAGCGTGAGACTTATAATATTAGTTGGACTGTAACACTCGAGTTTGTAAATAATTAACTTTACTTCACTGTGTATCTTTTCCTTACCACGATACAATATGTTTAAACCTTTTTTGTTAAAAAAAAGAAATAAACTGATAAAGATGAATATATTTAATTCCAAGAAACAAGAAAAACATTTACTTGAAAATTTAGTGTTTGCCTTATTGATGAACAATACATTTATTTAATCTTAAGTATTTTTTCTTTTTTTAATCTCTAAAAATGCAAAATTATATATAGATAC
Source organism: Sepioteuthis lessoniana (assembly GCA_963585895.1). Classification (NCBI taxonomy): domain Eukaryota; kingdom Metazoa; phylum Mollusca; class Cephalopoda; order Myopsida; family Loliginidae; genus Sepioteuthis; species Sepioteuthis lessoniana. The sequence continues at coordinate 13,959,665 of OY757932.1, read as the reverse complement.
AATAAAAAAAAAATAAATGAAAATATATCCTTACAATAAAAAAAGTTAAGAATTAAGTGTAAAATGGTGGGATGTTGGATAAATACAAGCAAAGAACATCGCGTGGTGCAGTGTCACCATTGTTATTCTTATGTTAACAACCCGATGAGGAAGACAAAAAAAAACTTAGCATTGACTTTTCACTGAGAATTATTGAGTTGTTTTGAAAGACATCATTAAAAGTTTGGATGGGTATCAGCGTAAGTACTTGCACAATACAACCTGTTCAAATAAAAATGGGTTGTATGGAAATCAACTACAATGAGTCCCCCTTCACAAACCATGGCATATTGTTGTCTGGTTTAATTTTGCCAAAATGCTCTTGGACAAAGACAATTGCCTTTGGAAATAAGTACTCAGCAGTGATGAAAGAAAAATTCAGCTTTTTTGACAGAATCATTTTCAGAAGATTTGGGGGTGTTTTATCTCAAGGGGGACTGGACAATTAATTGCAATAATGAAATCTGAAGACTATATCAAAATTCTGGATGAAAATCTCCAATTAACATTACAATATATATATATATTTGTGTGTGTCGGTTGTTTAAGTTTATGGTATATCAACATTTTGTAGGTTATTTAATGTCAAATCTATTTTTATACGAATAATCAGTTCCATTTCAAACAATTCAGTTTTGCATGAGTATACAGTTTAATTGTCAAAAACATTTCTATTTCAAGCTTAATGTGTGTGTGTGTGTGTATATATATATATATATATATATATATATAACGTGTGTGTGTAGTTAGGCTGCAGTCGTTCATTTAAGCATGTTTCATTGAATAGTAAAGACAAATTTTGTCCGGATAATTTAATTAAGATCCTTTCAAGTTTCCTGATAAGTGTCTTGGTTTCAGATTGGAATTGGTAGATGAATTTACCATAATTGTCCCGAGTGCCATTTGGACCCTTCGTAGGCCATCATCAGGGGTTGCTTGCATGTGTAAAGAGTATTGTTTTTTAAAATGAGTGTTGAAAGTTTTTTATAACATAACAAAAAGATGCAAACCCAGAGTTGGATAAAACTGAGTTGCTGATGAATTTAAAAAATGGAATGTTAACAATGGAAATAGAATACTATCAAGGAATACAGAATATTAAAAAAAGAATTCTAAAAGCATTTCAAAATATTGTTACTATTTTCAAAATTAATTCTATTGATTTTAGGGTTTTTTTGTTTTTATATGTAGGGCCTCTAGGATTTGTTGTCATAGTTTATCAATTTCGTGTGCGATTATAGTTGCATTTTCGAAACTTGGATTTAGGAATAGGATGGGTTCTAAGATATAAGGCTATGGAGCTTGTCATTAAGGCACATTGTAAATTGTCTAGAAAGAGTTGTAGTGGTAAGACCAATGATTTTCTTTGGAGACACAGTCTCCCAAGGGACATTTGAACATATATACAACATTGGTCCTATCATTTATATATTAATTATAAATACATCTATTATATACATATATTTATGAAACCCTCTACATGGGCAGAATGTGACACAAGGTTTATTTTAAATGGAGTGAACAAGTTTGAATTCAGAGTTTTCCTTTTCCTTGGCTCATTGTCTAACCAAGGCTAAAGAACCTCGTCTGCTGTAAAATTTACCTAGACCTGATATTAGCAATATATGAAATACAATCAGCCTCATCAAATATTTGAAATTCTGTTTCTATGTCAAATTCCTATGGCAATAACCATTACACTACGTATGTGAATACATATATTCTCATTTTTATATATATTATATACATGTAAGTAATGTTGGCGACTGTAGTCGAGGGTGACCCGAAGGCTCCCTTTTTGATAGCTACTACACCAAGGTGTAGGGGAGGGTGCTACTCCTTCCTCAGGATTACTTCACTTTACCTTTACCTTATAATACTGAGTGTTAAGCAAAGTAGCGTCAAGTACCATTTTTTTTGAGTCTTTGGTATGACTCGACCTGGGATTGAACCCAGGTCTCTAACCATTATGCCAATGGGCTAGTATTATCTATATATATAATTTTTTTAAGCATATATATAAATATATTTTTTTGTTTTGATATGAATACATTTATATTGTATATATCTTTTAATGATATAAAACACAAGTGTGTCTGTATACATAATATTTAAAAAAAAGAAAAGAAATAAAGAACGGAAGGTGAGATCCCTGCCGTTTTTCGTTGTAATCTTTTAAAGAAAGAAAAAACTCAAAGTGAGAAAGAATGAATGAATGAATCATTTGATTTGTTGCTTGCCTCATCAAAATAGAAAAGAAAAGAAAGCAGAAAAGTTGTTTTGACTTGAGAACTAAAAAAAACAAAAGAATGAAAGGGGAGATGTCTGGTGTTTTTGAAATCTGAACGTAAATAAGAAAGAAGGAAGAAATTGAGCGATTTATAGTTTCCCACCATTGAAGAAGACACCAAAAGAAAGTAAATCAAGGAGAGAAGTGTCCATGAAATGATTTTAAGTTATGAAAACTATTATTTAAATGTTGTTTCAAGTCTGAGGAGAAAAATATTTCCGAAATTGAAAAATGTTCTACTTAGAAAGAAATTTAGTAATTTAAAAATTTTTTTAAAAAAATTTTTATCTTATTTTTATTTATTTATTTATTTATTCATTTATTTATTTATTTATTTTTTTTTTTTTTAGTTTAAAAAATCCTGAATTTTTTTTAATATGAAAAGAAGTTTCTTTGGGGTATTTTTGAGTCATTTTTTTTTTTTTTTTTTTTTTTTTTTTTTTTGCGTTTCATATAAATTTTTTGTTCATCATATAATGAGATACTATATTTATAGAATCATCAGTTTACATTGAAAAAAAAAGTTTGCAATTCTTTTGTTTTTCATTCATTTAGTTATTTTGATATAAAATTCAACCATTATTACTGATGAGCATACTCTAGTGTGTGTGTGTCTGTATATATATATATATATATATATATATATATATATATATATATATATATATATATATATTGTCATCCACAGACTTAGACTGTTTCATTCTAACAGAACTCTTCAGTGTGGCTAGACACGCAGGACGCTCGAAGCCGGGATCAAAACCCGTCCAACTTTACGTTAGACTAAGCTTCAAACCTGTCGGCCACCAAGCGGACTACGTTGGCTAAGGGAATTTTAAGGTATTTATTTTAGCAGCAGCAGCCTTTGTTTTTTATATATATATATATATATATATATATATATATATATATATCTTCAAAGAAAAAACCAAAGACCGGTTAATTTAGGATTATAAATTTATTTCCATCCTGTTTTTCAGTTTCTGGTGTGAACCAAAAACACGAAGAAAAATATAACAGGATTTCTTCAGATCCAATGGATAAATAAAACAGAATAGACACGTGAGGGGGAGGGAGAAGAGATTAAGGAGTTATTTCTCTTAAAAGTTAATTATCAAACTTAACATGAACAGAAAATAAATTAAACAAATAAATAAAAAAGTTAAATTACCGTAATTATAACTGACGGAAGAATTTTGAAAATAAAATAAATAGGTAAATAAAAAAATGGAAATTCAATAAAGCGAGAGGTAAGAGAGGGTGCTACTCCTTTCCCTAGATTGCTCCACTTTACCCTTGATACATACCTTATGTTACTGAGTGTTAAGCAAGGAGGTATCAAGTACCATTTTTTAAAGTCTATGGTATGATGCGAACTGGGATTGAACCCAGGTCTCCCGGACCATTAGCGAACACTCTACCCACTAGGACAATGAGCTGGTTATTTATATATTTATACACTTACACATATTTATGTATTATATGTATATATCCATGATACATATGTTATATACGAACTGATATTAAAGAAGAGTTGTCTTTTCATAATCATATCATATAATTATCATATAATCATATAATTATCAATGAATTATTGATACTTGGGAATACTTGAAATCATAAAACTTTGTAAATCTTTAGTATTTAGGATAGATACTTGATAGTTACCCATTGTTTATTAACTACTGAGAGCATTTAATTGTGTCCAAAAAAAAGACTAACATTTTGGTATTAATAAGCTTGGAAGTTTTGACATGCTGTAAACCAGCCATCCAATCTTGTCACAGTGTAAGCATTAGCTAACCTGTTTTGATTATCATTTTGGAAGTGAGTCTGATTTCAGGAAGGCATCAAGTTGTGGCCTAGCTGAGTAAATATCCACTCCCACCCAGAAAAAATTTCACTTTGGTATTAAATGATCCCCTCCAAGGATTGACAAACAAATGATCTATCCAACTACATTTTAAATTGGACCCTGCTGATTTGTTTTTAATTGTTCAATTATATATTTCTTTCTTTTGTGTGTATGTCTGTGTCTCTCTCTCTCTCTCTCTCTCTCTCTCTCTCTCTCTATATATATATATATATATATATATATATATATATATATATATATAAAAAAAAATTTTTTTTATCATATAACATGTGAAAGAACGTGCGATACCCTGCCCTCATCAGCTGCCAACCAGGTTGATAACAGTTTCGGTAGCTCAAGGTGGTACTGCCACTCCTGGCACTACCAAGCAGCTTTTGCCACTGAACAGGGTATTTAAAAGAAATATATATATATATATATATATATATATACATGCCAGATCAACTAAAAGCAGAGACTACATTGGACGTTCATTCATCTTCATTTTTAGTGCAGTTTTTGGTTTTAAAACGCGTTTATTTTTGGCAACCATTTCTTGATGTTCCATAATCACATGGGAATGGTGGTTCTGTGTGAATATCATTCATGTTGAAATCCCTTCTATATCTGTCGTCTATTCGGTTCATTTTCCTTTAATTTTATCTTTTTTTATGCGTTACTGCATCAAAGCACTCCAGACAAATGTCATATTTAATTCTGCAGATATATAATTTCCCTTTTCTTTCTTTTTCCTTTCAGAACATACTTATTAAGTTTGCCAGCGGAATTACATGGTGGAACAAAAGAGAAATTTTGTATCACATTTTTTGACATAAGAGTTGATGTGAATATTATCGTTGTGATACATAATGAGGACAACACTTGGAATTTCAACAAAAGAGATGTTTTTCTCAAAGGTAAGTCATTGAAAACTCATTCTGATGACTCCAATTATTTTCCTATTTGACTCTATGGCTTGGGACTCAGCCTCAAAAGCCATGGTTGTAGGCCTATTTGACCTTGCCTTATCATCAGGGTTCTTTTAACCCGATCAAAACTTCTTGAACTGTCTTCTTGCTGTACTGCTATCATTGTGCCTTCATCTTTTGCACAAAAAATGTTTTTGGTTGCTTCTGTGGTGCTATGGCCTGTTCACTTGTAAAGCATAAGTTTCCAAATAATATCCTGCCCTCATTCCAGAAAACCCTTGCCATCATACCAACTGCATCTCTGCAGATTGGTAAGACCCCCCCCCCCCCAATGAGTGTCCTGGATGACACTAAACAATCTGATGGTGAAGCTCCAATAATGCTGGAGCTTTGGGGAATGTGGAGAGCTGCTTCATTGTCATTGCTCACAGGTCCACTCTAACTTGAAGTGGTAGTACCTGATGAGGTCCTATCTATGGGTCAAATAGCACTGTTCAATATTTTATCTGAGTGCAAACAAATGATTTGTGCTAAACTGAATTGCTTGAAATAGAACTGTCTGAGCATTTAACTTTGTGTAAAGAAATGACTGATGCTTAATTGAATTGGTAGTAAAACATAGCAATACTTGGAGCCATTAAACTTGGTTGACTTATGCAAAATTCAATTGTTAGATATAGAACTGTTTGATAATTTAACTTTGTGTAAACAAATGACTAATGTTTAATTGAATTATTAGTGATGCATAACAATACTTGGAACTATTGAACTTTGTTGACTTCTGTTTGCAAATCATATCGATCAATATATATGTATAAACCAGATTTGGCATTAAATAGTCTACAATGGTTGATATGCCATATAACCCAACTAAACCAAATCCTACATTTTCTATATATATATATGTATAAACAGGATTTGGCATTAAGTAGCCTACAATGGTTGATATGCCATTTAACCCAACTAAACCAAATCCTACATTTTCTATATATATATATATATATAAACAGGTTTTGGTATTAAGTAACCTACAATGGTTGATATGCCATATAACCCAACTAAACCAAATCCTACATTTTTTCTCTCTCTCTCTCTCTATATATATATATATATATATATATATATATATATATATATATATATATATAAAGAGGATTTGGCATTAAATAGCCTACAATGGTTGATATGCCATAAAACCCAACTAAACCAAATCCTACATTTTCTATATATATATATATATATATGTATAAACAGGATTTGGCATTAAATAGCCTACAATGGTTGATATGCCATATAACCCAACTAAACCAAATCCTACATTTTATATATATATATATATGTATAAACAGGATTTGGCATTAAGTAGCCTACAATGGTTGATATAACCCAACTAAACCAAATCCTACATTTTCTATATATATATATATATATATATATATATATATGTGTGTGTATAAAGAGGATTTGGCATTAAATAGCCTACAATGGTTGATATGCCATAAAACCCAACTAAACCAAATCCTACATTTTCTCTCTCTCTCTCTCTCTCTCTCTATATATATATATATATATATATATATATATATATATAAACAGGGTTTTGCATTAAATAGCCTACAAGGGTTGATATGCCATATAACCCCACTAAACCAAATCCTACATTTTCTATATATATATATATATGTATAAACAGGGTTTGGCATTAAATAGCCTACAATGGTTGATATGCCATAAAACCCAACTAAACCTCATCATCAAGAATAAAATCACCCTTAAGGCTCAAAATAATAAAACCAAAATCCAAAATAGACTCGACAGTGTAGAAAGTATGGATACTGAAACTGAATCCATAATTACAAACTTCAAATTAGTAGGTGTATATTAAAAAAAAATATAGGGTGCATCTCTTAAGTGGGAACACCCACAATGCAAATACCTGTGAGACAAAGTTGTCTGCTAACTTTAGTCTTCTACTATAAAAATTCAAACTATTCACTTACATAGCATATATGCAAAAAAAAAAAAAAGATTTTGCTTTAGATAACCCACAAGGATTCATATGCCATGAAACGAAATAACCAACCAAACTGGCTTTGTTACTTAAAACTGTGGTATAAAAATATTGTATTTATTTCAAACGGGTGTTTATTTTTCGCACGTGTGAAGACGGGGCAGTCTGGCACTTGATCCCTCGCAGAATGAGTCCTAGTTAAGAGTCCTTTCTCGGGCATATGGGAACTGGCAGATAATGTGGGGGTTAATTTGGGCTAGACTGACCGCCGCTGGCAAGGGGTTTCCGTTTTTCACGTACACACACCCACCAGACCACTTCGTCTTCCTACCCCAAGGATAATGGAAGATATGGACCTCTAGGTTTAGATATATTATTATTTGTAGTCGGTGACTCCAATTTCCCGTGGAATATTTTTAAAGGTGAATAGGACATTTAGCAAGAATAAATTGAAGCGAATGAAGCTGAAAAAGGAACATGCAAAAGACAACTTGATAAGCAGACAACACAATGAATAAATTTCGATATGAGGAGAGATATAAAATATAACAAGGTTTTTAATACATGTGGACACACATATTTAATGTGTCGGCTATATTACCAGTGAATAATATCAAATATACAAATGTCTTTCTTCCTTATTTTTTCTTTCTTCCTTCTTTAAATTGAGAGAGCGAGAGAGAGAGCATGTAATTGCAGTACTTAGGAAGGGTGGAGGGAGAAAACAGTCTTAAGGCTTACTTAGCTTTTTGACGGGTTCCTTCTGAGAGTATTTTCTCTTTTGCGGGCTAGCAGGATTTTATGGAGCTTGGCTTGAAGGTTTCTTCTTGTTCAAGATTCTTTCCGCTTTTTCCCCGGAATTTCGGCGACAGTTTCAATATATCCAGTCACTCCAACTGTTGTCCTGAAACCCGGCTCTGCTTCTTCGCCCAGAGTCTGACATGAGATTCGCCTGTCTGTTCACGGCGACCTCCGTTCCAAAACTCTTTTCTTCATCCTTATTTCCACTGATGAAAAGGGTGCTACTTCTGCTTTAGGGTTCTGGCCAATCATTCGGCCTCTTTCTTCATCCTTCACCCTGTCAGGCGATTCATTCGGACTACTATCTCTATCCAGTATATCCCCTTCTTTATCCATCCGGTCACAGAATGCAAACATCTGTTGGCTTTCATTCTGACCCGGATTTGTTACTTCAGCTGTGAGGAATTGACCTACATTCCTTATTCCTCTTTTAACGGTCAGTCATTGGCGGCCTGTTAATTCAAACATGGAGGGGTAGGCGAAATTTCATTTCCTCTCAGTGGTAGACCACGTGACAAAACCATATAATCCCTTGCAAAAAAAGCTGGAGTGTACCCTTAAATGAAATGTAACTTAGATTTGGTTTTGGTTAATGGCATGTCAAACTTCATGGGTTATTTCATGCCAAAGCCATTCTTGTTGGAGAGTAGTAGTACTATTTAATCCATCGCTGGTAGGATTAGGGTGTTCACGCCTCTCCTAACAGAATTAGACCGAAAATGAATAATCGCACAATTAGTTTGAATTCGCTTCCTACAATGTCAAAAATCTGCATGTTAGCTACAACACCATGGGGATTTCCTCCTTTAGATTTTTCCACTGGGCTACGAGTGTTGCATATTGACCTTTTGACTGAGCCGTCACATTCCACCTGTATAAACAGGAAGACAGTGATGTATGGATGTAAGCAGCTTATGCGGGTTAACAGCCAGAAGCAGGTCACATGGGTTGACAACTAGAAACGCATGGGCATTGTGACATCATATCTGTAGGCAACCACAGCAGTAACAGGTACTTTACCCGGCTTAAAAAAATGATGTGTCACATTCTGCTGACGGTGGAGGGATTAGGAGAATAAATAATGGACATGCAAATTATGTAAGGGAGATAATTATTTATTGCATCCCTACAGTATAATTAAAATCAAACCCTTTGGCTATTTGTGTTTTGTAACCTCTGGTTTTAATTTTAATTTTTTTTTTTTTTTAATTTTTTGAAATATACAGGTGAATGTCGGTGTACGGAGATTGAAGTGCCTGAAGTCTATTTGGAAGGATTTTATATCATGACAGTCTGGGGGTTTCAAGAAGACCAGACATTGTTGTTTTCTCAAACAATTGATAGGGTAAAGATTGTCAACAACAACACTCTAATTTTTATCCAGACTGACAAGTATTTGTATGTCCCTGGACAAAAAGGTACTTGAATTGTTTTTTTGTCTTTGTTTTTGTCTTTAAATAAAAACCTTATATGTGGGTGAGCAGTGATAATTCAGAATGTAGTTACTTTTGTGATATTCTGCACAGATTCAAGAAAAGGTTATCACTTGATCCCAGGTGACAAAAAAGTTGGCTAATACACTTTTATAATTCTATTTTCACATTTATTCATGTTTTAATTTAATGTACTAGGCCATTTTAGTGAGTTTCCAAACTGTTGTTTATAAAGGAAATAGTTCATTGTGTCTGTAGAATAACAATAGCACATACCTCCGTAAAGCGTCCAGCTGGCAGACAAAATAAAGCAGGTCGTAGCTCAGTGCCGTCCTCCTTACGATGCTAAACTGAAGCTGGTTTATATAATAAAATACTTACTTTCTTCCAATTAGCCAATGACGGTCTATGCAATGGAATAGTCCACTTGTGCACAATGGGATGCCCCAAAGCACCATAAATAGTTCCTGTTCCTCAATCGGGAAGAGAGTTTCCTGTCTTCACGACTGATCGCTCTTTGCTAACGCAATTAATTACTCTTGGCTATCACAACTAATTGCCCTACGCAACCTGACCAATTCTACAGTGTCTTCCATATTTCTATTGAAGCCCCTCAAAACCCAAACTGAACTCCAGATAGCCCAGTTGGCTAGGGCTGTAGAATGTGCCATCTGTATCTCTGCAGAGAGGTTAAGACCCTCCTACTCAAGTGTCCTGGATATGACACTAAACCATCTGATGGTGAGGCTTTGGGGAATGCGGAGTACCCCTTCATTGCCATTGCTTTCCAGGTCTACTCTGATCTGGAGTGGTAGTACCTGTTAATGCCCTATTTATGGGTCGAATAGAACTATTTAGTGATTTTCTATACTTGAAACCATTTTTAACTGTGTGCAAACAAATGATTAATGTTGACTAGAATTATTAGTGTTAGATAGCAATTCTTTGAAACCACTATGTGCAAAGAAAATCAGCTCTGACTCATTTAAAAATAATGTTACCAAAAAATATTCATTTACAAATCATATATATTTGGGTGTCCTCATAGTGAAATGGTTAAAGCGATGGACTGCGGAATCGTATTAAGTGAGTTCGAATTCCAGTCACACTATTACGTTCACTTTGGACAAATACCCTTGGGAAAGGTATGAAACCCTTATTCTCCCAGCTATGGGTTAAATAGCAACACTACTGTTCTTCTAGAAGGATGGATTTGGCATTAAATAACCTACAAATGTTGATATGCCATTAAACAAAGAAACCAAAACAATATATATATATATATATATATATATATATATATATATATATACAGAATTTGGCATTAAAGAACTTTCAAGGATTGATATGCCATATAATCCAACTTATCTCAAAACTTGGATGTTAACAACTTCCTCTTTCTAGTCATGTGACTTCACTCAGCCAATGACCAAATATCCAGGTGATTTTCAGATTTTCTTGGGTTTGTTTAAACGGTGAACTTTGACTCGTCACCTGTCAACTTCTTTGTTGGTAGGGCTTGGGATATACTTACTATATTGTTTGCAGAGGGCTAAGACCCTAACCAAAAAAAGAGGTGTCTTGGTTATGACCCTAAACTACATTTGATGGTGAGGGTCTAGTTCTGGAGCTGTAGGGAGTGTTGAGTACTTGATTGCCCAGTTGGCTGGGGCTGTAGAATACACTGACTGCACCTCTGCAGAGGGGTAAGACCCCCCCCCAAACAAGTGTCCTGTATATGACACTAAGCAATCTGATGGTGAGGTTCCAGCAATGCTGGAGCTTTGGGGAATGTGGAGTACCCCTTTATTGCCATTGCTCCCAGTTCCAATCTGGCTCTGAGTGGTAGCACCTGATATGGGTCCTATCTATGGGTTAAATAGAACTAAACCATGCTTCTTTCACTGCACTGATTTTTGCATTTAAACTGCATATTTATGCTAAACTGAATAGTTTTAAATAGAACTGTTTTGACATTAAGACTGTGTACTAGTGCTAAACTGAATTGCTCAAAATAGAACTGTTTTGACATCTAAACTGTGTACTTATGCTAAACTGAATGATCTGAAATAAAATTGTTTGGCATTGAACTCTGTGTATTGTCCAGTCGGCTGGGACTGTAGAATACACCGATTGCTTCTCTGCAGATGGGTAAGACCCCCACCCCAAACGAGTGTCCTGAATATGACACTAAACAATCTGATGGTAAGTTTCCAGTGATGCTGGAGCTTTGGGGAATGAAGATTATCCCTTCATTGCCAGGTCCACTCTGGCCCGGAATGGTCACACCTAATAGGGCCATACTAATGGGTTAATTAGAACTAACTGCATACTTATGCTAAACAGAATTGTTTTAAATTGAACTGTTTTTGACATTGAAACTGTACTTACACTAAACTGAATTGTTATATATAACTGCTTGAATAGTTTGAAATAGAAATGTTTTTGACAATTAAATTGTGTGCTCATGCTAAACTGAATTGTTTGAAATGGAACTGATTATTTACATAAAAATGGATTTGGCATAAAATAACCTACAGAGGTTGATATGCCATAAAACCCAACAAACCAAACCTGAATTAGCTAAATTAGAACTGCTTGATTAAACTGAATAACTCGAAATAGAAATGTTCTTCACAATTAAACTGTACTGACATTTAACCTGTGTGCTTATGCTTAACTGAATTTTTTGAAATAGAACTGTTTTTTGACATCAAAACTGTACTTACACTAAACTGAATTGTTATATATAACTGCTTGAATAGTTTGAAATAGAAATGTTTTTGACGAACTGTGTACTTGTGCTAAACCGAATTGTTTGAAATAGAACTGATTATTTACATAAAAATTGATTTGGCAAAAAATAACCTACAGAGGTTGATATGCCATAAAACCCAACTAACCCAACCTTGATTGTTGATTTCCAAGTTCACTCTTTACCAGAATAGTAATGCCTCTTAGGAATCAAATAGATCTGTGTGAAAATTATCTAGATTAGATAAGAATAATAGATACCATATAACTGTGTGTAAATCATTTGTATTAAGAATAGTTACTTGAAGCAATAATTGTTTATTAAATAATATCATTAGTTACTTCAAACAATATAACTGTTTCCAAATGACTATTATAGAATAGAAATAATCACTTGGAACAATAAATTTATGTGCAAATTATTTGTATTTGATAGAAATACTTGTTATTATACAATTGTGCAAAAAAATTCTTAAGAAACAACTATACAAAAAATATAACTGCCCAATTGGCTGGGGCTGTGGAATACATTGACAGCATCTCTGCAGAGGAGTAACTCCTCTTCCACAAGTTTGCCCAATCACCTGGGGCAGCAGAATACACCAACTGCACCTCTGCAGAGGGGTAAGACCCCCCCCCCTCAATGAGTGTCCTGGATATGACACTAAACAATCTGATGGTGAGGTTCAAGTGATGCTGGAGCTTTGGGGAATGAAGAGTATGCCTTCATTGCCAGGTCCACTCTAGCCCGGAATGGTCACACCTAATAGGGCCCTATCTATGGGTTAAATAGAACTAACTGCATACTTATGCTAAATTGAATTGTTTGAATTAGAACTGTTTGACTAAACTGAATATCTTGGAATAGAAATGTTTTTGATATTTAAACGGCATGCTTATGCTAAACTGAATTGTTTGAAATGGAACTGTTTTTGACATTGAAACTGTACTTACACTAAACTGAATTGTTTAATGTAGAACTGTTTTGACATTTTACTCTGTGTAAACAAAATCTGTACTTATACTAAACTGAATTAGCTGAATTAGAACTGTTTGAATAAACTGAATACCTTGAAATAGAAATGTTTTTTGACAATTAAACTGTGTACTCATGCTAAACTGAATTGTTTGAAATAGAACTATTTGCATAAAAATCAATTTGGCATTAAATAACCTACAAAGGTTGATATGCCATAAAACCAAAACAACCAACCAACCATCTTCCACAGTGTCCTGGATATAATGGTGAGGTTCTAGTAATGCCGAGTATCCCTTCATTGCCATCACTCACTGGTTAACTTTGGCCCAGAGTGAGAGCACCTGATAGGGTCCTATTTATGAGTCAAATAGAAGTGTTTGACATTTAAACTGAGTGCAAACATATGACTTATACTAAGTTGAATTGTTTGAAATAGAACTGTTTGATCATGAAACAAATGACTGATGCTTTATTGACTTGTTAGTGATACATGTTAGTACTTGGAATCATTTAACTGTGTGCAAATAAATGATTAATATTGAATAGAATAGAAGTGTTAGATGGCAATAATTGAAACCATTTAACTGAGTAGAAGCAATGGCAGTAATAGAATGCAAAGAAATTAGTTCTAACTTCATTAAAGATGAATTTACCAAAAAACTGTTCACTTAAAAATCATATATGTATATCCATTTAAATGTAAGCAAACAAATGACTGATGTTAAATTGTTACTGTTACATAGTAATACTTAAAACCATTTTATTATGTGCAGAAAAAGCTCAGGCTCATATAAAAATGTTATTAACAAAATGTGTCTACAAATCATGTATATTCAATATATCTGTATAAAAAGGATTTGGCATTAAATAACCTACAATGGTTGATATACCATAAAACCCAACCAAACCATATCCTATTTAAAATATATGTATAAAGAGGATTTGGCATTAAATAACCTACAATGGTTGATATGCCATAAAACCCAAATAGACCAAATGATATATATTTATAAAGAGGATTTGGCATTAAATAACCCACAATGGTTGATATGCCATAAAACCCAACCAAACCAAATCCGATATATTTAATATATATTTATAAAGAGAATTTGGCATTAAATAACTTATAATGGTTGATATGCCATAAAACCTAACTAAACCATGTCATATATATTTAATATATATGTATAAAGAGGATTTGGCTGTCAATAACCTACAACGATTGATATGCCATAAAACACCAACCCAACTAAATCCTATATATTTGATATATATGTATAAAGAGGATTTGGCATTAAATAACCTACAAGGGTTGATATGTTATATAACTAAACCAAACCAATCTTTGATTATTCCTTCTATTTTTCTCTCTGATTATTCCTTTTTTTTTTTTTTTTTAAGGATTGATTATTCTTTATTTTTTCTTGCATCATTTCTTATTTGTCTCTTCATTTTGTTTGTTTTTTACTTTAATTATTTCTTTCATATTTTTCTCTTGGTTTATTCCTTCTACGTTTTTCCATTTGATCATTCCTTTTTTTTTTTCTTTTCTTATTAGCCATTTTTTTTTTTTTTTTTTTTTTTAATCTTTATCATAATCATATTTACTAAGAAAGAACTTTTTTTAGATGAGTACACTTTTCTAAGAAAGTAAAATTAATAGCATTCCAATATTTTGAAATTAAAAAAAAATATATACTGATTGTCATATATTTTTATTTTTTCAGTCAAATTTCGAATCCTTACAACAAACATCAATTTGAAGTCACAAGCAGGAATGGTCAGTATCATCTTTTTATTTATTATTATTTATTTTAAATAACTTGCTCATTGGTCTAGTGGGTAGAGTGTTCGCCAATGTTCCGGTAGACAAGGGTTCAATCCCAGGTCGAGTCATAAAAATGGTACTTGATACCTCCTTGCTTAACACTCAGCAATATAAGGTATGTATCGAGGGTAAAGTGGAGCAATCCAGGGAAAGGAGTAGCACCCTCCCCTACACCTCAGTGTAGTTGCTATTGAAAAGGGAGCCTTCTGGTCGCCCTCAACTATTATTGCCAACTTTACTTACTTTTAAGTGAAACGTTGTCTACTAATATTAATTTTTTTCTTGTATTTTTCTTGGTTTGATTTGTTTTTTTAGTTGGACAGTATATCAATGTCTATGGCCAAAATAGTATTTGTAGCTAAAATGAGTAAATAGTATTTTATTCATTTATTATATACATTGTTTACATTTATATAAAATAGTATTCATGGCCAAATAGTATTTTTATACATTTTATTTCTGATCTTTATTGCTTAGTTGGAGAATGACAGTCAAAGCATTAAATAATAAATTAGCTATATATATTATTTTAGAGGTAGTGCTGATAATTTAAAAAGATTTAAACAGTTGAAACTGTTAATGTCAACTTGAGTTATTGACAGAGGATGACCTTTTAAGGGCATTTGAGAACTTGGTTATGATTGGATAATCTCACTCAATTACTCATGGGTCCTAGAAGTTAGACATTTGCTCACCTTTCCAATTTTTAGCTAATTTAAGGTTGAAATCTATTTCTACCTATTGTCCAACAAACTCTCTGGATTTGCAACCCGAGTTAGGTTTCTATGACTAATAAAGAATGTGGAAAAGAAAAGAAGTTATCTTGTTCATTCATCCCCAAAGTAAAGAACATTGGACAGTGTGGAACAATGAAAGATGGTAGCCAGAGAAGACAATCAAAGACCAAAGAGAACAAGATGCCAATGTAACACAGAAGTTGTAACTTTTTTTTTAAGTGGGAGTTGACTAGAAAATTTATATGAAATATTAGTCAAAATCTATATGAATAAATGAGAAGTTCTGTGCTTGTTTTCACACCAATGCTAACATCAATACAACCTTCTGTATGTTGAATTGATAATACACATGATCACTGTGCAATATGTATCATATATACTAACAAATGGCATTTATCGCAGTCATGCGATATCATATCTAATTTGTATAGTGATTTAAAAAAAAACAGGTTTTTATAAATGAGTCTTCTATTATTCATTTGAATTTTATTATTTTAAGTTGGTTTGGTAGATTTATGGCATATCAACCCTTGTAGGTTATTTAATACCAAATCATATTTATACATATATATTAAATATGATTTGTAATCACCTATTTTGCAGATTAAAAAAATTAAACAAGTCAAAGCTCATTAAATAGTTTCGAGTATTTTCAATACAAATAATTCATTTAATTCTAATTATTAGTTTTCACACAGTTAAATGGTTTCAAGTATTCCTATGTAACACTAACAATTGAATTCAACATCAGTCATTTGTTTGTACACAGTTAAATAGATATAGGATTTGTAAATGAATAGTTTGTTGGTAATTTTATTTTTTAAAAAATGGGTTAGGTTTATTCTTTTATTTTTATGCACATAAGTTTTGTATATCATCATCATCATGTCGTGCCACTAGCACAGATATCCCTGACCCTCTCTCACCACTTCTCCCTATTGTTCATCGCTTCTGGCAGGTCTTTAGGGCTACATCCCGTATCCTCACATAGCTGCTGAATGTATGTTCGAGCTGGTCGTCCTGCTTTTGCCTGGCCATATGTGGGGGTCCATAGGAGTACATCACTTATGAGCTCGTCCCTGCTTCTCCAGCAGTATCCTGCATGTCTGGTTTGTCTAACTTGGATTGTTTTCGTGATGGGAGGCAGGTGGCCGTATAGTTGGTGCCTTGTGGGGTGTTGCCGCCAGGACTTGTTCAATATTGCTCGCAGCATTCTTGTGTAATTGCTGTTTAGCTTCTTCACCAGCTGTTTAGTTAGCGTCCAAGTAGTGCATCCATACAGCAGTATCGATATGACCGCTGCCTGGAAAAAACTGCGTTATATAAAAAGTAGAAAAGATTTTTTTGAATTTAAAAAAAGGTGCAGTTTGCAATGAATGTTCTTGTTTTGGGCTTTTTCATTGTCTTTGAAAATATACTCTGCCTGCCCAGACACAAGCCCAGTTGGCTGGGGCTGGGGCTGTAGAATACACCAACTGCATCTCTGCAGAGGGGTAAAACACCTCCAACAATATGACTTAAAACAGTCTGATGGTAAAGCTCCAGTAATGCTGGAGCTTTGGGGAATGTGGAGTACCCCTTCATTACCATTGCTCCCAGGTCCACTCTGACCCAGAATGGTAGCACCTAATAGGGTCCTATCTATGGGTAAAATCAAACTGTTTGACATTTAAGCTGTGTGCAAACAAATGACTTATATCAGATTGAATTGTTAGTAATAGAACTGTTTTTACATTTAACTGTGTGTAAACAAATAATTGATGTTTAATTGAATTGTTTGTGATACATAGTAATACTTGGACCCATTTAACTGTGTGCAAATGAATGATAGTGTTAAATAGCAATAATTGTAACCACTTCACTGTGTGCAAACAAATGATTTATATTGAACAGAATTATTAGTGTTAGATAGCAATAATTGAAACCATTTAACTGTGTAGAAACAATAGCAATACTAGTGTGCAAACAAATTAGTTGTAACTCATTTCAAAATAAAATTACCAACAAACTATTCACATACAAATGTTATATGCTCATCTACAGCATCATAACGACACAATAATTAAGACGCAGTGACAGACACACGCAGAAAGACGCAGGAAGACTTCTTTATAAAAATATTTACCTCTCACTTTATTTGTAAGGGTTCGAAAAGGTTGTGTGGGGTTTTACTGTGAGAGGGAACTGGAGACCGAACATAAACTGTAATATTTTGACCCCACTGTTATGACCGTCACGTTGTGTCTTTCTTGTTCTCTAGGGCTGCTCAAGCGGAGGCCTAGGGCCCACTCTGCTGGATGCTGGCTTTCTTTACTGCATCTTATCAGCATCTTCTCTGGACCCCAAACTCCATTGGGGTTCCTGAGGGCCCCCTCAGTCGGGTGTGGCCTTCCCTACCACATCTTGTCTCCAACTGGCCTGGAACTCCAACTCCTCAGGGCCTCAAGGCCCCTTCGGCCTGATGTGGCTTTCCTTACCATATCTCTCCTCCAACTGGCTGGAACTCTACTGGCAACTCCACTGTCTCGTCGAACTCAACTGAATTATATAATCGTTTGACGCCCACTCGATCTTTGAAATCGAATGTTTAATCATCATCAAGCGGAAATAACTGTCATGCAGTTCAGAGGTCAATCTCTTCCGGTGCATCAGTCTATGAGTGTACCATGGGAACTTTTTAGCTCGTCCCATTTCATCAGCCAATTTCTGCCCACGCGATTTCCTCTCCTAACTGCCATTGGAATGTATCACTTCCTTCCGGTGCATCACCTTGAATGGCATTTTGCTCGGGCCAAAGGTCAAAATATAACACAAATCATATATGTATATCCACTTAAATGTGTGCCAGCAAATGACTAATGTTAAATTGTTACTGTTACATCACAATACTTAAAACCGTTAAACTGTGTGTAAACAAATGATTGATAAAGTAAGTTAGTGACTGTAGTCGAGGGTGACCAGAAAGCTCCCTTTTCAATAGCTACCACACCGAAGTGTAGGGGAGGCCCCTACTCCATTTCCTGAAATGCTCCACTTTACCCTTGATTCTTACCTTATAATGCTGAGTGGTAAACAAGGCAGCATCAAGTTCCATTTTTTTAGTCTTTGGTATGACTCGACCTGTGATTGAACTCTTGTCTCCAGGACTGCTGGCAAACCACTTGCCAACTTTACAACTAATGATTAATAGTAAATAGAATTATTTGTGTTTGATAGAAATACTTAAAACTTTAACTGTGTGCGAAAAAATATGAGCTCAGGCTCACTTAAAGATGTTATCAACAAAATGTATTTACAAATCATATATTTGATATATATGTATAAAGAAGATTTAGCATTAAATAACGTATAATGGTTGATATGCCATAAAACCCAACCAAACCAAATCATATATATTTAATATATATTTAACGCTAAATCCTTTTTATATATATTTTTTTTCTTTTTTTTCTTTTTTTCATCATACAACGTGTGAAAGCATGTGCGATACCCTAGCCTCATCAGCCGCCAACCAGGGTGATAACACAATTTCGGCCGCCTTGAGCTACCGAAACTGTGTTATCACCTTGACTGGCAGCTGATGAGGTTAGGGTATCGCACGTGCTTTCACACATTGTATGATAAAAATATATATATATATGTAAAGGATTTGGCATTAAATAACCTACAATGTTTGATATGCCATAAAACCAAACCAAACCAAATTCTATATATTTAATATATATGTATAAAAAGGATTCGGCATTAAATAACCTACAATGTTTGATATGCCATAAAACCAAACCAAACTGCACAGATGTCTATGTGAGTAAATAGCCATGAAGTAAAAAAGCTTAGCAAATTGCTTAGTGACAACTAAAATGAAAATGAAAGCACCCCAAAATACATGCGTTTCATGTCGTGTCACTCAAGTTCTATGGGGGGGGGGTACAAAAGTTGGAAATCAATATAAATTAGGGTCCTTTTTTATTTCTTGTTTTTTGTTTTATTTTTATTTTCTTTTACTGATTGAAAAAAAATTGTTGCAAAGAAGAGCAGGTACTCCAGCTAGTCTAATAATTTTCAAGCAGCTATTTGATCTTTTGATGGAACCCTAACAGGTACTTCCACTGGAATGAGAGTTGACCTTGGAGTAATGACAATCAAAATAAATGTTTAAGTTACTTTTGATTTTCCCTTTTAGTTATTCTTGTTTATAATTTCTTTCAGATATCCGAAGTTGCTATTATCAATCCTTTTGGTATCAAAATGAAGAAATGGTCTGATGTGGCCAATATGAACGGTACAATAACCTTTTCTTTTCTTTTTTTTTTCTCCTTTTTGTTTGTATGAAATGCTTAAAGTGGATGCTTACTTTTCAGTCTTTTATTCTTCTCTATTGATGCTATTTACTTCTCTTAGAACCGGCTCATTACCTAGTGGGTAGAGTGTTTGCCAATGGTCCGGGAGACCTGAGTTCAATCCCAGGTTGTGTCATACCAAAGACTTTAAAAATGGTACTTGATACCAACTTGCTTAACACTCAGCAATATAAGTTACATATCAAGGGTAAAATGGAGCAATCCAAGGAAAGGAGTAGCGCCCTCCCTTACACCTCGGAGTAGCAGCTATTGAAAAGGGAGCCTTCTGGTCGCCCTTGTCATTTTACTTAGATCTACATCTCTTAGACAATTGTCCTCATTTTTGGTTGTCATATAAAAACATTTCAACTGTTGTACTCTTTGGCCACCTTCTTTCAGTGGCTTAAATATTATGAATACAACAACCATGATAATAATAATTTATTTTAGTAATGGCTCCTCATCTTGGAAAATTTGGCAAATATTCTATGATTCTTATAAACAAATCTTGAATTTTGCTTTCAAAACATGTCTTGCTCTTCATAACTTGAAATTTTGCTCATGGAGGACTTTGAATAATTTGATTAAATGTCTGATAAATCCCTTTCTCTCATAACTTAAAAAAAAAAGATCATTGATAGAATAAGGAATTCTGTTCAAGCATCTTGGTGATAAATAATAGACGAACTGTATTTATTATTTGCATGTAGTATAGATAAGTTAAAATGGGTGTGAAAACTTGGACCAAGTATAATTGACAGGTAATGACCCCTAAAAGCTTTGTTTTTATGAGATGAGAAAGTCATGTGATTGAATGATTCTAGAAAGTTTTGATATTATAACATTGCTTTACTTAGCAGAAAGAGCTACGAATTGAGCTGTGGTTTAAATTTCCATCTCTGGCCTGACTGGCTCCAGTCAACATATAATCAGTAAAGTAATAAAGTTAGGTGTACACATAAAAAAAATGTCCCTGCATTATTTTTCATCCCAGCAAAGAAGAATTTAAAGCATTCAGGGGTCTTAAAAACAATGCAATAAGAATAAGATGGTGATGATAGAGAGAGAGAGAGAGAGAGAGAGAGAGAGAGAGAGAGAGAGAGACAGTGTAAGAGAACCTGGTTCAAATATGTGTCCTTAAAGTTGCAAAAAAGATGACTTGAGTGTCATGTGGGACAAGTGGTTTGATTCAGATGCCTGGATGTACAGAAACTTCTGTGCAGAAACTCACGGATCAAGTTTCAAGCTCTCGGACATATGAAAAGTGGAGCGTATAAAATTGATATATAGTGAGAGAGTGCGATGGGTTTTTTGGAGACTCTTCATGCTCAACATTGCAGATGAGCAGTTTTGAGGTGAGAAATTTGATTAACATTTATCAACCACTCACATTGCTGTATGAAAGCTCCACATAGCCACCGGCAACAAGTGATAAAAAAGAAAGATGAGTGTTATATTGTTGAATAAGAAAGTAACATTGGAAGCACTCTGGAGGATAATAATTCACTATCTGGACTTTTGGAAACTCCATGGGATTACATAGACTAATGAAATGGTCTTAACTATGAACCTACCTACCTATTGTTAGTATGTATCACTATTACAGTTATAAATATGCATAAGATGAAGAAGAGAGAGAGAGATCTTAAGTATGTTACTAAGGGTGGAAAGGATAGATAGATTAAGCTAAATTAAACTTAACCTCCCTCTACCCCCACATAAAAGCTTTTACTATCTATTGATGAACTTGTTTGTAGCTATGAACCTATCCTTTGTGTATGTCACACAGGCTATAAAAAGGAGGATAATAATTCACCATCTGGACTTTTGGAAACTCCATGGGATTACATATACTAATGAAATGGTCTTAGCTATGAACCTACCTACCTATTGTTAGTGTGTATCACTATTACAGTTATAAATATGCATAAGATGAAGAAGAGAGAGAGAGATCTTAAGTATGTTACTAAGGGTGGAAAGGATAGATAGACTAAGCTAAATTAAACTTAACCTCCCTCTGCCCACACATAAAAGCTTTTACTATCTATTGATGAACTTGTTTGTAGCTATGAACCTATCCTTTGTGTATGTCACAAATTTCGTAACGAATATAACATGAGGTGGAAAAAAAGATCTTAAGTATGTTGTTAGAAGTGGAAAGAACAGAGACTTGAATAAATGAAATCTAACCTCCCTCTACTTGCACGCCTATGCTTTTTATAACAGAGATCAACATCTATATGTCGATATGCCCATTTGTAACTACATACCTCTCATTTGTGTGCTTCACACTAACAGGCTGATGTCAAGAAAGAGGTGTGAGAGGGAAGAGGAGTTAGTAAAGGAAGAGATGCTTGTAAAATTTTTTTATTTCTTTTTATCTTATTTTTTTTTCATGGTCCAAATTTAATTGATATATACTAGCGATCTACTAAAAGTGTAATTTTAGATTTTGCTGTAAAGATTTTGTGTGAAGTGTGGCCTCTTTAGTAGAGAATTAATTTCAAGGTGTCTTTTGATTATGAAAAGGTTCCCTGTTCTTGGTTTAGGGCAATAAGAACTTAGCTTAGTCTGACACACGGTAGGAAGATGGTTTTATGTCAGTTTTCCAAGTGGGGAGGCCTTAATTATCATGAAAATTAGCATTAAACTCAAGCCGCTGGTATTTGAGCCACTAACTAGAAGTACATCAATCCAGGCAGCCTGAATTTCAATCAGGCCTTCTCCACCTTTACATTGCAATTGCCAATAGAATGTTGAAATTTTCTATATAATTTTATTGATTTTTAATAAACTTTAAAATTTTCTTTAAATATGATATTGTAACCTGTTATTCAACAAGCTGTTGAATAGCAGATTAGAACATTTTACATTTTCAGCTTTTTTTTTTTTTTTTTTTTTTTTTTTTTTTTTCAAGCCAGAAGCTCAGGGTGACAGGCCTATAGTCATGGTGGTGGTGGGAGGTCTGGGTCCCGAGGGTGTCAGTTTGAGGTTTTTATCTGACCCCTAAGAACTATTCTACTATATCTCTGCAGTTAGCTCCACCCTCTCATATAATTTGGGCTCCTTTGTACTTTAGGACCTTGGTCATCTTATTTTATTTTGGTTTGGTTTCTTTGTTTAATGGCATATCAACCTTTGTTGGTGATTTAATGCCAAAGCTATTCTCCTAGAAGAACAATAGTGGTACTATTTAACCCATGGCTGGGAGGATAAGGGGGTTCATACCTTTCCCAAGGGTATTTGCCCAAAAGTGAATGTAATGGCGTGACTGGAGTACGAACTCGTATACTACGATTCCGCTGTCTATCGTTTTAACTATTACACCACAAGGACACCCCCTTATTTTATTTGATTCAGCCATAATTATAATGTATTTGTATAATAAGTGAAAGAGATTATTGTTATTATCTCCAGGATATGCAATGATCAATTACATGCTGTTGTGTGGCCCAGTCTGTTGGGGCTGTAGAATACACTGACTGCTTCAATGAGTGTCCTGCATATGACACTAAACAATCTGATGGTGAGGTTCCAATAATGCTGGAGCTTTGGGAAATGCAGAGTACCCCTTCATTTCCTTCTCTCCCAGATTCACTCTGACTTGCTGTGGTAGCACCTGATAGGGTCCTATCAATGGATCAAATAGAACTGTTTGACATTTAAACTATGTATTTTGATATCTAAACTGAGTGCAAACAAATGACTTATGCTCAACTGAATCACTTGAAATAGAACTATTTTATCATTTAACAGTTTGTAAACAAATGGCTGATGTTTAATTGAATTGTTAGTTATACAATACATAATAATACTTGGAACCATTTAACTTTGTTGACCTATATTAAAATGAATTGTTTGAAATAGAACTATTTGATCATTTGACTGTGTGTAAATAAATGCCTGACGTTTAATTGAAAATATTTAATTAGGAGCAAACAAATGATCAATAGTAAATAGAATTATTTGTATGAAAATAATGGATTAGTTTGGTGGGTTTTATGGCATATAAACCCTTGTAGGTTATTTAATACCAAATCCTCTTTTTATATATAATGTATGTATATTAAATATGTATAGTTTGGTGGGTTTTATGGCATTGTAGGTTATTTAACGCCAAATCCAATTTTATGTAAATAATCTGTTCTATTTAAAACAATTCAGTTTAGCATAAGTACACAGTTTAGTTGTCAAAAACATTTCTATTTCAAACTATTCAAGCAGTTATATATAACAATTCAGTTTAGTGTAAGTACAGTTTTGATGTCAAAAAACAGTTCTATTTCAAATAATTCAGTTAAGTATAAGCACGCAGTTTAAATGTAAGTACGGTTTAATTGTCAAAAACATTTCTATTTTGAGCTATTCAGTTTACTCAAACAATTCAGTTTAGCATAAGTATGCTGTTAGTTCTATTTAACCCATAGATAGGGCCCTATCAGGTGCTACCACTCCACACCAGAGTGGACCTGGGAGCGATGGCAATGATGGGGCACTCCGTATTCCCCAAAACTCCAGCACCGCTGGAACCCCACCATCAGATTGCTTAGTGTCATATCCAGGACACTCATTAGGGGGTCTTACCCCTCTGCAGAGGTGCTGTCAGTATATTCTACAGCCCCAACTGACTGTGCAACACACAGAGTTAAATGTCAAACAGTCTTATTTCAGATAATTCAGTTCAGCATAAGTACACAGTTTAGATGTCAAAACAGTTCTATTTCAAGCAATTCAGTAAAGCACTAGTACGCAGTTCCAATGTCAAACCAGTTCTATTTTAAACAATTCAGTTTAGCATGAATACGCAGTTTAAATGCAAAAATCAGTATAGTGAAAGAAGCACGGTTTAGTTCTATTTAACCAGTAGATATGACCCTTATCAGGTGCTACCACTCCAGGCCAGAGTGGACCTGGGAGCGATGGCAGTGAAGGGGTACTCCACATTCCCCAAAGCTCTAGCATTGCTGGAACCTCACCATAAGATTGTTTAGTGTCATATCCAGGACACTCGTTGGGTGGTTTTACCCCTCTACAGAGAAGCAGTCGGTGTATTCTACAGCCCCAGCTTGACTGGGCAATGGATAAAAATGAGTGAAACCATTTAAAAAAAATGAACTCAGGCTCATTTAAAAATGTTATCTACAAAATATGTGTAGAAATCATATTAAAAAGATATGTATAAAAAGGATTTGGCATCAAATAACTTACAATGGTTGATATGCCATAAAACCCAACCTATCAACCAACCAGTTTGTTGTTATAAGTACAGGTTTGAGTGCAACGTTCTTTTTTGTCGATGAGAAATAATTTTCTTTTCCGCCCACAAAACATTTCAAGATGTTTGTCTGGTTTGTTTTGTTTTTAATCTATTTTTTCTTATAAGCTCTTTGAGCTGAAATTTTCTCTTCCAAGAAGCTAAAAACAAAAAAAACAAAACAAAATAACTACAAGAATACACATAGATATCTGATGTGTAAAAATGAAGGATGTTTAATAATATCCACCTTCAGTTTGAGTAATAAGCAATGAATTGATGTGGGCTCATGTCTGACATAAAAAGAACTGAATCATAATTAAATTAGCATAATACCTATCAAAAATGACAGGATCAGTGCTGAATTTTCCCTACGACTTATATAGCTTAAGACCACACAACCTTGGGGGCTCATTGTTTTAAATATATTTTTATTTTATAAGTTTTTATTTTTTAGCACTAATTCATCAAAAATATATATACGAGTGTCATTCAATAAATAAGATGAAATATTGCTTAAGGAATAGGCAATAGTAACCATGAATGTTGCATGTTTTCAAGAAAAACAATTGTGATTGGTCCAAGAAGACTGTCAACATGACTTTCTTTACTGACTGCTGAGCCCAGAACTTTTTCTCTACTGAAGAGTCTCTGTTTCTACTCCGTGGACCACATTTTCGACCCTGGCTCATTGTGGCAAACCCATGTTTTTCCCTTTTTAAAACATTTTTTGACTAAAACTTGATTCTTCATACACATCACACATTCTTCTGTAAATTTCACTTCTCAGCAACAAAAAACTTTGATGAAAGATCTCTGTTCTAGCCCAGAGCACTCTGTTTGATTTGCCACCATTTTGAATAGCCTCAAAACAAACATTTCTGTGAGATTAAAATAAATTTTGCTATAAATCAATTCCAAACAATGCAGAGTTTATATTTATGGAAAAAAAAAACAACAAAAAAAAACAATTATTTTACTTTTTTCAAAAAAAATCCCCCCTATATATATATATATAAAATTGGATAAAAAATGATTAAAGTAAATATATATATATATATATATATATATATATATATATATATTTACTTTAATCATTTTTTTATCCAATTTGTTTGGGTTTTTTTTGTTGTTTTTTTTAAAGAAGGGCCTCAAATTTCGAATTGCTTAGGGTCTCAGCAAGTGAAAGTCCAGCCCTGGGCAGGATTATTTATGGAAAGAACACTCATGACTCTAAACAGTGTAGTATCTGCATTTTTTTTAACAAAGCCTGTAAAAATTTGTGTGAATTTTTGATGTGTGAAAATTGATGAATGTCTGATATCTTCAGGTTGAAGAATGAGGAATACCATTATGTAGACTGATTTCTGATATAAAAAAACAAACTAAATTATAAATGAAAAATAAATTCCCAAGATTATTTACATATCGACCAGCACTTCCACCTTGAATTAGTGTTGTATCTTTTATGTGCTGATTGTACAGTTTCCCTTGACTCTCTTTCACTATCCATCTCTATCAGCCATCATTCTTGGCAGGTCCTCTAGATGGCATCTAGTGTCTGCACAGAGCTGATAAATTATAAGTTTTTACTGGTTGACCAACACTTGTGTTTCCATGTGTAGGAGTCCACAGGACAATGTCACTTATGAATTTGTCCCTGTTTCTGTGTCACAATCTTTTTTTCTATTTGTTTATTTAATGTTTATGTCTTTGCTTAGGCTCATAAACTTCTGTGTTTTCCTCTCTTTTACAATTTTCCTAATGGCAGAGATACATACAAGTTTGTAACAGATCATCAACCCTTAATTTTACAAACTTCACCACCCCCAACTTTTAATAAGTCTTTTATAACCTTTATTCACTAATACTGTCATTAATTCAAACCCCTCTCAGTAGGTCTTAAAATATATTGACTGTATCCCCTGCAGAGAGGTAAGACTCCTGCTAATGTGATGGGTCCTTTCATGTCCCAGAAGACTGCCAGTATGACCTTCTTGACTGACTGCTGAACGCAGAACGGTTTTTTCTCCTGGAGAGTCTCTGTGTTTCCACTCTATGGACTGTCTTTTTGACTCAAGCTCCTAGTGGCAAACATATGTTTAACCCATTTTATTCTGGAGAATGTTGAGTACTCCTTCATTGACATTACTGCTAGGTCCACTCTGATCTGGATTGGAAGTACCTGTTAACGTCCCATCTATGGGTCAAATAGATATGTTTAGAAATTATTTGTATTTAATAGAAGTGTAAATATGAATGTACAATAAACATGATTCCTTAACCTCTAGGCATAAAATCACCCTAGATGGTTTGATATCATTAAAATCAATCAATCATTATTAATCTAAGCTTATGATTTTCCTTCCTGATCCTTGTTTTGATGACATACCAGATCAGGGAGTGAGGTTATTGTATCTAATATCTGACAAGTAGACATATCCCTTTACTTGATATGAGTAATTTGGAAATTCTCACAGTTATTGCTTGTATATAAACTCTCCATGTAACATATTTTTTTCTTATTTTTCCCAATTGTATTCTAACAATTCTCAAACAATACGAATCATTGAAATAAAACGTTATGCAGTGTTTTAAAATACAAACCAGAAAAGGGAATTAATCTAAATCTCTTAGTGCTCTGCCCCATTGTTACTTCAGCCCAGTTGGCAGGGGCTGGAGAATACACTGTTTCTCTGCAGAGTGGGGCAAGATCTCCCCTATTAATAAGTGTCCTGGATATGACACAAAAAATCTGATGGTGAGGCTCCAGTAATGCTGGAGCTTTGGGGAATGCAGAGTACCTCTTCATTGCCATTGCTTTCTGACCCAGAGTGGTAGCACTTGATATGGTCCTATGGGTTAAATAGAACTGTTTGACATTTAAACTGAGTGCAAACAAATGACTTATGCTAAACTGAATTACTTGAAATAGAACTGTTTGATCATTTAACTGTGTGTAAACAAATGACTGATGTTTAATTGAATTGTTAGTGATACATAACAATACTTGAAACTATTTTACTTTGTTGACATGTTTACAAATCATATATATCTAAAATATATGTATTAAGAGGATTTAGTATTGAATAACCTACAATGGTTGATATGCTATAAAATCCAACCAAACCAAATCCTATATATTTAATATATATGTGTAAGGAGGATTTGACATTAAATAACCTACAATGGTTGATATGCCATAAAACCCTACCCAACCAAATCATATATATTTAATATATATTTATAAAGAGGATTTGGCATAAAAGGTGTAGGAGTACATAAAGAATGCTAATAGGTTTTTTGTTTTATGGTATATCAACCGTTGTAGGTTATTTAATGCCAAATCTTCTTTATACATATAGTAAATGTATATGATTTAGTTTTGTTTTGTTTTATGGCATATTGACCATTGTTGGTTATTTAATGCCAAATCCTCTTTATACATATATCAGATATATGATTTGGTTTGGTTGACTTTTATGGCATATCAACCATTGTTTGTTATTTAATGCCGAATCCTCTTTATACATATATATCAAATATATATGATTTGGGTTGATGGCATATCAACCATTTGGTTTGGTTGAGTTTTATGGCATATCAACCATTGTTGGTTATCAATGCCGAATCCATTTTTATTCATTTAAACAGTTTAATCTCAAACAATTCAGTTTAGCATAAGCACACAGTTTAGTTGTATTTGACCCATAGATGGGACACTATCAGGTGCAACAACTCTGGGTCAAAGTCGACCTGGGAGTTGACCTGGGAGCAATGGTAATAAAGAGGTATTCTGCATTCCCCAAAACTCTAACATTACTGGAGCCTCACCATCTGATTGTTTAGTGTCATATCCAGGACACTTGTTGTGGGTGAGTCTTACCCTTCTGCAGAGATGCAGTCTTTGTATTCTACAGCCCCAGCCAACTGGGCCATGCTCAAAGGAAATACTGCAAACTTTCAAATAATTATAGTACTTCTATGCATGAAAAGGAGAAAGGCAACATTTCTTACCAATGATATTCAAAGTATTGGAATTATTTAGAAGGATTAAGAGAATAGTTGCAGGCTGATGTAGCTATAGTTCTTTTAGTGTATGATTGGTTGGTTGGATTCAGTGGCACATCAACCTCTATAGGCTATTTAATGCCAAAGCCTGTTTACCCATATTATATGAAAATTTTAGTGTATGAGGAGAGGGTCGAATTGGAAGATCTCTCAGAGATAAGTCTAACCATGTTCCTTAAAAAAAACAATGGTCTGCTAAGGGAGATAAACAATAATGAATCTATTTTAATGTGTAACAGAACACAAGTCTTCTCTACTATAAACTATATCAACTGTGTTGTTCATTTGCTAACTTTGGCCTAGTTAATACAAAGTGTTTCAAAAAAATGTTAATGTTTCTATTGGAGTTCCTTTGTGATATTATGATTTGAAAGTCTCCACATGTTCACCATCACTGTCAAGACCTTACCAGAATCTTCTGCAGGTGGTCTCTATAATATCAGTTCTGCTATTCGAAAATAATTCCATAAAAATATTAACATTTTCTTAATCAACTGTGGGAGATTCTAAGAATGTGTTGAGACAGATGGTGAACAATATATTATAAAGGCAAGCCTGTAAAACTTTTTGAATTTTTTAAAATCACTCTGTATTTGTCACCAATGACAAGGGAGGGATATTATCTATTTGAATTTTAGTACTACCTCCTACATAAGAATTTGTGAGGCGAGGTGATGGGTGTTGTCAAGCAGCTTCCTTTGCTGACTGAAATGTCATAAAAGGAAGAAGGTTAGATCCTGACACCTCTGACAATTTTCTGACTGTGAGACACATCGACACTCATCTTTAGATGGTATCTGTATCCTGTTTCACTTCACCCTATACCTTGTCTCTCTGCTTATCTGTCTCAAGGTGACGTATAGGTGTGCCTGTGGTTTGTGTATTAAGAAGTAAGGTATGTATTGCTTACTCAATAAAAATTTTTTTACAAAATTTAAAATAACTCTTATGTTTAATGTGTTGTATTTTATATATATATATATATATATATATATATATATAAAGTTGGCAACCTTAGTCGAGGGTGACCAGAAGGCTCTTTTTTCAATAGCTACTACACTGAGGTGTAGGGGAGGGTGCTACTCCTTTCCCAGAATTGCTCCACTTTACCCTTGATACGTACCTTATATTGCTGAGTGTTAAGCAAGGAGGTATCAAGTACCATTTTTAAAGTCTTTGGTATGACACGACCAGGGATTGAACCCAGGTCTCCCAGATCATTGGCGAACACTCTACCCACTAGGCCAAATATATATATATATATATATATATATATACATGTATATGTGTATGTCCTTTTTTTTGTGCCATCAAACACTAGCACCATCTGTATACTTACCAACAAACACATCATAAAAGAATACTCCAGCTCAATTGGCTGGGGGGAACTGTAGAATACATCAATTACATCTCTGCAGAAGGGTAAGACTCCTCCCCACAGGAGTGACTTGGTTCTAATGCTAAACCATCTGAGGCTCCACTCCTTGAACTTTGGGGAATGTGGAATATCCTTTCATTGCCATTGCATCCAGGTTTACTCTGAAGCAGAGTGGTAGTGTCAGTTTGGGTCCCATCTATGGGTCAAATAAAAATGACTGTTAAATTGTATTTTTAGTATGATATAGCAATACTTGGAACCATTTAACTGTGTGCAAACAAATGAATGATGTTGAATTACTGTGCTCAATAGCAATATTTGAAACCATTTGTGAATAAAGAAATGATCATGATTAAATTAAATTATCAATATTATAGCAATACTTGAAGGCATTTAACTGAGTGCAAATAAATCTATTTGTGTTAGATAGCAATATTTGGAACCATTTAACTGTGTATTAGTTGTCTAAATTTCTGAAACGAAGCTTGATGATTTTTATCAGTAAGGATTTTCGGACTATTGTCTTCATCAAAAAAAGAAAAGAAAAAGAAATCTGAATATGAGCACATGTAAAAAATCATATATAATAGTAGTAATTCTAGTCAAATAAGAACTTTAAGTTTATAAGTCCCAAAAATTCACTCTGAACTATCCAGCTGGACACATAGCATAACGGTTATAGGTGTTGGTTCCCTAAGGAGACAATCATCTGGAGGTTGCCGGTTCAATCCTGACTGCAGGTGAGTACCCGGTTATGGCTAATGGAATCAGAACAGGCAACCACCGTGGATTCAATAAAGGACATAGTTCAAAGTTCCATGAAGGTTTCCGAGTTAGTCAAACTCCTGAAGAAGGCCAGAGGACACATCAGCCGAAACATTATGGAAATAACAATAATGATGAAGACAATAGTCTGAAAACCCTTAATGATAAAAATCATTTAACTGTGTGCAAACAAATGAATAATATTGAATTACTATTGCTCAATAGCAATACTTGAAACCATTTAATTGTGTGCAAAGAAATGATCAATATTAAATTGAATTATTAGCAATAATTGGGCAAATTATTAGTGTTAGATAGCAATACTTGAAACCCTTTAACTGCACCCTTTAACTCTGGCTTGTTTAAAAATAATGTTACCGACAATTTTCATTTATAAATCATATATATATATATATATATATAAGCAGGATTGGGCATTAAGTATCCTAAAAGGGTTGATATGCCATGAAACAACTACTTACCAACCAGAACACCTCTATACACTTCCGACAAATTCTAGTTGATAATACAAAAATATTATATAGCGTTAATTGCAAAAAAAACACCTTCAAGTATTAGAAGTGATACTCATTAAGAATAGACACCCTACACCAACCAAATTCCTTTTTAGCTTGGGGGTGGGGGTGTCTTAAAATATGTCTGATATAGATACAAAGCCCTACAGTGTTGGTGGATCTACAGTCACATGGTTCTCAGCTTCAATCTTGACACTTTAAGCTAGCACCAATGCCCCATGAATCCGCATGACATCATTTCCACCTAAAAATTTCTTTAACACAGAAGTACTTATGTCCTTGAAAATGACCAATGATGGTTGAAAGTACTTGAACTCAAACTACACTAACAGAGACTTTAGACAGTTCAAAAAGTGTCTACAGTTGCAACATCTTAGTCACCGAAAAAGAAAAGCTAAATAAAAAGCTAAAAACTAAATCCTTGTTTGTTATTTTCAATAAAACACATCTAAGAGAATCTGCTGTCTAAATATGCATCATATATATATATATATATATATAGATGGATGTTGTAGGTTCAAAGAAAGAATAAGGATATATTTTAAAATAGGAAGGTCCATGAAGAGATTTGTATTTTTGAATTTATTCATTTTGTTCTTACATGCGTATTATATATATGTATGTTTCCAGCTTGTTGCTTTTGTCAGGAATATATGTGGCACAAGACCTTTTTAATGGGGTACTCAATGAGATTTGAACTCACTCTTGTTTCCAGTATAAATGACCCTTGGTTTGTCAAACTGGTTTATATAGGGGTCACTGTTCCTCTTTCCTGGAGCGTGTTTACTTTGGTCTGTTTTACTTGTCTTTGATATTTATGTTTATAGTTGTGTGTGTGTTGGCATTGGAGTGGTTTAAAACTGTACAAAGTCTTTCCAACTATATTACAGATATATATATATATATATATATATATATATATATCTGTAATATAGTTGGAAAGACTTTGCAGTTTTTATACTGTCGACAACTGCAGTCGTGAAAGGCTTAATTTAAAGCTAAAAAATAAATCCTTGTCTGTTATTTTCAATAAAACACATGTGAAAGAGTATTTGCTGTGTGGACAAAGGTGTAAATGGTTGAATAAAACTCTGATCTACAAATTAATAAATTT
Organism: Sepioteuthis lessoniana; assembly: GCA_963585895.1. Lineage (NCBI taxonomy): Eukaryota > Metazoa > Mollusca > Cephalopoda > Myopsida > Loliginidae > Sepioteuthis > Sepioteuthis lessoniana. Next base: position 13,926,551 of record OY757932.1, on the reverse strand, counting down.
TATTTCTTTAAATTGAGTAAAAAGTTTGCTAAAAAAAAAGGTTACAAAGTCTTTTCTTGTGAGCTAACGTTCTTGTTTGTCTAATCTAAAGGGATATATTTTTGTGTGTGTATCTAAAAGTTGTGTGTGTGAGTATGTCACTATGTGAGAGACATAATGTATTTATTTCTTAAATATATATGTGGCTGAAATTTTCATTCGAAATCTTAGGCTGAAGATCAGTATTAATAAATCTATGTAAACAAAAACATATTTGTTCAATTTAAGAAAAATTAAACTTTGTTGAAATTAAATGTATTCTTGAGAGAAAAGAATGTTAAATTTTCACTCTAAAGAAATAAGCCCAAAGGTTGAGTCGATATAGACTACTTTCATGCCTACAAAAGAAAATATTTATTTCTTTACTATTTATAAGTTTGGGGTAGGCTCAAAATCGGATTAAAAAAAAAGTTGATTTATCTATTATTCTTATTGTTTAAAAAATGTATTTTTAACAATCTCGGAGGGAAAAGACTTCTTATATTATTTTGAGCTTTGATCCTACAAATTATCTCAAGAAATTTAAAACTAGTAAGTGCCAATGGGTCGATAAATGCAAATATTACATCTTATTAAGTCAAATTTTTGTTAAAAAATTAAGACTTTTTTAGTATGGAAATCATTTGATTTCTCTCTTTCTCACACACACTCATACACGGTTTGGAATGAATGAAATCTGATGGTATCAGAAAAAAAGAAAGATAATGCAGAAAATTAGATTGATATTTCACCATCAGGATAGCATCTTCTGAATGAATTCATTATCATATTTACCCAACCCCTCCACTTGGGCAGGATATGACACAAGGTCATTTTTAAGCGGAGTTTAACAGGTTTGAATTCAGAGTTTTCCTTTTCCTAGACTAGTTGCCTTACCAAGGCTGAAGAACTCAGTCTACCCTACTATTTACCCATAGCTGGAGGGAGAATAATTGGATTCATACCTTTCCCAAGGGTATTAGAGCAATGTGAAATGCAATTAAACTGTGAAATGAATGAATTCATAATAGATACATTGATCATACTGGGTCAGGCAAAATGATCTGACACAGCTGATTTAAATCCGTGCGATTTTTTTTTTTCTCTGGGGATACCTCAAATCAAAGGTATACAGTAATCGCCCTCAATCTATTGAACAACTTAAAGATGCAATTCGTCAAGAAATTACTGCCATTCCACATGAAATGACCTGCCGAGTTACAGACAACTTTTGTGAACGCCTTTGACAGTGTGTAGACAATAACGGATCCCATTTGACTGATTTAATTTTCAAAACCTAATGAAACAGAATGTCATTATATGTACTTTTCGAAAATAAAACACTTTTTTGTTTCTTTACTTTATTTGCCTTTTATTAAATCTACAAATGTGTCACATCATTTTGCTGGACCCTATATATTCCTCATATGCATCATATTTAAGTTGATTAAGAAATTGTTAATGTTTGCTTCTCTGCTTTTGTATGACTATAGAATTTGACCATAAAATTCAACACATTTACTTGCATTTTTACATACTCCAGTATGTGTGTGTATATATATATATATATATATATATATATAATGTATATTATGATTTATCATATATATATTTTAGTATGTATCTATATTTTTACATACTTCAGTATGTATTTACAAGAACCGACAACTATAAACAAGACTACACACAAAACATAGAAGTTTTTTCACCTCCAAAAAAGCCAGGAGTACCCGTTTATTACCATCGCTCCTAGGTCCACGGTGGGTCAGAGTGGTAGCACCTGATAGGGTCCCATCTATGGGTTAAATAGAACTAAACTGTGTACTTACTAAACTGAATTGCTTGAAATACGACTGTTTTAACATTTAAACTGTGTCCTTATGCTAAATTGAATTTTTTGAAATTCAATTCATTGTTAAATGACCCGATAAGGGTTGATACACCATAAAACAAAACAACCACAACCAACCAAAAAAAACTCATAGATTTAGAAGAATCTGCATGGATAATCATCATCATCATCATCATATCGTGCTGGCAGCACGGATATCCCTGACCCTCTCTCGCCACTCCTCCCTATCGTTCATCGCCCTAGGTAGGTCTTCAGGACAACAACCTGTATCCTCACATAGCTGCTGAATGTACGTTCGTGCTGGTCGTCCTGCTTTTGCGCGGCCATGTGTGGGGATCCATAAGAGTACATCTCTTATCAGTTCATCTCTGCTTCTCCAGCAATGTCCTGCATGTCTGGTTCGTCTAACTTGAATAGTTTTCGTGATAGGGGGCAGGTGGCCGTACAGTTGGTGTCTTGTGGGGTGTTGCTGCCAGGACTTGTTCAGGATTGCACGCAGCATTCTTGTGTAATTGCATGGATAATAATGAAGTGAAAAGACAAAGCAATAATCTAAACTAGCAGGTCTTAACCTGGGGATATTTTCATATTTTATTTGAAAACCAGATAAACAAAGCAATTACTACCCCAAAGCAGGACACCCTAAAACTAAACTCAGTGGAAAAGCTGAAGCACATCTGCCTTGAAATAACATTTAACCACATTCTCCTACCACTAGCTCAAATAATTAAGAACAGTCAGATCATTTTTAAATCAAACCCCAAACAGAAAAAAGTACAAATAAACATATAATGAAAATGATTTCTTGGTATTAAATAACCCTAGATGAGTTAACATACCATTAAAATCAATGTATAGATCTATGTATCTATCTATATACATACAGGGTGGAACAATAAAATTGACGCCCTAGAAAAGACAACATGATTCCATTTCCATTTAATGAAAACCGGTTTTCTTTTTTTGTTGCAGACCATCTACTAGTTGGCCAGTTGTGTACAAATCCCAAGAGCGATAGGAGCCTTCTATCATGTCTGAAAGTGATACAATGTTCAACGAGTGAGATTGGAGATGTGCTGCTGTACAACTCATGCACTCTACCAATACAAGTTATGACAACAGGTCCATTGCCAGCACCCTCAAAATGCAAATCTGGATTGCCACGAATAACAGGAATGTGCCCAGGGTGATGAAAACAAAGTTTCCGGCTATGGTTATGGTCTTTGTTGTGGTTTCAAGTGAAGGCCACATCATGCCACCTCACATCTTCGAAGTCGGCTTGAAAGTCAATACCAAAGTGTACCTGAATATGCTGAAGAGTGTGGTGATCTCCTGGTGCAATCAGGTGGCCAGTGGCAGACCCTGGGTGTGGCAACAGGATTCGGCGCTGACCCACAAGTCCAAAGAGACCCAGACTTGACTTCAGAGGGAGTGCTACGACTTTGTACCCTTCTCTCACTGGCCCCCCACCTCCCCCGACCTGAACCTGCTGGACTTCTTCGTTTGGTCATACGTCGGGAACATCACCAACATGACCTCCCACAATACCAAAGCCAGCCTGATTGCCGCCATCCGCCGAGTATTGAAATATCAATAGTTTTTTAAAAAGTATTTTTAAAAAACAACTTTTCTTAACAAAAATTTTTTCTCCTGGCAATGACCCCAGGAGAAAACTAATTGGGAATAGTTAAAGTAAATAAGTATAAAAAAATACATTTTTTATTTTATTTTGTTTTATCTCTTTTCTTCATCTCTCTCTCTCTCTCTCTCTCTCTATATATATATATATATATATATATATATATATATAGATAACTTACCGCTCAGCCGTTTCGGTGACCTACATCAGCTCAGGAATATAACACATTTTATCTCAACTTTCATTTATTTACATTTTATGCTATTAGATACCAGAGGGCTTAAATCTTTGAAGAACTTTGTATTACACAGGTGCCAGCCTTTAATTCCTTTGCCAGAGTGCTCACTCCCTCCCCAGAAAGGGAGCATATATATGAGAGAGAGAGATACAAACAGTGGTTGTTGGTCTAATAAGAGAAAAGTAAATATTTCAAAATAAAAAGAGTTCACAAAGTGATTTCATAATTGGTATTATTTATTATTATTATTATTATTATTATTATTATTATTATTCCATATGTGTATATATTTGTGCTGAGTGTTTCAGACATTTCAGTCCTCTTCAAGTGATTGAATTGTTTTATTGTGTATTGAATATCTTTATAATTGGAGGTTCATAGATTCTTTTTGATCAATTCTAGTTGACTCCAAGTCAATTGTCTGTGGCTGTCTCATTGAAGTTAATTGTCTGTGATGATTTTAGCTGTTTTGTTAATGATCTGAGTTTTTTCCCTTTCTATTTTTTCAATTACAACTCTTATATCCAGTATACATTTGTACATGTTTTTTGTTACTAATGTGTTTGTGTGTATTCTGTGTGAGGGAATCCAATGGATGTGTGCATGTGTACACATGCATATTTATGTGTGTATATGTATATTTTAAAATGAAAAGGTCCCCAAGTTGATTTATTTTCTAAGTTATTGATTTTTCTTCTACATGTGTTTCCAGTGTTTACACTTTCATCAGGAAGATTATAATGTTTGATGGTGGCATTATCTTTGATTTATATAGTGGCCACTGTGTTGGTAAGGTTGTTGTTTTTTTTATATCTGGGATTTTTGTTTGAGAATTTTCAGGTCACATTAATGCATTGTCCATGATAAATTTTTGTCTCTGCAGGTGTGGTTACTCACTTTTTTCCTTCTCCTCCTCCGTTTTTTTTTTTTCGAGAGTGTATTCTGTGCATCTGTGTGGGTACTTGTGTCCATGTATGTGTACTCATACTTTTTATTCCCTAAATATATATATATATATATATATATATATATATACTTATGTATACTGACTCTCATACACATATTTTCAAGGGCAGTGAGTAGATTTAATGTGTATGAAAATGTATTATCTCCATTTACAGATATATTTTGAAGATAGTATGCGTATGTGTGTGTTGATGTAGTTAGTATTTGTTTAATTGTGGTTTATATGTTTCTATGACCACGCCATTGGCCAAATGAGTAGAGTGTTTGCCAATCGTCCAGGAGACGGGGTTCAATCCCAGGTTGAGTGATACCAAAGATTAAAAAAAATGGTACTTTATACTGTCTTGCTTAACACTCAGCATTATCAAGGGTAAAGTAGAGCAATCGAGGGAATAGAGTAGCACCCACCCCTACACTTCGGTGTAGTAGCTATTGAAAAGGGAGCCTTCAGGTCACCCTCAACTAAGGTCGCCAACTTTACTTTACCTTTTTTATATGTTTCTATGAAAAAATATTTTCTCTTTCTTTCATATATAAGTGCTGACCATTCGTGTTACTTGTATTTTCAGGATTGATGAGTTTTAATTTTCAACTTGCTCCTCAGCCTGTGTTGGGTAAATGGAAAATTGAAGTTTCTGATGGTAATAAAGTGACAGAATCGGAATTTGAAGTACAAAAATATGGTAAGTTATTGAACTATCTCTAAAGCATAAACTTTACTTATAATAAAATTGGGGGTGGGGATTCCAGTGGTATAGCTGCTAACATGCTGACATTATAGTGGGTTCAATTTCAAGTCATGGTATTTCATTTACTTTGGCAGCCTAGTTGTCTGGGGCTGTAGAATACTCTGACTGCATCTCTGCAGAGGGGTAAGACACCCCGCCTCTCAACAAGTGTCCAAATTATAACATTAAAAAATCAGATGGTGAGGCTTCAGTAATACTGGATGTTTGGGGAATGTGGAGTACCCCTTCATTGTCATTATCCACTCTAGCCCAAAGTGGTAGCACCTGATAGGTCCTATCTATGGGTCACATTTAAACTGAGTGCAAACAAATGAGTTATGCTAAATTGAATTGTTTGAAATAGATCTGTTTGATCATTTAACTGTATGTAAACAAATGACTGATATTTAATTGAATTGTTAGTGATACATAGCAATAGTTGTAACCATTTAACTTTGTTGACTTATGCTAAATTGAATTGTTAGAAATAGAACTGTTGGATAATATATATGTGTGTGTGTATCTACAAAATGTATTTACTAATCGTATATATCTAATATATATGTACAAAAAGGAGTTGGGATTAAATAACCAACAACAGTTGATATGCCATAAAACCAAACCATCTTTCTTAAAACCAATTCTTTTTTTACCTTTCCATATTTAATAAACCTAATCTGCATAATTTCAAAAATCAGAAAAACATTGCTCAGTGTTTGAAGTAAAAAAATTTTTTTTTTAGATTCTTTGTTGAGAGGGGTGGGGGTCAACAATCAAGTCCAACTCTTACGAGCAGATTAATCTTTCTTCTCCTCCTCCAATTTTCCAACTCTTCTTCCTTCTCCTTCTCTTTTTGTATTGCCTAATTAAACATCCGTCTCTAAAGCATCAAGGCAATAGAGAAAAAACTCATCATTCTCTCTTCTAAACTTCCTATTTATTCACCTGTTGAGGGAAATCAAAATTTACACACATGATTTGACTCTCGCCTACACAAAATATGCTTTAACATAAATCCAGGTCTTGAAAACAGGCAGATTTTTCCTTATTGGAAATTTGAAGGTAAGACATGAACGAGATTGTTTAGGATCACATGGTAACTTATTTGGCCTTTCACTTGTGTTTGGGGGGGGTGTCCTCATAGTTTAATTGTTAAAACGATTGACCACAGAATCGTAGTAAGCAAGTTCATACTCCTGTCGCGCTGTTATGTTCACTTTCTGGCAAATACCCTTGGGAAAGGTATGAACCCCCTTATCTTCCCAGCTATGGGTTAAATAGTACCACTATTGTTCTTCTAGAAGAAAGGCTTTGGCATTAAAATAACCTACAAAAGTTTGATATGCCATTAAACAAAGAAACCAACCAACCAACCAACCAACCAATCACTTGTGTTTATTGCTGGAATGAAAAAAAAAAGGTGATAAGTTTATACAATTTAAAAACTCTGAGATTGTTTGTATTTCACTCTGTGCTAAGACCTTTAGGAAATTCATGAATCTGACTCTTCTTCTCTGGTTCTTTGTAAAATAGAGCATGATGGGCTCTGTTGCCTTCTAGGTAGAGAAACCAAACTAGAAAAAGGAAAAACTCTAAAGTCAAAACCCAAGTTATGGAACTTGTAGTTTCATCCCATAAAAACCTTTTTGATGAAATCACTGTATTGTTTCTGGTGTGGTTGTGCCCTTGTTTTCTATTCATGATGAATAAAACATTTCAGTTGTCAGTTGCTTATGTTTAAAGACTTGAGCCTTTAGGTATCTACTGAGGAAGTAAACACAAAAAAATAGATATGTGAGCTACATTTAAAGACTTGAGCCTTCAGGTATCCTTAGAGGAGGAAAGCATAAGGAGATAGATGTATAGGGTACATTTAAAGACTTAAGCCTTCAGGTATCCTTAGAGGAGGCAAGCATAAGGGGATAGATGTATAGGGTACATTTAAAGACTTGAGCTTTCAGGTATCCTTAGAGGAGGAAAGCATAAGGGGATAGATGTATAGGGTACATTTAAAGACTTGAGCCTTCAGGTATCCTTAGAGGAGGCAAACATTATAGGATAGATCTATAGGGTACATTTAAAGACTTGAGCCTTCAGGTATCCTTAGAGGAGGCAAACATTATAGGATAGATCTATAGGGTACATTTAAAGACTTGAGCCTTCAGGTATCCTTAGAGGAGGCAAACATTATAGGATAGATCTATAGGGTACATTTAAAGACTTGAGCCTTCAGGTATCCTTAGTGGAGGCAAGCATTATAGGATAGATCTATAGGGTTCATTTAAAGACTTGAGCTTTCAGGTATCCTTAGAGGAGGCAAACATTATAGGATAGATCTATAGGGTTCATTTAAAGACTTGAGCCTTCAGGTATCCTTAGTGGAGGCAAGCATAAGGAGATAGATCTATTGGCTATGTTTAATACTTGTACCTTCAGGTATCCCAGAAGAGATAATCATGACGGGATAGATCTATGGGCTACATTTAAAGACTTGAGTCTTCAGATATCCCTAGAGAAGGTAGACATTAGATCTATAGGGTATGTTTAAAGACTTGATCCTTCAAGTAACTACTGAGGAGGTAAACATGAAGATCAGTGGGTTACATTTAAATACTTGAACCTTCAGCCACTCACCAAGACCAGTGGTTGCATGTTGACAGTTTTATATCTGGAAGATTGTTCGGACAGTTGTTGAAGGAAGAAGAGGAAGGTTTTTATCTAGTTAAAATTATTATATATCTTAATTATTATTTCTTTTCTTTTTTTCTTCTACAGTTTTACCAAGATTTGAAGTATCCATTGAAGTTCCACCTTATCTTTTACTAAATGCTCCTGAAATAAAGATTAAAATTTGTGCAAAGTGAGTATTTTTTTCATCGTTGAGACTTTGTTTTTGCATTAAATTTATCTTTATTTTTTGCTTTTTTATATTTTAAACTAATTTACAAATCTATAAAGTTTAGATGTATTTTTTTAATTTATAGAATATCTAAATGAAAAGCTCTTGGACTCGGGAGAGTGTATAAGTCACCTCTTTATTTGCATTACTCCCAGGTCTACTCTGGTTGTAGCTATTATTATTATTATTATTATTATTATTCTATTGATATTCTTTATACTATAAATATTCTTGATAAGTATTCTTAATGTCCTACAGATATTCTTAATAGGTATTCTTATTATTATATAAATATTCTTGATAGATATTCTATTTACTATAGATATTCTTGATAAATGTTTTATATACTATAGATATTCTTGATAGACATTTTTTGTACTATAGATATTCTTGATAGATATTTTATATACTATAGATATTCTTGATAGATATTCTATATACTATAGATATTCTTGATAGATATTTTTATATTATAGATATTCTTGATAGATATTTTTATATTATAGATATTCTTGATAGATATTCTTGATAGATATTTTATATACTATAGATATTCTTGATAGATATTCTTATTATTCTTAGATATTCTTCTTTATGGTATAGGTATTCTTGATTGATATTCTTTTTTTCTATAGATATTCTTGACAAGTATTCTTATTATGCTATGAATATTCTTGATAGATTTTCTTTTTGCCATAGTTAAAACCTGTTTGTTTTTATTTTGTATTTGAGTCATCCTCAAGGGAAAGAAATTCATGGAACATTGACAAGTAATGTTTGTGTGTATACACCAGATGAAGTGGACGATGGAAGACCTTGTGCAAATTATACAGCTGAGGTTTGTAAATGGCTATTAGTCTTTTTTAATTTGTTATTATAACCATAGGCTGCCATGTATACCACCTATGTGTCTATAAGATGCTCTCTTTTCAATTTCTGCCCAATTGGCTGGGGTTGTAGAATACACCAACTTCATCCCTGAAGAGGGGTAAGACTTTTCCAACGAATGTCCTGATATGACAGTAAACAATCTGATAGTGAGGTTCCAGTAATGCTACTTGAGCTTTGGGGAATGTGGAGTACCCCTTCATTGTCATCGCTCCCAGGTCCACTGTAGCCCGGAGTGTTAGCACCTGATAGGGCTTTAACTATGGTGGGGGGGGTCTTTGTGGTATGATGGTTTAAGCGATGGACTGCGGAATCGTAGTAAACGAGTTTGTACTCCAGTTGCGCTATTCCATTCACTTTCGGGCAAATACCCTTGAGAAAGGTATGAACCACCTTATCCTCCCAGCTATGGGTTAAATAGTACCACTACTGTTCTTCAAGGAAAATGGCTTTGGCATTAAATAACCTACAAAGGTTGATATGCCATAAAACAAAGAAACCAAACGAAACCTATCTATGGGTCAAATAGAATTAGACTGTGTACTTATGCTAAACTGAATTGCTTGAAATAGATCTGTTTTGACATTTAACTGTGTGTAGATAAAAACTATACTTATACTAAAATAAATTGTTTGTATTAGAACTAATTGACTAAATTGAATAGCTTGAAGTAGAAATGTTCTTGACAACTAAGCTGTGTATTTATGCTAAACTGAATTGTTTGAAATAGAACTGTTTATCTATATAAGAATGGATTTGGCATTAAATAAAGGTTGATATGCCATAAAACCCAAGCAAACAAACTTTTCAATTTCAGATGAAAATTTCGAGAAAGCCCCCAGTTCTTTAGTACACTACACAATACTTTGTGTCTGTGATGAAAAGTCATCAGATATGACAAAAAATGGGGTATTTTGGACAAAAAAAAAAGTGTGCAGTATACATGGCAGTCTTTTGGTATAAAGACACATACAGGAGAGAAACTTTGAAAAATTTCCTGATGAAATAAAAAGAAAATTTTATTCTTTAAAAAATTCATTTATGATAAAGATAAGTAAGTAGATAATTAGGTACGAGCTCATAAGTGATGTACTCCTGTGGACCCCTTCACATGGACGAGCAAAGGAAGGATGACCAGCTAGAACCTACATACTGCTGCTCTGTGCCGATACAGGATGTAGCCCTGAAGACCTGCCAGAAGCAATGGACGTTAGGGAGGGGTGGCGAGAGAGGGTCAGAGATATCCATGCTGATGGTGTGACATGATGATAAAAATAAGAAAATTATGGTGTGATGGTTAGTAAACTAGATGAGCTGACCATTAATTGTACCTATTTATCCAACCCCTCCGTTCGGACAGGATATGACACAAGGTCAATTTTTAAGTGGAGTTTAACAGGTTTGAATTCAGAGTTTTCCTTCTCCTAGACTAGTTGCCTCACCAAGGCTGAAGAACCTAGTCTGCCCTACTATTTACCCACAGCTGGAGTGAGAATAATTGGATTCATACCTTTCCCAAGAGTATTAGTGCTATGTGAAATGCAATGAGTCTTGTCCAGGATTTGAATGCGTGTCGCCATGTCCATTTCCTACGACGATAACCATTACACCACAGGTACCTCCATTAATTGTAAGTTCAATTCTTGCTGGGCACACTATACTTTTGCCTTTGTGCCACATGTAAGCTAAGCTTGGTAAATAACTATACATCCTAGGCACCTCCCATACAATAATTGTTCACAAACTAGATTGGCAGACTATTGTTAGTCTGTTTGATTCTCACATCTTGCACCTCATACTTCTTACCTTGTGTCACATCTAAGCGAAAATTTAGTAAACAACTATATGGGCAAATTGTGTAAAAAATCCTGTATATTTAAGTTACTGTTTAATTTAGAGCACTCTGCATTATTGTGATGCTATGGACTTTTAGGTGCACTAGTAAATATGTATCTAGTTGCAAGAATGGTCATATAGTTACGTGTATGTGTATGTGGGTACATATGGTTATGTGTATGTGTGTATATATGGTAATATGTATGTGTGTTTTTACCACAGAATTGGCACAACCGTTCAGTTTTGCTTGCAGTGACATTGTTTGGGTGCAAGATAGATTTTGCAGATTTACGCAGATGGCTTTAGAGACCAGCAAGAGATAGGCATAATTTTCCACATATGTCACAGTTAGTCACCGACGAACTCATAGAATTTAAGGTGGGAGTAGGAGAGGGGGAGAGGACATGAAACAAAGGAGGTGGTCACGCTCGAGACCAAGGGGACAGCCATCATGTATGTGTGTACATATGATTATATGTATGTATGTACATATGGTTATATGTATGTGTGTACATATGGTTACATGTATGTGTGTGTATACATGGTTACATGTATGTGTGTGTATATATGGTTATATGTATGTATATATGGTTCCATGTATGTGTGTATACATGGTTATACATATGTATGTATGTACATATGGTTCCATGTATGTGTGTACATATGATTATATGTATGTGTGTAGATATGGTTATATGTATATATGTATGTACATATGGTTTGATGTATGCATAAATATGTGTATAGTTGTAAGTTTGATCATATGATTACATGTATGTGTGTACATATGTGTATAGGTGTAAGTTTGCAATAGGCATAGGTATATAGGCCCATGGAAGAATAGGTCATATGATATGGATATGTATTTATGTGTGTGTGTGTGTGTGTATATATATATATATATATGTGTGTATGTGTGTTTTTATATATATATATATATATATATATATATATATATATATATATATATATTTACCAACTCCTCTACACACAGCAGGATGTAACAGAAGGTCAGTTTTTAAATAGTTTAACAAGTTTGACTTCAGCATTTTCCTTCTCATAGATTGATTACCATATCAATGTTAAAGAGCCCAAGCCAAAGGTAGAATAGTTGGATGTGTACCTTTCCCAATGGTATTAGCATTATGCTAAATGCAAACAGCCATGTCCAGGATTTTTAAATTGGGTCATCATGTCCATTTCCTATGATGGTAACCTTCACACCACAAATGCCTGTGTGTGTATGTCTCCATATAAGAGTAGGTATGTCTATGTGGGTGTGTATGTGTGTTATGTGGGAGTGAGGATGTTTGTATGAGTGTATTTGTATGATAATATAGAGAAAATGGATGCTAATTGAAAATTACACTTCGGACAAAGAAGATTCATTTTTATTTCTTTTGTTGGACACTACTTTTTGGCGCTAACCAGTAGAGGAAAAACGTTAGCCAGTTTTAAGTACCAGCACTAATAGTCTGTGTGCTTGGGAGAGGTAGGAGGCATACATGCCTGTTAGAATTGAATCCAGATAGATGAAACCAAAAATGGTGGTCAGCAAGATTAGCTGGAAGAGCAGTGAGTTAGTTGGCAGTGACCAAAGATTGCAATTTTGGTTTTTAGCTACAGTTTGAGTTGCATGCAAGCTGAAAGCAGTGAAGTTGCCCCTGTCAACAATTCCTGAACAGAGGTGAAAGCTAGAGAAAGGTCCCAGAGTATCACAGCCACCCCTCCATGAGCAAGTTGAATCTTTCAGAGTCTAGTGTTTGTTTTTTCCTTTTCCTTGTGACACTGTTTACTAGACTCATGGACTTTGACCTAACCGGCAAGCCGGTAAAAACACTGTGTGGGGATGGATGACATCACAATGTCAGCCATCCCCACACCGAGCCAACAGGCAGCTGTGTCATATGATTCACAGCATTACTTCCCTTTCTACTGTTTTTTTATTTTTTTAACAATATTATATGTTTGCCATTAGCCTAATGAGTAGAGTGTTTGCCAATGGTCCGGGAGACCAGGGTTCAATCTCAGTTTGAGTCATACCAAAGACTCAAAAAAATGGTACTTGATGCTGCCTTGCTTAGCACTCAGCACTATAAAGTAAGGATCAAGGGTAAAGTGGAGCAATCCAGGTAATAGAGTAGTGCCCTTCCCTACACCTTGGTGCTGTAGCTATTGAAAAGGGAGTTTTCGGGTCACCCTCAACTAAGGTCGTCAACTTTTTTTTATATGTTTGCTTACTTTGAAAGTCTGATTTTAATCAAAGTTATTTTTTATGTTGCCATTACCACGACAATAACTATGAAATTCAAACAAATTCTTCGGTGATCCAATTTGGCTTTTTTTTTTTAATTTTTTTTTTTTTAACTTCAGTATGATTACTTTATCTTTAACAGCAGAATCACAAAGTTTTTGTACATTTCTAGCAAATGGCCACAAACAATCTGTCAAAAATAGCCACAAAGATTCTATAATGAATAGCTATAAAGAGTCTGTAGTGAATAGCTGCAAAGAAATCAGTGACCTGAACAAGTCAAAGTCACCTCTACTCACTTGTGCAGCCCATCTTTTATTCAGTCTTACTTTCTCACATGTAAATTAGCTATAGTCTTAAGAGTTAAACTCACTCCCATGCACTGACTAACTTGCAAATAGCGACTCCAACTGGACAGGTAAGATATTGTTGTTGCTTTATAAGTTTGAGCCTCCTGGTCCTATTTCACCAAATTTAGTAGTTTTTATTTTAGTAAAGTTTGTTGGTTTGTTGGGTTTTATGGCATATCAACACTTGTAGGTTATTTAATGGCAAATCCATTTTTATGTAAATAATCTGTTCTATTGAAAACAGTTCAGTTTAGCATAAGTACACAGTTTAATTGTCAAAAACATTTCCATTTCAAACTATTTAAGCAGTTATATGTAATAATTCAGTTAAGTGTAAATAGAGTTTTAATGTCGAAAAACAGTTCTATTTGAAATAATTCAGTTAAGCATAAGCACGCAGTTTAAGTGAGAGAATGGTTTAATTGTCAAAAACATTTCTATTTCAAGCTATTCAGTTTACTCAAACAATTCATTTTAGCATAAGTATGCTGTTAGTTCTATTTAACCCATAGATAGGGCCCTATCAGGTGCTACCACTCCGGGCCAGAGTGGACCTGGGAGCGATGGCAATGAAGGGGTACTCCGCATTCCCCAAAGCTCCAGCACCGCTGGAACCTCACCATCAGATTGTTTAGTGTCATATCAGGACACTCGTTAGGGAGGGGGTCTTACTCCTCTGCAGAGGTGCAGTCAGTGTATTTTACAGCCCCAGCTGACTGGGCAAAGTAAAGTTTGTAGTCACTTGAAGTAACTGAACAAACATTTTGCTCAGTGAACAAAGTTACCTATAGAATACTATACAGGGTGTGATGAATCAATTTTCTAAATTATTTAAAAATGAAAATAATACTGGCATTTCATTTTACCAGATATATTTACCAAAATCATGTGAAAATACGTTGAAATATAAGATATTTATTTTATTCAAAGAAATCACTATTGGCTTTAACCATTGCCTCCAGACCACTTCATGCTGTCATTTTCCTTGCCTTCAGTTCATTTTTGGTGTTGCATGGAGTTTTGTTGGTCTCTTGCTCAACTATGGCTCACACCTAATAATCAAGGGGATTACAATCTAGAGAGTTAAATTGCCAGATGTTAGGCGTGATGTGGTTGAAGAAATTTTCTGACAGCCATCTCTGGTTTGTGACATGGTGCAGAATCCTGTTGCCAGATGTTGGGTCTTTCAGCAGCCATCCTCTCAATCCAGAGCAGCACTACCACCTCCAGGCACTTAATGTAGACCTACATGTTGAGTAAGGTCATATGAGAAGATGAATGGAAGCGTAATGTCACCATTGCTAGTGACCACCCAAAACACTGTGATGTGGCAGGGTGTTTGGTCTTTATTACTTTCAGTAAATCTTGTGGCAACAGAGTAAACCAATAGTTGTTCTATGTGTTCATCATCTGATCCGAGCTGAAATATTTTTTATCTGAAAAAAAAAAAGCAAAATATCTTCATGTTTGTTTTCTTTGTTTAATGGTGTATCAACCTTCGTGGGTTATCTAATGCCAAAGTCATCCTTCCATAAAAACAGTAGTGATGCTATTTCACCCATAGCTGGGAGGATAAAGGGGTTCATACTTTTCCCAAGTGTATTTGTCTGAACATGAACATAATAGCACGACTGGAATTTGAACTTGCGTACTACGATTCCGAAGTCTATCACTTTAGCCATTACACCACAAGGACACCCCCAAAAATATCTTCAGTTGGAGGGGATGCTTGAGTTTGTTCAAAAGCTTTGCAATGTGGCCTTTCCTCTTGACCTTCATGGCCTGTGATAAAAATTAGCCCTTCTCGTCTTCTATGAAAAATACTGTATGTGTAATATAATGGCCCAGGGATTTTGTTTTATATATCTTGCCTTTGGGTTTAGTAAGGCTGAGAACCTTTCGGCTCAGCACATGGGTTAGTTAGGTGCAAACTTGAGTGCAGGTGTTAACGCACGCTCAGGGAGGATGTGTCGTTCACAGATGTCAAAATAAAAATCCCAGGACCAAGGGATGTGAATGATGTCATGCACCGGAAGCGTGCATGGAGGATTTGGGGGGATTTGAAAAAAGTCAGTTTAGTTGAGAACTAGACTCCAAACGGGAAGGGTCGACTTTTGCTAGCTCGCCGAAGCCAGGCCAGTAGCCTTGTGGCGGGTGCCACATGTGTTGTGGGGGGCAGATGGAAAAGCCAGCATAGAAAGATTGTGCATCTCTCTTCCTTATGTTGAAAAACCTTTCAACTCAAAGGTAATAAAAAGTTTCATACCTGAACTAAGAAATCGTAAGTGTTTTCATATTTCGGAATTCCTATGTTCTATGTATATATGTTATGAACATTCTATGTACGTTTCAATATTCATATATGGCTATGTTACATATGTCTTCATGCACTACTTGCCATAGAAACTCAGACATTCTCATGTCTGTGAGTGACTCACTGGGAATGTTGTCAGTCATGGCCTGGATCTCACCCACTAATTTTGGAGTTCTTTGCTTATCAGAATAATCTGAGTGAGGCTTCCAAACTGCCATACCTTGAAAATCATCATTGAACCCATCCACATCTTCTTGAATCCTCTGCACTGTCCTCAGATTGACACTTTTACACTGAAATCTTTTTATTGGCGCTTCCGGCACAAATGCAAAGCAGTAAAGCATGCTGTTTCCAAATTTCTCAAAGAGGGAATTGTATCATGGTGCTAGTTTCCTTATAGACAGTCTCCAACTGACTCTAGTTTGATGCACAGTAGAAAAAAAAAACCTGAAACAAATGAAGTGCATGCCATTTTCTCTCTTAATGTTTTTCATTATATATTCTTCGTCTTTCAAATTGTAAGAAATCTATATTTGTATGATTCTTTAAAGCAGAAAAAATGACGCATTGTCGCAAGATTTTTGTAAGGGCTACTGCATTAAAATGCTCTAACTTAAAAAATAAGGCAATTTGCATTCCAATTCACTATTTTGATTTTTAAAAAGAAAAAAATTCAGATTTTTTTCTTTTCCTTTTTTTTCTTTTCTTTTTTTTTTTTTTCCTTTTTTTTTTCTTTTATGATTTAAAATGTTGTGCAGAACTTTGTTCTTCAAAATATATTCATCAATTCAAATTGTTTTGATTTCTAAATAATTCAAATTTTCTGATGTAGGATCCAGCCGCTGGCCAACATGTCTAGCTTAGCCTGGGAATTTTTACTGAAATCAAATCCCTCAGCTTTCTTTGTTGAATTGAGATAACTGCCACCATTCACCATAGTGTGAATTTTTTTATCTGAATAGTGGTGTTTTAGTTACCTCAGGTTGTTTCAACTGTAGGAGTAGATCTAATTTTGGCTGGAATCTACGCCGAAGAAAAATCGCTCTTTATGGAGAAAATAGTTCCTGTCGCGATTCACAAGAACACAAAATAGTGGTGTTTTAGTTACCTCAGGTTGTTTCAACTGTAGGAGTAGATCTAATTTTGGCTGGAATCTACGCCGAAGAAAAATCGCTCTTTATGGAGAAAATAGTTCCTGTCGCGATTCACAAGAACACAAAATAGTGGTGTTTTAGTTACCTCAGGTTGTTTCAACTGTAGGAGTAGATCTAATTTTGGCTGGAATCTACGCCGAAGAAAAATCGCTCTTTATGGAGAAAATAGTTCCTGTCGCGATTCACAAGAACACAAAAAGAGAAAAGCAACACTTTCGGTTTTTGTACAACTTTCTCAAAGATATTGTCTTAATCTTGCCATAGAAGAATTTACATAAATGCATAGAATGCACAAAAAAAAAGATCACACAAAAGTTATCTGCTCGTTTTAGGAGGTGACAGAGAGGTCAAGAGAAGATGTAGGCGAGACAATTATTGATTCTTGGTTACTTTTAAAAGTTTGTTTATCTCAGCTTATGTTAACATAAGGATTGGGATTCACAAAGTTCTTATGTCAACTATTGGTTCTGAGCAGGCCTGCACAATTCAGAAATCATTTCGTCTCATCGAACTCTCGCTTCGAACTCTGTCAAAAAAATGTCTGTCTCTGACCTGAATTCTTCGAACTTTTGCTTCAAACTCTCAACTCTGAGCTCTGAACTAATTCCCGACTTTGCCCTCCACTCTGAGCTCTGAACTAATTCCTGACTTCGCCCTCAACTGCCGACTTGACTCTTCACACTGCTTATATGAATTGGGGGCGGGGTATCGACAATTTTTGGTTACACCCATGAATAATGATATGTAAATTGCCTGGACCACCGATATTTCGTATACCTTTTAAAAACTTCAGATGGCAGGTTTTTTTTTTTTTTTTTTTTTTTTTTTTTTTAGAGGTACTAAAAATCAATTCTGGATGCCCCACTTATATCTGTCCAGACAAATATTATTAAATCGAAAAAAATCCACTTATCCTGTCTCATCCCCGTATCTCTGGACTGTTCTAGGCCACACAAGATTTCATTAACCCTTTTATCACAGGATTCAATGAACAAATCCATCTCTCCACTCCCTGAACCATCACCTTACTTACTAAAGACTCCACTCCAGAAATGTTATTCCAAAGGGAAGAAAAAAGAAAATAAAATAAAAAATAAAATGATAAAAATTTAGAAAATAGGAATTTTTTTTACTTATTCTATGTATAATAGAAAAACAAACTTATTTCTAAATCTATCCATTTATCCATTTAATTAATAAATTCATTCTAATCCCTTAGAATCATTAATTAATTAATCCACCTGGAGGGGGAAGTTTTCTGTCACAATTTTATAAAACAAAGTTTCTATGAAAATAGATGATAGTGATATTTTCTATATAACAGTAAATAATGCTATTATTTTTTATTGGTACTATGCTAGTTGGTAAGAACTGGTATTGCATCATTTAATAAATTCAATGTTTATATTTGTTTCAGATTTGTGGGTGCCATAATTTTACAGTTGATTCCACCTCCATTGGATTATCACTTCTGAAATATTCTTTGAAGGATGCTTTATTGAAAGTTTTTGCTTCTGTCACTGATTATGATTCAAGTAAGTTATGATTTTTCTTTCTTCTTTTTAACTGTGTAAAAACACTTTTCCCCTAGATAATTGGATGCTGAATAGAAAAAATATAAGTGCAGTGTGTACTAAGGCTGTTTGGGGGCAGTTATTTGAATGGAAGTGACAAAAAAAGAGTTATAAAAAAAGAATCGAAGTGAAATTTCCATTCAATACTTCTTAAGATTACCAGATACGTGATCTACAAGAGTCGTTCAAAAAGTTCTAAGCCTCACCCAGAAAGAAGAGGCATAACTGAACATTTTTGTTGTGGCAACACACTGCCACTTCTTGAAAAAAAAAATAGAAAAACTAATTCATATTTCTGCCTTAATTTCTTGGCTTACAAGTCCCATACAAAGGTGAGAATGGTACAACAAATCTAAACTCTTCATGGGGCTTAGAACTTTTTGAACAACCTTTGTACTTGAGCCGAAGATGGAACAGTATACCTTGTGAAATGTGATTAAAATAAGAAATATACTCTGTTGGTGGGGCTTAGAATATGATAATTGTATACCCTATGGGGGGTTACACCCCCACCTCATAAAAGGGGTTTCCTGGGAATGACACTGAACTGCAATGAATAGACAAAGAAATACTCTACTCTGCCAGCAGGAAGCTACACTTTCCTGTAATGGGAGTAGCTTTTATATATGTTGCTGGGTTTATAGAATTCTCTAGAATCTTCTAGACAATTCCAGTTCTGGAGAGAGCACAATACCCTTCATTGGCATTGTTTCAAACTTGACTTTGAACCAGAGTGGTAGCAGTCCAGTCAGCTGGGGTTGTAGAATACACTGACTGCATCTCTGGAGAAGATAAGACACCCTCCTTCCAGTGGTTGTCCTGGATATAACCTTAAACAATCTGATGGTAAGGCTCCAGTAATGCTTCAGCTTTGGGGGCCCTTGAGTGGTAGCATCCTATAGGGTCCTATCTATGGGTCAAAAAAACTGTTTGACATTTAAACTGAGTGCAAACAAATGACATGCTAAATTGAATTGTTAGAAATAGAACTATTTGACCATTTAACTGTGTATCTACAAAATGTGTTGATAAATCATATATTCATTATATATATATATATATATATATATATATATATATATAAACAGAATTTAGCATTAAATAACCAACAATAATTGATATTATTTAAATCCTAACCAAACCTAATCAAACCAGAATGGTAGGACCAGTTAGGGTCCCATCTATCAAATTCATCTGTTTGAAAATTATTTGTATTAAATTTTTTCTTCTTCATACTATATAACTGTAAATTATTTGTATTTAGAATAATTACTTGAAGTTATAATTGTTTACTAAGGATTATTATTAGTTATTTGAAAACATATAACTGTGTGCCAACAAATGATTATTATTAAACAGAAATCATTACTTGAAATCATATAACTGTGTGCAAACAAATGATTGTTATTAAACAGAAATCATTACTTGAAATCATATAACTGTGTGCAAACAAATGATTATTATTAAATAGAAATCATTACTTGAAATCATATAACTGTGTGCAAATAAATGATTAATATTAAATAGAAATCATTACTTGAAATCATATAACTGTGTGAAAACAAATGATTATTATTAAATAGAAATCATTACTTGAAATCATATAGTTGTGTATGAATTTTTTTTAGTTCCTATCTAATAATATTAATTGGGTGGGAATATTTAGTTTCATTTCATTGTATGCAAATAAATGTTCACAAACACTTAAAAATACTGTAATAGGATGTTGAAAATATAGTTATGATCACAAGTAAACATTTAGACATTAATTTTTAAATGAAATAACCCATTAAGAGTTGATATGCTATCAATCAAATAAACCAAACCAAACTTATCCCAGATATTGTGCCCTCTATATGCTGCAATCCTTTAACAAAATAATGGTATATATAATGTTATATACTGAGAAAAAAAGACTAATTGATACATATATATATACGAGGTGCATACGATAGGTTTCCAGACATTTTTCGTATGAGCACTTTTATTGATAGTACCCACATGAAACTCTAGTCCCCTTCGAAGTAATCTCCTCCGCCTGCAATGCACTTGTTGTACCGTTCCAAAAATTTCTTCAGGCCCCATGGAAGTCCTCTTGTGTGAACGTGTCAATAACCTTCGTCACAGCCTCTTTCATCTCCTCAATTGTCTCATAACGACAGCCTCTGAGCTTAGGGAATAACCAAAAGTCACTGGGAGCAAGATCTGGGCTATAGGGAGGGTAAGGAACTGTCTTGATACCCATCTTGGTCTGTGACAAGGATGTAGTTGTGAACTGGTGTATTGTCCTGGTGGAAATGCCACTGACCCGATTTGAAGAGTGCTGGCCTCTTCCCAAGGAATCTCTTCCTGAACTCCCTTAAAACCTCAACATAATAACCCTAACCGTTTGGCCAATCAACTCTGGTGTATTGACTTCCTTACTCCTCCCATAGCTCTCATCATCCCTCACAGACTCCCTGCCTTCCTTGAATGTCTTATGCCACTCAAAAACTGATGCTTGATTCATGCAAGATGCTCCAAAAGCAGTATGAAGCATTCCATGTGGTATCTTTTCCAAGTTTAAAACAGAATTTTATTGCATATCATTCTTCTAAAGGGTCCTCATGTCCAGATTGCATTTTTTACATTCACCAGCTTTGACAATTAGGCTTTAGTAGGGAGGCTGTGACGAAGGTCATTAACACGCTCACACAAGAGGACTTCCATGGGGCCTTTCAGAAGTTGTTGGAATGATGCAACAAGTGCATTGCAGCCGGAGGAGATTATATCGAAGGGGACTAGAGTTTCATGTGTGTACTATCAATTAAAGTGCCCATATGAAAAAAGTTTGGAAACCTATTTAATGATCCTCATATATATAAAGATGAATATATTTTCAGAATTAGATAATCCATAGTTTAGTTGGCAACCATAGTTGAGGGCGACCAGAAGGCTCACTTTTCAATAGCTTCTACGAGGTGTAGGCGAAGGTGCAACTCTTTTCCCTGGATTGTTTCACTTTACCCTTGATAGGTATCTTGGATTGCTGAGTGTTAAACAAGGAGGTATCAAGTACCATTTTTAAAATCTTTGGTATGACACGACCTGGGATTGAACCAAGGTCCCCTGGACCTGCCATTAAATAATCTGAATTAATTTTTAGATTTAAAAAAAAATCTTATATAATTATTTATCTATTTTCAGGAATATCTGTTAATTCTACAATTTATGGCCCAGAAATAAAAAATGAACATGTTATCATTGATCTGCAGTCATCTGAATACTTTTTCAAACCAGGATTTCTTTATTATGGAAAGGTATGTTCTTTGCAATTTTAAATCAATAACAATGTACAATGAGTATA
Source organism: Sepioteuthis lessoniana (assembly GCA_963585895.1). Lineage (NCBI taxonomy): Eukaryota > Metazoa > Mollusca > Cephalopoda > Myopsida > Loliginidae > Sepioteuthis > Sepioteuthis lessoniana. The sequence continues at coordinate 13,904,495 of OY757932.1, read as the reverse complement.
TGTATATAACGCATGATGAAAATAAGCGGAAAAGTGGATAAATCAACACTGACAATGGATTCAACAATATTTCATTCTTTATTGGAAACAGAGCTTCATCAGAATAAAGAATGAAATATTATTGAATCTGTTATCAGTGTTAGTTTATCCACTTTTCCACTTGGTTACAACTCATTCTTACATTTCAAGCATCCTCCTAGATGTGTGTGTGTGTGTGTGTGTGTGTGTGTGTGTGTGTGTGTGTGTGTGTGTGTGTGTGTGTGTGTGTATGTGTTTGTATAAACATATACACAAGGGTCGTTCAAAAGGTTCTAAGCCTTACCCAGATTTTAGATTTGTTGTACATCTTTCACTGTTGTATAGACTTTACCTGCCCAGAAATTAAGATAGAAATCTGAATTAGTTTTTATACTTATATAAGAAGTGGGAATGTATTGCCACAGCAAAAATGTTCAGCCATAGTTCTTCTTTCTGGCTGAGGCTTAAAACTTTTTGAATGACCCTCTTATACATGTCTGTGTGTGTGTGTGTGTGTGTGTGTGTGTGTGTGTGTTAATCAATAAGTCTATAAAACTAATAATTAGAAAATATTTATTTTACACAGTAAATATTGCAGAGTATCAAAAGTATTATTTTTATTTATTTTTATTTATTTTACAAACCTTTGCTCCAAAATTTATTTCATATACACACATGAAGACTATTTATAACTCCACTCAAAAGTTTGTCAATATTTTGATAACATGAGGTACAATTTGTGAGCTCCAAATTTCTTTTGTCAAGGTTGTGAAAGTGACAAACCACACTGGACTGAGATGCTAAGCTTGCCTGATATTCTCCAAGTGCTGCTTACCATATTTACCTCTATGGCTTGGAATCCACAGTTTTAGGCCTACTTGACCTTGCTTTATCATTGCAGTTCTTACAACTTGAGTGAGATTTCTTGAACCATCTGGTTACTGTTCTGTGATCAATGGCTCTTTCACGTTTAACACAAGAAATTTTTTTGAATTGTTCTCGGAACATTATGGCCAAGTTTAAAACATAAGTTTCTGATTCTACATTAAATGTTCAGTTACGTGGCTTTTAAATCGCACAGGAAGTGAAACAATGTGCAATGTCAGCGTACTAACTACCACACATATCTTCCACAGCCTGAGTTGCTTCAGTCACTGGATATACATGCCACAAACTAACATATACCAAAATATTGCAAAAGTTTTGCTCAGGTTGAGTCAGACCAAAGACTCAAAAAATGGTACTTGATGCCACCTTGCTTAACACTCAGCATTATAAAGTAAAGATCTAGGGTAAAGTGGAGCAATTCAGGGAATGAAGTAGCATCCTCCCCTACACCTCAGTGTAGTAGCTATTGAAAAGGGACCCTTTAGGTCACCCTCGACTAAGGTTGGCAATTTTACTTTTTACATAGTTAATGGCATCATCCCTACCATCACATCCTGAGCAATGATGTAGACATTTGACCCACTGTTACTTGAAGCTATAATTGTTTACTAAGGATTAATATTACTTACGTGAAACCATATAACTTTTGCAAACAAATGATTTTTTTTATGGGAATAATTACTTAAAATCATATATTTATTATTATTATTATTAGATAAGAATATTTGACACCATCCAACTGTGTGCAAATTATTTCTATTAGATAAGAATACTTAAAACCATCCAACTGTGTCCAAATTATTTCTATTAAATAAGAATATTTGAAACCATCAGTGTGCAAATTTTTTGTATTTGATAGGAATACTTGAAACCATCTGATTGTGTGCAAATTATTTCTATTAGATAAGAATACTTAAAACCATCCAACTGTGTCCAAATTATTTCTATTAGATAAGAATATTTGAAACCATCTGTGTACAAATTATTTGTATTAGATAGGAATACTTGAAACCATCCGATTGTGTGCAAATTATTTCTGTTAGATAGGAATATTTGAAACCATTCAACTGCATGCAAATTATTTCTATTTGATAGGAATGCTTGAAACCATTCAACTGCGTGCAAATTATTTGTATTAGATAAGAATACTTAATATCATATATCTGTGAACAAAAGACACTTAAGAAATAACTACAGAAAAGTAAATATAAATGTACAATGAATGTGATAACCTAACCTTTAGGCATGAAATAACCTGAGATTGGTTGAAATGCCATTAAAATCAGTCTAGAATGATGATGTAGTACCAGAAATATTAAAAAAGTATTGAGACTGAATCTGTGTTAACCAAGACAGAAGTGAATAATGAATGAGAAACATTAATTTTCTTCACAATAATCTTCTTGACATTCAACGCTTATGCCAACAATTTTTCCATTTGCCAAAACACATCTCAAAGGGAAGTTTCCATGGCATGGTGGCAAAATTTGGCATTAACTACTCCCTAAAGGTTGATAAGTCATTAAACAAAGAAACCTAAACATGCTTATAAAACTCCAATTTTGATATGGTGTCAAGTTGCACCATCATATTTCTTTTAAAGTCCTCCACATTTGGAAATCTTTCCCTAATTTTCAGTTTAGGGAAAAATGTATAGAGCCAGGTGTGATGTGTATGAAGTGAGCTACACTTGCACCATCCTGTGTTTCACCAAGAACTGCATATCAAAATTTATTAAGAATTGGCACTGACTCATCAACATAAAATCTAGATGTCTAGACATCATTGTTTCATTATACAATATGCAGCAGAAATACCTCCTACATTTTAAACTGTAACCCCTGTGATGCAAGTGAACTTTGGTAAATTATAATGGTAATGCCATCTAGCTAATGTCTTACCCGTTTTTTAATTTGGATACCATCAGTTATGATCATGGTTTGAATTGTTGCACAATGTGCCTTTCCAGTTAAAATGTTCTTTTAAGACTGCTAAATCAGGAATCACTACACAGGGAGCTTTTCCTACTCATTTCATATTATGCCAGAAATGATGCTGTTCTGGATAGAAAATTGATACAGCTCTGAGTTGAAAATTCTATTTGGATAGACATTATTCCAACATAACTTGAAATGAGTATGGAAAACTCTGTTTAGCAATTAGTGATTCACCATTCTTAAAAAAGCCCATTTTAACAGCAAACTCATTGTGTGCACCAGTCCAAGACATGATTATATCTGAAATAAAAATGGTATGACATTAGCTAGATGAAGCTACCATTAACACATGCCTAAGTTCATTTGAACCATACAGGTAGCAGTTTAAAATGAGGGAGGTATTTTTGCTAAACCCTGTGTATGTTGGTCAGCAGTGCACACATCTTCATTTAAAAATCAACTTAAAAAAATTCAGATTCAGTCTCAATACTTTTTAATCAAACTTTGTGTAAATTGAATGATTACTTAAAAAAATTCAGATTCAGTCTCAATACTTTTTGATCAAACTTTGTATAGGTTGAATAATTACTTAAAAAAATTCAGATTCAGTCTCAATACTTTTTTTATCAAACTTTGTATAGGTTGAATGATTACTTTAAAAAACTCAGATTCAGTCTCAATACTTTTTGATCAAACTTTGTATTGGTTGAATAATTACTTAAAAGAATTCAAAGATTCATTCTCAATACTTTTTGATTATGCATTCAGATTGTTGAGAAAGGTGCTAATTCTTATGGAAATAATTTCCTTAGTCTATGTCTGTGTATTTGATAATTTAGTCTATGCCTATGTATTTAATAATATCATAAACATTATTTGAGCCAAGGATTTTTCTTTGTTTCTTTCAAGGCAAATATCTATAAGCCAGACTACAGCATTGCACCTGGTGAAATAGTTGAAATCACTGCCATTGATTATGTTAATGATATTCGACTATCTAAAAACTTCACATCAGATAAAAATGGAACAATTACCTTCACAATCAACCAGTTTGATTCAAGAACAGAACAGTTTAATCTTGAGGTGAGTTTTTATTGATCACTCATTGACTTTTAATGATTTTCTTTATTGTTTTGCTCTCAGAGACGAATACTAATGTACTTTGTTTTGGAGGTACAATTAGTGTAAGAGTTATCATATTTACCCAACCCCTCCGCTCGGGCAGGACATGACACAAGGTCAATTTTTATGTGGAGTTTAACAGGTTTGAATTCAGAGTTTTCCTTCTCCTAGACTAGTTGCCTCGTCAAGGCTGAACAACCTAGTCTGCCCTACTATTTACCCATAGCTGGAGGGAGAATAATTGGATTCATACCTTTCCTAAGGGTATTAGTGCTATGTGAAATGCAATCAGTCTCGTCGAGGATTTGAACTCGTGTTGCTGTGTCCATTTCCTATGATGAGAACCATTACACCACGGGCACTTCCCCAATTAGTGTAACAGTTATGATCGTAGGAAATGAAATCAGCAACCTGAGTTCAAATCCTAGTCAAGGCTGGTTTTCTTTCACTTTTTGCTAATGCCTTCTACCTTCAGCTATCAGTAAATAGTAGGGCAGACTGTGTTATCTAACCTTGGAAACCGCTTTATTCGAACCATCCATACGCCACATAAAAAAATTGTGCTACATTCTTTCTATAGCAAAATGGTTGGGTAAGTATATACTTTGTTTAGTGAGTGCTCCATACTTTTAGTCTTGTACCAAACTAAGCTAAACTTAGTAAATAATTACTGTTGCAAGCTCAGTCCTAACTGGGTGCCCCAACATGCTTTGCTTGTTAAATATCATTGATTATTGTTGAGAGTTCAGTCCTCACTGGGTGCCCTAAGCGCTATATGAAATGCAAGCTGCCTTGCTCAGGATTTGAACCCTGGTAGCCAAGTTCCCTTCCTATGATGATACTGTTAGACAATGAGCGCCTCCATAATACCCTATCATATATAACTGTGTGCAAAAAAAATCTTAACAACGACACAAAAAATATAAATATAAACAAAGAATGCAATTCCCTAACCTCTTGGCATAAGATATCCCTAACATGCCATCCAAGTACTCTTAATGCTATTAATACCCAAAAATGAAGAAGGTATTTTTCATTCATTTCTGATATTTTTATCTTCAATTTCAGGCTCGTTCCATCAATGGTACCTTGAGTTTCGATCATGATCATCACATGATGTACACACCTCTTGACCAAAAACAGGTGAAGCAATGGTACTCACCTGGACAAAAATACTTGAAAATTTTGCCTATCAGTGACATTCAAAGTTGTAGAAAGAATTTGAATGTTAAACTTTTATATACTGGAACTCGACGTGAGAAGATAAAACTACATTATTTGGTTAGTATTTTAAAAAATTTTTTCATTTTTTTTTTTTTTTTAATTTATGGATGGAAAAAGATATGAGAAGATAAAAGTACATTGTATAATAGCAAATAATATCCATTTTTATTGTAAATGTTCCATTAGAAATAAGGAAATGGGTAGTATTTTCAGTTTAGATTCAAATTAACTATAAAAATGATTGTGTGAGATATACTTATTTATGGACAGTACTCTCTGTGTGTTACCAGAACAGAATTTCCCATTATTCTGTGTGTGTATGTATGTGTGTGTGTGTTTTTTTTGTGTCTGTGTGTGTGTATCCTTGGGATGAAACAAACTGCATCTGATGGTGAGGTTCTAGTTCTAGAGATCTGGAGAGTGAGTGGATGGTTTGGTTTGGTTTGGTTTGGTGGGTTTTATGGCATATAAACCTTTGTAGGTTATTAAAATGCCAAATCCATTTTATGTAAATAATCTGTTCTATTTAAAACAATTCAGTTTAGCATAAGTACACAGTTTAATTGTCAAAAACATTTCTATTTCAAACTATTCAAGCAGTTATATGTAACAATTCAGTTGTGTAAATACAGTTTTAATGTCGAAAAACATTTCTATTTCAAATAATTCAGTTAAGCATAAGCATGCAGTTTAAATGTAAGTACAGTTTAATTGTCAAAACTATTTCTATTTCAAGCTATTCAGTTTACTCAAACAATTCATTTTAGCATAAATATGCTGTTAGTTCTATTTAACCCATACATAGGACCCTTATCAGGTGCTACCACTCCGGGCCAGAGTGGACCTGGGAGCGATGGCAATGAAGGGGTACTCCGCATTCCCCAAAGCTCCAGTATTGCTGGAACCTCACCATCAGATTGTTTAGGATCATAATCAGGATACTCGTTGGTGGGGGGGGGTCTTACCTCTTTGCAGAAAAGCAGTCAGTGTATTCTACAGCCCCAGCTGACTGGGCACAGAGTGGGTGGAGTACCCCATTATTGCGATTAATCCCAGGTCCACTCTGACCTGTAGTGGATACCACTATTAGTATACCATCTAGAGGTTAAATAGGTCTGTTTGAAAATTATTTGTGTTGGATAGAATTTCTTGATATCATGTAATTGTGTACAAAAACCAAAAAAAAACTACACAAAAAATGTAAATTCAAACATATAATCAACATAATTGCCTAACCTCTAGGGATAAGATATCCCTAGATAGGTTGACATGCCATTAAAATCAATCAATCAAACCAGTTCTGGGGAGTGTGGATTACCCCTTAATTGCCATTACTCCCAGGTCTTCTCTGACCCAGAGTGGTAGTACCTGTTAGGGTCACATTTACGAGTCAAATAGATCTGTTTAAAATTGTTCGTCTTTAAAAACCGTGAACAAAGAAAAAACATTCCGTGGTGTCAACATGCCTTGATGCTTATGATGATATTGTTAAAATCTGTTTATGAATATCAAATAGAGTTTGATGATTCATGACAATTTAGAGCTTTGGCCATAGTGTGTTTGAGTCACAAAAGAGCTTCTGTTCAAATTGGCACTCACTGGGATTGTTGTCAAAACATAATTTAATTTTTTTTTAATTGCTGTATATACTTGTGTAATGAACGAATTTTAAAGACCTATTTTTCACCTCAAAAACAAGAAGTCATTCATGACACGAGGTATGTTTTTGAAACATTGAAGTCTAATGGGAAATTAGACCAAGTCATGGATATATACATATTAATACTATTATGTATCAGTGGTGTTTTTTTTTTAATGTCATATATTCTTGTGGAATGAATGAATTTTTAAGACCAGTTTTTCATCTCAAAAACAAGAGGTCATTCATGATTTAAGATAGGTTTTTGAAATTTTGAAGCTTACCTTGTTTTTTGGCCTAATCTTGTCTAATTTTGAACCAAAGTACTTTCGTATAGCTGATACCTTAACGAAGGCTATTACTTAAGATAATCAAGTTTTTACTTAACATTGTTTACCATTTACAACACCTGTACATATAATATGTAGAAATATTATAAATAGTAAACAACGTTATATAAAAACTTGATTATCTTAACTAATAGCCTTTGTTTAAGTATTAGGCAATGTAGAAATGTGTTAGGTCAGACTAATGGGAAATTATATTGAGTCATGAATACATGCATATTAATCCTATTATGTATCAGTGGTGGGGGTTTTATTATGTTTGGAATATCCAGCAGGCTACATCAAGGTCTAGACTACATTGTTTATTTACAGTATTGCATTGATTTTAATTGTATTACAGTAGTTTTGAAAGTACAAATAAGTGCTTGAATGTTTTCTCTTTATGTTATTGGATGTTCAAAAAAAAGTTTTTGTGGCTATCATTCATTACGTAAAGTATTCATTACTCTAATACATCTATAGAAATATTTGTTTTTAAAGAAAGACTGTTATTTCTAATTCACAATCCGAGCCAAAAGAACATAAAATACATTGTCCCCAATAATGCCAGTGGGAATTCTCTGAAATAGCCTTGCCTAGTTAACTGGGGCTGTAGAATACATCAACTGCACCTCTGCAGAGGGGTAAGCCCCCCTCCCACCAACAAGTGTCCGGGATATGACACTAAACAATCTGATGGTAAGGTTCCAGTAATGCTGGGGCTTTTGGGAATGCGGAGTACCTCTTCATTGCCATTGCTCTCAGATCCACTTTGGCCTGGAATGGTAGCACTTGATTGAGCCCTATCTATGGGTTGAATAGAACTAAACTGCATACTTATGCAAAACTGAATTGTTTGAATTAGAACTGTTTGACTAAACTGAATAGCTTAAATGGAAATGTTTTTGACAATTAAACTGTGTACTTACATTTAAACTACATACTTATACTAAACTGAATTGTTTTTGACATTGAAAGTGTACTTATACTAAATTGAATTGTTTAATATACAACTGTTTTGACATTTAACTGTGTGTAAACAAAATCTATACTTATACTAAACTGAATGAATTAGTTAAATGAGAACTGTTTGAATGAACCGAATAGTTTGAAATAGAAATGTTTTTGATAATTAAACTGTGTACTCATGCTAAACAGAATTGTTTGAAATAGAACTGACTATTTGTATAAAAATGGATTTGGCATTAAATAACCTACAAAGATTGGTATGCTATAAAAACCAAACAACCAACCAACCAAACCAATTGAAATAGCCATTCAACTTCATGTAGCTCATTCTCATTCCTACCACCAGCTGTCTGGCGTGATAGGGAGACTGTTTGATACAAGGATCTTAGATATTTCAACCATAATAGGTACAAAAAGAAATTTGTCTGAAAGTGACCAGTACCTAGCCAGTTTACAACTGCCAACCAAAAACAGACCAGCTTAATCACAAATTTTCAGAACTTTTAGGAGCTATCTTTTTCTCTTTTTTTTTTTTTTTTTTGTTATATTAAAGAAATTCTGAATTTGTAAAATAAGATGGATCTACTCAGACTTATGTCCGCATCTTGGTTGTTATTATAGTTACAACATTTCAGCTGTTTTATTCTTCTACCTTCTTCAGATATCTGTTATAGTTGATGTAGATAATTTTTTTAAACAGAAAATGACACAATTTTTAAAGTAAGGCAGTTACGAGGATCATTAAATAAGTTTCCAGACTTTTTCAAATGAGCACTTTTATTGATAGTACACACATAAAATTCTAGTCCCCTTCGAAGTAATATTTTCCGGCTGCAATGCACTTGTTGTACTGTTCCAACAACTTCTGGAAGGCCCCATGGAAGTCCTCTTGTGTGAGCGTGTCAATAACCTTCGTCACAGCCTCTTTCATCTCCTCAATTGTCTCATAACGACAGCCTCTGAACTTAGGGAATAACCAAAAGTCACAGGGAGCAAGGTCTGGATGATAGGGAGGGTGAGGAACTGTCTTGATGCCCATCTTGGTCAAATAGTCTGTGACAAGGATGGAGTTGTGGACTGGTGCATTGTCCTGGTGGAAATGCCACTGACTCGATTTGAAGATTGCTTGCCTCTTCCCAAGGAATCTCTTCCTGAACTCCCTTAAAACCACAACATAGTAACCCTAACCCTTTTGCCAATCAACTCTGGTGTATTGACTTCCTTACTCCTCCCACAGCTCTCATCATCCCTCACAGATTCTCTGTGTTCCTTGAATCTCTTGTGCCACTCAAAAACTGATACTTGATTCATGCAAGATGCTCCAAAAACTGTCTGAAGCATTCCATACTTTTCTGTGGCATTTTTTCCAAGTTTAAAACAGAATTTTATTGCATATCATTCTTCTAAAGTGTCCTCACATCCAGATTGCATTTTTTACATTCCCCAGCTGTGACAATCAGGCTTTAGTAGGGTGTATTCCAATTGCTGCTGTAACTGTTCATTTGAACCTGAAATCATAAAAATTGGTCAGTCATCTCATAAGATGTATAGCAATAACATAGTGAGTTTTCAAGAATTTACGACAATTTTAAATGCTTGTACAAAAAAGTCTGGAAACCTATGCACCACATATTTTCAGTCCACAATCCCAAGTTCAAAGAATGGCAATGGTAACTCTTTAAAATGGCCATTTAACCTCATGAAGTTTATTCCTACAGTCAGCAGTCACATTTTGTTTTCTTGATTTAGGTCTTGTCCAAAAGCCAAATTGTTGCCAATGGACAAATGTCCTATCGCATTGACCATCACCATGCTTATACTGAAAAGTTACCGCCAAATCTACTGGACACTATCGTAAACAACTTGGATGATTTGGATTCTGAGAGTGCCAAGAGTCTTTCTAATCAAGTTCCGACCCCCACAAGTTCTATACCAGAAATAGTTCAAATTGATTTTATGAACATCACAGATGCTAAGTCTGAGGATTTAGACTCTAATGTGGTTGTGGATGAAGAAGGAAAGAAAAACAAAAAGAAGAAAAGGAAGAAGAAAAAAAGTATGTACAGCATTTCATTTTTTCTTTTCTTTCTTTTATTTATTTATTTTTTTTTTCTTTTCTTTTCTTTTTTTTTTTTTTCTTTTTTGAGTTGGTGTGTTTTTACTCTATGCAATGTCTTTTTAACTTAGGCTCATTGTGGTAAATCCATGTTTAGCTGATTTGTAAAGATTTTTTGACTAAAACATGTTCCTCTGTACATATCATGCATTCTTTGTAAATTTCACGTAGTTTTTACTTCTCAGCCACCAAAAAATGGATGACAGACCTCTATTCTGTTTGAGTGCCATTTTGAATAGCCTTAAAGCTAATATTTTTGCAAGATTAAAAATATTTTTCCTATAAACCAATTTCAAACAATGCAGATTTTTCATTCATAAAAAAAAATCTGAAAAACAATTTTTTTTTTCCTAATCAATTTCCCTTATTCATTGAATGACCTTCATATTTACATTATATTATATATTATATTATTTTATATTATATATCATATTTTATTATATATTATATATGATATTATAAATTATATCATATTATATTATATATTATTCAATGAGCTTCATATTATTTACACTTATTGGATTATTTACTCATCTTAATTATTCAATCTGTCAGCCATAAAACCAAACCAACACACTGAAGTAATACACTATTTATTATTTGAACTGGGAACAAACAATAAATAGCTATACTTGAAACTATTGAACTGTATGCAAATGAGCTCTGGTCTGTTTAAAAATGTTGCCTATGAACTATTAGCTCACACCTTAAATATAAGCACTTAAACCGGCGCCAGTAGTTATCGTCAATGATGTTTAAACTTCTGGGTCATTGGGGAGTTTCGGGTCTTGCAACATCATACTCCCCTCACCAGAACAACCCCCTCAGAGAGGATCAAATTCTGAGTCACCTACCCTTTAATACACAAAAACAAACTTATGAAACCATTGAACTGTATGCAAATGAGCTCTGGCTTGTTTAAAAATGTTGCCTACAAGCGATTAGCTCACAAATCATATATATATATATATATATATATATATATATATATATATATATATATATAATTTGGCATTAAATAACCCTCAAGGGTTAATTTATCATAAAAACTAAACCAACACTCTGAATTGATTCACTCTTTATTATTTTTAAAAAGAAATCTTATTATTACTTGTTCTACTCTATCTTCTTGCTTTCTGTTATAACATCATTATCATCATGTCGTGCTGTTAGCACGGATATCCCTGACCCTTTCTCGCAACTTCTCCCTATCATTCATCGCCCTAGGCAGGTCCTCAGGACAACATCCCGTATCCTCACATAGTTGCTGAATGTATGTTTATGCTGGTCGTCCTGCTTTTGCACGGCCATGTGTGGGGGTCCATAAGAGTACATCACTTATGAGTTCGTCCCTGCTTCTCTAGCAGTGTCCTGCATGTCTGGTTCATCAAACTTGAATAGTTTTCATGATAGGAGGCAGGTAGCCGTACAGTTGGTGTCTTGTGGGGTGTTGCCACCAGGACTTGTTCAAGATTGCTCACAGCATTCTTGTGTAATTGCCGTCTAGCTTCTTCTCGAGCCGTTTTGTTAGAGTCCATGTAGTGCACCGATATAGCAGTATTGATGTGACCGCTCCCTGGAAGAAACTGCGTTTCATTTTATTGGTTAGGTCTGATTTCCATATAATCGATAGCCTATTGATAGCTGTCCATGCTTTCGTTAACCTCGTGTCGATGTCCTTTTCGGTTGATGCCATGCTGCTTCCTAGGTAAGTGAATTTGTCTACTAGTTTAAGAGGGGTTCCGTCTAGAGTGGAGATGTCCCCCGTTTGATTATAGCACATATATTCCGTTATGTGTGCATTGACATAGAGGCCTATGCCTGCGGCTGCTTGTTCCAAACTATGCAGTAGTGTTTTGGCTTGGTCGGGTATATTTGCCAGTATCACTATGTCATCGGCGTAGCCGGTGTCAGTAATTGTTTTTGCGGGGTACCTTCTGCTTCTTTTCTTTGTCAGCTCGAAGCCATTCTCTCTGATTTTGTCAATCGATGTTCTAAGTACGTAGTCTAGACAAATGATAAAGAGGTACGGAGCCAGCGTGTCCCCTTGTTGTACTCCTGCTACAATGTCGAAGTATTCTGTGTCTCCATCTGGTAATCGTACTTTTACTTTAGTGTTTCTATAGAGAATCGTTATTGCTGCTACGGTTTCTTTAGGTATGCCATACGCTAGTAGGATTTGTTCCTTCTTTCCTCTGTGAATGGAATCGAAGGCCTTGGTAAAGTCGACAAATATTAATGTTGCTTGTAGGTTTTTTGTCCGTACACCTTCAAGGATTCTACGGATGGTTAATATTTGTGAGGTCGTGGATCTATTTATTCGGAAGCCATTTTGGTTTTTCCTAAGTATGTTGTCGATTTTGGGTTCTATGCGGTTTCGTAGTAGGGCATTGTAGATTTTGGTTCTTACTTGTTTTGTTCCATCTTATTACTGTTGCTTTTTATCACAACACTCTGGTGCAATACACTGTTCATTATTATTATTATCTTATTACAGTTTTTATTCTATCTTATTACTGCTGCTTTTTATCACAATACATTGGGTTGTTATTTACTAAGTTTAGTCTAGCTCAAAACCTGAAGTATGGGCACACAGTGAGAATCGAAATCACAAATGATAATCTAATAGCTTAGCTCACTATTAGCCCATTTGCCTTCTCAGCAGGGTCAAGTATACATTAATTACAAAGGAGTGAGACCCCCACACCCCCTCTTATTAATGGGAACTCTGTTGGCACGACTTAGAATATACTGATTGCATCCTTGGCAGAGAGATAAGACCCTCACTACAAAGAGGTATCCAGTGTACGACGTTAAACTACATCCAGTAAGTAGTGAGGCGAGAGTGTATGGAGTCATCTCTGTTGTTGTTATTACTCACAGATCCACTCTGATCATACCTGTTTAGATCCCATCAATGGATCAAGTAAACCTGTTTGACACTAGGAAGTGTTTACCTGTTTAAAATAATTATGTAGATACATTTTTGTACTATATCATCATCATGTCACACTGCAGGCACGGATTTGCCTGACCCTCTCTCCATTTGTCCCTATCATCTATTGCTCCCAACAGGTCTTCCAGACTACGTCTTTTGTCTGTACTGAGTTGATGTAAATAAGTTCTTGTTGGTCAGCCAACACTGCCACATCCATGTAAAGGGGTGTATCGAAGAATGTCATTTATTAGTTCATCTTTGCTTCTCCAGCAATATCCTGCATGTCCCGTTTGTCTTATGGGAATGGTTTTAGAGATGGGGGGGGGTTTCTATGGCTGTACAGCTGTTGTTTCGTAGGGTCTTGCTTCCAGGATTTGTTCAGTATAGCTTGTAGTATTCTTGTGCAGTTCCCATCTAGTTTTTTGTCAGCATCCGTGTGGTGCATCTATACTGTAGTATTGAAACAACTGCTGCTTGGAAGAAATTCCATTTTAATTTATCGAATAGATCAGACTTCTATATGATTGATAACCATTGTACTACATAATTGGAGACAATGAATGTTAAACTGACTTCTATATAATATAACCCAATAAGGTTTGTGTAGTGAAATTGAAAGGAAGAACCTGCAGACTGCTATCTCCGATGAGCCAACTGGAGTTTGTCATTCAAAAAGACAACAAGTGGCGTGCTGTATATGGAGGCAGAACAGCCAACGTTTACGTGAATCCAGCAACCATCCCCAGCTGGATAAAAAACAGCTGGACGAATGAGAGAAATGAAATGTGACAAAGAAGCTGTGTGGATTGAATTCCTTTCATAGTCACACCAAAAGGAAGGAAGGAAGGAAAGAAGAAAGAAGTGACAAGTAAAATGGCCTACCTCAAAATTCAAAACAAGCATGAATGTGTCTTGTGTGTGGAGTGCCGGAAGTATAGAAGAAAATGGAAGTATGAGCGTCAGTAGGAGTGCAATTTGTAGGTCACGCATCTCGTCTCTGGTGGGACTGGGTTTGTGACATATGCAAATTTTGGCCAGCCAGAACTGGTATAAAAGGAGTGATCTCGGCATTGTTGTTGCATTTGTTGCTTCACAGTAGGACTGAGGGAACCAATGTATTGACGCGGAGAGAAAATGAGAGCAGTTAAAAGGTTTCGGGAAAGAGAGAGAGACAGGACTCACGTAAGTGTCAGCTGTTCTGCCTGCATATACAGCATGCTACTCGTTTCTTTGAACGATGAACCCCAGTTTGCTCATCAGAGGCAGCAGTCTGCGAGTTCTGCCTTTCAATTTCACTACATATATATATATATATATATATATATATATATATATATATATAAAAGGTTTCAATATATACAAGAAATAAATAACAGAACTAACAGTTATGGTCAAAATGGTTTTTGACAATAATAAGTATTGGTGTTTATAATGCAATAATGTGAAAAAATAGTGCTTATAATTCTTGACAATACTAAAATAGGACTGAGTGAACCAGTGTATTGATGTGGCAAGTGAGAAAGACAGGACCGGTCACAAGCTTTTTAAATGTTTCAGTTTGACTTGCTGTAAAACCAACCAACTATAAAAGCTCATGGGGTGCACCCCCTAACACTTTGAGTTGATTTCACTATCATTATCATTAAGACACATCGACAGCATACATTCCCTTGACTCTTGATAAGGTTTTTTAAAACTTTTTTTTTAGGCCAAGCAACTGTTTTTTGTGCAATTCTTTTTGGATATTTTTTCTGTGTTTTTCAAAAATTCCATTTATATTTCTTATATGCTTATATTAAACATATTTATATTTCACAGACAAGGAACGAAAGCCAAGAGCCACAAAGGAACAATTTATTGCTGAACTGAACTTGAATCTCAGAATAATTCCTGAAATGTCACCTCTGAGTTATATAACCATTTATTTGTTGAATGAGGATGGAGAATTGGTCAGTGATTATCAAGAATTTGCTGTCAAAACTTGCTTTAAAAATCAGGTACAGATTTTTTTTTTTTTTGTGATATGTGAAAAAAAAATGATCATTTAAGAATGTCAGATAAAAAGAAATCAGCCAAATTGGCTGCGACTATAGAATACATCGACTGCATCTCTGCTGATCGATAAGACCCCACCTCCCAACAAGTGTCCTAAATATAACATTAAACAATCTGATGGTAAGACTCCAGTCATACTCAAACTTTAGGGAATGTGGAGTACTCCTTCATTGCCATCACTCCCATGTTCACTCTGGCCTGGACTGGAAGCACCTGATAGGGTCCTACCTATGAGTCAAATTGAACTGTTTTGACATTTAAAAAAAGTGCGAACAGATGATATATGCTAGATTGAATTGTTTGATCCTTTAACTATATGTAAATAAATGACTAATGTTTAATTGAATTGTTAGTGATATGTAGCAATACTTGGTACCATCTAACTTGGTGATGGAGGTGCCCATGGTGTAGTCGTTATCGTCGTAGGAAATGGACACGACGACACAAGTTCAAATCCTGGACGAGACTGATTGCATTTCACATAGCACTAATACCCTTTGTCAAAGGTATTAATCCAATTATTTTCCCTCCAGCTATGGGTAAATAGTAGGACAGACTAGGTTTTTCAGCCTTGGTTAGGCAACTAGTCTAGGAGAAGGAAAACTCTGAATTCAAACCTGTTAAACTCCGCTTAAAAATTGACCTTGTGTCATATCCTGCCCGAGCGGAGGGGTTGGTAAATAGTACCATCTAACTTGGTTGACTTATGCTAAATTGAATTGTTAGAAATAGAACTGTTTGATCATTTAACTATGTGTATCTACAAAATGTATTTACAAATCATTTATCTAATATGTATTTAAAAACAGGATTTTGCATTAAATAACCAACAATGGTTGATATGCCATAAAATTCAAACCAGCGAACAAAATAAAAGGAAGTAATTTTATGCCAAGCATAAAAAATTTTTCTCACTTTCCTTAGCGCCTCCGTTAATGAGGAGTTTCCTATATTTTTTATAAAATGGTGAAAAAAATTGTCCTTTAAAGTTTTTGGGTGTAATTTCTTGTTTTTTTTTGGGGGGGGGTATAAAAAAAACACACACACATATTACTAATAATAGCAGATGAGTTGAAGAAAGGTCATATTTCAGTTTATATATATATATATATATATATACATATATATATATATATATCACATGAGAAAAAATATGTGAAGATCAATTGTTTAAAAAAGGTAGATAAACAAAGTTTTCATATGTTGACAAGCAGATAAGAATAAAAACAAAAATAATCATCTCATCTTCCTCAGTTTTCATGTTTTTTTTTTCTTTTATAAAAATGAAAAACAAAATACTATCCTCAGAAAGGAATTTGTGGGAAGCAATTATTCTTTTTAATTTTTTGTTTTATCAAAAACATACAAGAAACTAATAGTAATTGACCTGCGATGAACTTGGCATATGTAGTTGACAGATATGTCCAGTGGTCATAGATAAAATCAACCAAGTGATTACTGAAAAACAAGCAATGCATGGGTATAAGTCATGACTAATAGAGAACAAGCATTGCATAGGTGTAAACCATGGGCAATGAAAAATGAGCATTGTGTGGATGAAGAGGTGTGGCCATGTGGTTCACATGAGAATTTAAGGACTATATAAGGGCAAGAATTTTTGGCTGAAGTCAGGTTCTGCCTGCTGTTCCGACTCCCAATGGCTCATTCATATGTACAAACTCTTTATGACTGCTCACCTGCTCGACACAAGCGTCGCCATCAAAGAATGAAAATAAAAGACAGCATTTTTATGTATATGTGTTTCCTCATTTTCGTATAAGATGAGCTAAAAAAAGAATAATTATTATATATATATATATATATATATATTGTGACGGCAAATTGACTAAAATCCCAAAACGGGACTTTATTTTCGCATGTGTGAAGACGGGGCAGGTTGGCACTTGATCCCCTAAGATAAAAACTGGCATATTACGTGAGGGAATAATTTAGGGCCAGACTGACCGTCGCTGGCAAGGGGTTCCAAATTTCACACTATCACACACCCACCAAGTCGCTTTCTTCTTTCCCCGAGATAATGGAAGAAAGTGAGCCTATAGGTTTTAGTCGTAATAATATTAATATTGTGGTAGTCGGCAACTCCGGACTCCCGTGTGATACTTTAGGAATTAATAGGACAGTTCTAAGCAAGATAATATAAGGCGAATAGAAGCTGAAAGGAAAGCATGGAATAACAACATAGACCACATGGTAAAATGAAAATACATAGGTTCTTTACTACGGTTATATATATATACGTTCAAAGTGTCAAAACATATAATTGGATAGTCCATGAATATGAATGTCTTTTCTTGGCTTTTATCCTTTTTCAAATTGAGAGAGAGAGAGAGTGGTAAACAAAATTTGGGTGTAAAGGAAAAATGTCCCAAAGTTACTTATCTTTTTTTTTGACGGGGTTCCACTGGAGAATTTTCTTCTTTCACGGGCTAATAGACTTTGTACTGTTTTTAATACTGGCTTGAAGGATTTGGGGTCCTTCGTGTCTCAGCTAATCTTTTGTCTTTAGCCCGGAGTAAAATGGCTATGGTCCGTCTGCCACGGGCCTTGCTCAAAAACTACCTTTTTTCCTATTTACTTCCGCTGAGGGGAAGGGAACCCCACTTCCGTTTTGGGGTCCCAGCCAATCATTTGGCTTCTCTCTCTTTCCCCTTCCGATGTCTGGCGACCTGAGGTCACTTAAGTGTGAACATCTGGTCTATCCTGCGTGACCCACATTCTCTCTTAACGGTCACTTTTTGACTGCTAGAAAGCGCTAATAGCAACACGGGAGGATAGTATCATTCCTACCTCTTCGTCTCCGTGAGCTATCACGTGACAATATATATATATATAATTTCAAGTGTTTTTTATATATATATATCCAACTGTTTGGCAACAATTAAAAATGATGTTAATCATTGCCTTCACACACACACACACACACACACACACACATCTATATATAATCTTGTTTTGTATTTTATATATATATAATCTCATATTGTGTTTTATATATATATATATATATATATATATATATATATTTTAAATAAAAAATCCAACAATTGGTCACATTAAGATAATAAATTTATTTCCATCCTGTTAAAAAGCTTTGATATTAATCAGTGCTCTAGAAATTAACATTGATATTAATCAATGCTCTAAAAATCAACAGGACTTCTTCAGATCAACATTTTCAATTGATCTGAAAAAGTTCTGTTAATTTTTAGAGAATTGATTAATATCAATGCTTTTTAACTGGATGGAAATAAATTTATTATCTTAATTTAACTGATTCTAGTTTTTCTGATTTTGAAAAAAATATTTGCCATGTAGATTTTATTTGCATTGGGATGAAAAAAATATTTGCCATGTACATTTTATTTGCATTGGGATGATTTAACTTTTAGTGTTCTATATTTGAAAATTAATGTGTTCTGCTTGGAATTGTTCCCAATTTAGGATTAACTGGATTTATAACTGACTTATATATATATAATCTCATTGTGGTTTATATAAATATGTTAAAATGTTGGGCAACAATTAAAAATGATTTTAATCATTAAACCCTCCCTTCTATCTATCTATATATATATATATATATATATATATATATATATATATATATATATATATATATATATATTTATTTGTGTTTTATATATATATATATATATATATATATATATATATATTTATATATATGAATATATAATGTGTTTAATGTATATAATCTTTATTGTATTTTATATATATATATAAAAGTTTGTATTGTGTCTATATATATATATATATATATACATGAATTTTTTGTCGTAGGTCCAAAGAGAAAAAGAAATATTTCAAAATGAGTCAGTCCACGAAGAGATTTGTATTTTTTTAGGATTTATTTATTTATTATGTTCATACATATATGTATGTTCCCAGCTTGTTGCTGTCATCAGAGAACATGTATATCACATGGCCTTGTTAATGGGGTACTCAATGAGACTTGAAGTGACTTGTGTTTGCAGTTTGAATGTTTTTTTTCAGTTGGTTATGGGTTTTAATGGATGTCACTCCTCTCTTTTTCTTAGAGTGTGTTTAACTAAGTCTGTGATACCCCTCGGTTGTTTTTGATATTTGATACATTGTGTGTAGGGGGGAGTAGTTTTGGATTTCACTAACAGTTATTTTTCTCTGGGTATGTGTGAATGTGTGTTTTGAGATTTTGTGTGTGTGTGTGTGTGGTAGTGTGGTTTGAAATTTATTGGTAATTATTTTTATGAATAATTTGTGTGTGTATGTATATATATATATATATGTGTGTGAGTGTGTGTGTATGTTTGTGTCCATTTGTGTGTGTATGATTCATGTTTTATTCAACTTTGGTTTAAATTTATATATAATTTTGATTTCCTTTATTTAAAGTTGTGTGTCTGGTATATGGGCATTATTTTAAATTCACCTTCACTACATTCGTATAGGTGTTTCAATACATTTAATTTTCTGTTTTCTGTTATTTTAATATTGGTCCTGTGAAGTGATGTCCTTTAGATTAAGGGCCTGTGTTGTCCTTTTGAATATTTCTTTGTATTTGCTACATTCAATTATTTGCCCAGTTGGCTGGGGCTGTAGAATATAGTGACTGCATCTCTGCGGAGGGGTAAGACCCCCCCCACTCAATGAGTGTCCTGTTTATGACACTAAACAATCTGATGGCAAGGTTTGAGTAATGATGGGGGTTTGGGGAATGCAGAGCACCCCTTCATTGCTACTAGGTCCACTCTGGCCCGGAGTGGTACTTATGCTAAACTGAATTGTTTCACTAAACTGAATAGCTTGAAATAGAAATGTTTTTGACAGTTAAACCGTACTTACATTTAAACTGCGTGCTTTTGCTAAACTGAATTATTTGAAATGGAACCATTTTTTGACATTGAAACTGTACTTACACTAAACTGAATTGTTTAATATAGAACTGTTTTGACATTTAACCATGTGTAAACTAAATCTGTACTTATACTAAACTGAATTAGCTGAATTAAAACTGTTTGAATAAACTGAATAGTTTGAGGTGGAAATGTTTTAGACAATTGAACAGTGTATTCATGCTAAACTGAATTGTTTGAAATAGAAACTGTTTATTTGTATAAAAATGGATTTGGCATTAAATAACCTACAATGGTTGATATGCCATAAAATCCAACCAACCAATCAACATTCAATTATGAAGACTACATTTTTTGAGTTCCAGCTTAAGTCTTTGTTCATCCTATTTACCAACCCCTCCGCTCGGGCAGGATATGACACAATGTCAATTTTTAAGTGGAGTTTAACAGGTTTGAATTCAGAGTTTTCCTTCTCCTGTCCTACTATTTACCCATAGCTGGAGGGAGAATAATTGGATTCATACCTTTCCCAAGGGTATTAGTGCTATGTGAAATGCAATGAGTTTCGTCCAGGATTTGAACTTGTGTCGCCGTGTTCATTTCCTACGACAATAACAATTACACCACGGGCACCACCACGGGCACCTCTTAAGTCTTTGTTCATTTTGAACTTGGTTTCCAGGTTTTTAAAGGTATCGGATTTCCCTTCTATAATTATATCACATATTTTACACTGTAGAGTGTTCGCCAATGGTCTGGGAGACGAGGGTTCAATCCCAGGTCGAGTTATACCAAAGACTCAAAAAATGGTAGTTGATACTGCCTTGCTTAATACTCAGCAGTATAAGGTAATGATTGGGGGGTAAAGTGGAGCAATCCAGGGAATAGAGTATCACCTTCCCCTGCACCTTGATATGGTCGCTATTGAAAAGGGAGCCTTCGGGTCACCCTTGACTAAGGTTGCCAACTTTACTTACTTACTTATTATTGCATTTAGTAACCCTTTGTGTTGTGTTTTCTCCAAATGTATAAGAGGTGAGTATTCTTTTAAGATTTTTGGGTTGTCTCTGGCTTTTAATGATTTTTGTTGTGTCTAGTATTTCTTTGATTTTTTCATTGTTTTTAAGTTCTTTTAGTTATTTTATTTTTTCTGTGAATAGTTCTGTTTTTTTTTTGTTGTAGGTTGCAATGTATGCTAGTGGTTTCTTATTGTTGTGCTTTTTCAAGTTTCTTAATTCTCTTTATGGTATTTTTTCTGCTAATTCAAATCCCTTATTTATTTGTGTTGTGGGGTATCCTCTAATGTTTAGGGTTTGTGTGTAGTTCTTTAAGGCAAGTGTTTTAGGTTTTTATCTGTGATTATTGTGTGTATTCTATGTGCTAGAGTGTTAGGAATGGATTTTATACAGTTTGGGGTGGGGGGTTGAAGTGGAGGTATTGTTGGGTATCTTTTGGTTTGTGGTTCTTATCTGTGATAATTTGGCTGTTTATGTTTTTTATAAGGATGTCTAAAAATGGTAGTTCTTTTGAGCTGAGTTTCATTGTAAATTTTATTTTGGGGTGTAGGTTTTATAGTAGGCATTTCCTGAATATGAAGCAATCATCTAAATATCTTTTCCATGATTTGGTAAATTCTTCTTTTATGTTGTTGCTATATTTTTTACCTATTATTTTGTATAGGTTTTTTTCCTCAGTATTCTAGGGTTAGAGTAGCATACATTGGTGCCATTTTAGTTCCTATAGCTGTTCCTAGGGTCTGGATATAGTTAATGTTATTGAATTGGAAGGAGTTATTATAAAGGATTATTTCTATACCCTCTATGATAAATTTTTTGTTAAATCTTGGGTATAATGTGTCTGGGTATTTATCGATCCAAAATGCAATGGACTGTTTTCCTAATTCATGGGGGATATTGCTGTAAAAGTTTGTGACATAAGATGTGAATATGCATGTGTTGGGATCAATTTTTTTCTGGTATGGAGTTTAAAAATCTATGTTTTCCCTAAAATAGCTTTTAGATTTGTTTAGGAAAGGTTGTAGTTAAATGTCTATTAGTTGGGCATGACAGGCCCGCTACAATGGGTCGTGTGAGTTCAAGTCTCATTGAGTACCCATTAAAAAGGCCTTGTACTATACATATTCTCTGACAAAAGCAACAAGCTGGAAACATACACATATGTAAGAACAAAATAAATAAATAAATAAATAAATCCTAAAAGAATACAAATCTCTTCGTGTACTTAGTAAAGTAAGTAAATTTGGCGACCATAGTCGATGGCAATCAGAAGGCTCCCTTTTGAATAGCTACTACACCGAGGTGTAGGGGAGGGTGCTACTCCTTTCCCTGGATTGCACCTCTTTACCCTTGATACATCTTATATTGCTGAGTGTTAAGCAACGAGGTATCTAGTACCATTTTAAAAGTCTTTGGTATGCTGTGACCTGGGATTGAACCCAGGTCTCCCAGACCATTGGCGAACACTCTACCTACTAGGCCAAGACCTACCCATTTAAATATATATATATATATATATATATATATATATGATTTTATATATATATATATATAGCACAATAGGAGATATATATACAATCACACATATAATGGTGCAGTTGGTAAATTCTTACCATTGTTAGTGGGGTACTGTCTGTGGGGAAAGAATTACCATGATGCAATTCACTCCACCAGAAATTTAGATATAGGATGCTGTACTGCTAGCTTTCACATTAGAAGTACTAATAAGTTTTTAGAGTGTTGGTGTGTCCATTTGAGGACATATTTATATTCATATTAGTAAACACCAAACAGCTAATCCATATCAGGGTATTTGTGGTTGTCATAAGCAATGGTGACATTATATCACCATTCATTTTCCCACATGGCTTCAGACTCAGTATAGAGGCCTACATCAAGGTCTTGGAGGAGGTAGTGCTGCTCTGAATAGAGAGGGTAACTGCTGGAAGATCCTACATCTGGCAGCCGGATTCTGAACCATGCCACACAAGCAGAAGCCAGCCTTTGCTGTCAGACAACTTCAAACACGTCACCCCTAATATCTAACTGCCTAACTTCCTATATTGTAATCCCTTTGATTATTATGGGTGGGGAGCAGTTAAGCAAGAAACCAATAAAACTCTGTACAACACCAAAGATGAACTAAAGGCAAGAATAATGACAGCATTTACCAAATTAAACAAGGAGACTGTTGGAAAGGCTTTTGGGAGATTCAGAAATCATCTGGTGGCAATGGTTGAAGCTAATAGCAATTTCTTTGAATAAATTCAATCTATAGTATTTCAAGATATGTTCATATAATTTTGGTAGATTGAAGTTAGATGTCAATATTATTTTTATTTTTGCATAATTTAGACAACAATTTACTCATCATTCCCTCTACATACGTATATAATATCATATTGTGTTATATAATTTAATATTGTTTTACAAAATAAATTTTAAAAAATACAAATCTTTTCGTGGACCTTCCTATTTTAAAATATATCCTTATTCTTTCTTTGGACCTACAACAACCATCTTTATATATATATATATATATATATATATATATCCAACTCCTCTGCACAAGCAGGATGTGACATAAGGTCAGTTTTTCAGTGGACTTTAATAGGTTTGAATTCAGCTTTCCTTTTCCTTGACCAGTTGCCATACCAAGGTTATAGAGCCCAGTCTGCCCTACTATTTACCCATAGAATTATTGAATTCATACCTTTCTCAAAGGTATTAGCACAATGTGAAATGCAGACAGCCTCATCCAGGATTTGAACTTGGGTCACCATGTTCATTTCCTATGATGGTAACTATTGCACCACAAGCACCTCTATAAAATTCTGTTTTATATATAAGTGGTAGGTATACTGTAATATTGTATATTATTATTATTAAACTTATATATTAGAGAGGATTAAATATTTGTTTGTTTATTTTTTGTTTTGTTTTATAATGCTTTGGTTTCTTTTCCTGAACAGGTTGGATTTCAAATTCCACAAAAGATAATGTATGCAGGAGACAAAATTGATTTTAAATTAGATGGAAGCATCCAATCATACTGTGCTCTCAATTTGGTTGACATGAGTACCTTTCCAGGATGGAGCAATTGGATCACAAAAGAACAGGTAACAAACAAATAATCAATGTTGACTTGACTTCACTCTTTGATTGGTAAGAAGTTAGATATGCAGAACACGAGATCTCTATTGCTCTGACGTTCTCTGAAGAAAACAGTTTGAAATCTCCCAGGGATGGGTAGGTATCTTGTCTGCTTTCATTGACAGTCATCTGAGCATTGTGTCTGTTCCTTGACACACCAAAATAAGGTGGACATGTACTGTTGGAACCCTACCCTCTAAAATTTTAGTTATAGTTCTTTCTGCAAAATGTTCTTCAGATTAATGTTGATTAAGAACCACATTTTGCTTGTTGCTTGTTTAATTTTTAGATGGAGTGTGGATAAGTTTATATTACTTTTATATTAAACTGAACACTCCTTGGCTATTTTGTTCCATGCTGAACACTGGTTAACACCATCAACTGTGAAGATTTCTATCCCTATGAAAAGCACTGTTTAAATCCTAAGTGTTGTAGGAGAATAAGCTGTATTCAGAATGCAGTGAGGAGATGGGCGCCACTTTTGAAGAAAGGACACAAACAAGTTTTTGCTACTAAAAAATGTTTACTGTACATATACACAATAAAATACAACAGGTAGGTACGATATGTAAAATAAGCAAAAGAGTACAAAGTGTTTGGTTATGTCAGGTTGCAGATAAATACGCCAGCAGAAATTTAGCTGTTTGAAATTGTTACTGATAACTTGTTTAGGCCTTCTCAAAGGTTTGTAGTAGTGTTTGCATTTGTCTTCTCTCAGCACCTAGGTAGTGGACTCACGGCTCGAAATGTTGCCATCTGGGGCTTATAACAATGCAGTCTAAGGTAGAACTGCTAGCCCAGGTAGTGATAAAAAAAGGATAATTCCTTTTGACCCTTTCTTTTATAGCTAGCCTCATGTGACCTCCAGAAGGGCTGTGATTGGCCAATTTGGCTCTTCACATGTGTGTCCTTTATGAAACAGGTAACTTTTCCCTAATATTTCATTATTGTTTGAAAGTTTGGTTTTTAATTGATGTTATTCTGAAGAAAATTTTGCGGAATGATCCATTACAATTTAAGAGAGGAGAGGTTCCAGCAGTACATGTCCTTTAAAATAGAATAAAGATAATGTGAGTATATAGTAAATTTTACCTAATGACTTGTATAGCTGGCCCTTGTCAAGCATGATCATCCTGGACCTCCTCCATAAGAAAGGTGTGTCCTGGGTATGACACTAAGCTTCATCTGGTGGTGAGGCTCCAGTTCTAGAGCTCTGATAATTGTGAGGTACCACTTTATTGCCAATACTCTCAGGTCAACTTTGACCAAGAGTGGTAGTATCTGTTAGGGTCCAATCTATAGGAGCTTGGACAGTGGGATTTACATTCTCTGCAAAGGAGTAAGCTCCGTGGCTCCACAAAAAGGTGGGGTTTTCTGGGTATGATACTAAACTGCATTCCATGGTGAGGCTCTAGTTCTGTTGAGTTTTTGCCATTACTTCCAGGTCCACTCAGACCTAAAGTGTTAGTACCAGTTTGGGTACCATCTATGGGTGTCCTGTGGGTAGGGTTTAGAATATGCCAACTGATTCCTCTGCAGGAGAGTAAGACCTCTTAAGTCTGACATTAAACTCTATTCAGTGATTGGGTTCTACTTTTAGAGCTCTGAAAAGTATGGAGTACCTTTTCATTGCCTTTATTTACATGTCTACTCTGACTCAGAATGGTAATACCTGTTAGGGTCCTATCTCTGGGTCAAATTGATCTGTTTGATAATTATTAGTATTGGATAAGAATACTTGAAACCATTTAACTGTATGACAATTATATATGTTAAGAAGAATTAATTGAAGCTAAAGTTGTTTAGAAAGGATTATTATTAATTATTTTACACCATCATCATTTGGGGGGGGGGTCCTCGTTGTGTAATGGTTAAAGTGATGGATTGTGGAATCATAGTAAGCGAGTTCATACTCCAGTCGCGCTATTACGTTCACTTTCGGGCAAATACCTTTGGAAAAGGTATGAACCCCCTTTTCCTCTCTGCTATGGGTTAAATAGTACCACTACTATTCTTCTTTGGCATTAAATAACCTACAAAGGTTGATATGCCATTAAACAAATAAACTAAACCAAACCATCATCATCATATCATACTGACAGCATGGAGTTCCCTGGCTTTCTCTCACCATCAATCTCTATCATTTATCGCTTTTGGCAGGTTCTCTAAGCTGTGTTTTGTATCCATACAGAGCTGATATCTTTGCTGGTCAACCGACACTGCTACATCTATGTGGACGAGTTTATAAAAGCACTTCACTAATGAGTTTGTCCTTGCTTTTGCAGCAGTGCTTTGTATGTTTTGTTCATCTTACTTAGATGGTTTGTTAGATGGGAGGTAGGTGGCTTCACAGCTGATATTTTTTGGGGGGGTTACTTCCAGGATTTATACATCACAAGGATGCTAACAAAACATATTGAGTGAAAACCTGATGGGAACTATACAAGAATGCTGCGTGCTGTCTTGAACAAATCCTGGAAGCAGTACCCTACAAAACAGCAGCTATACAGTCACCTACCTGGAAGTATGTTGTCTTACACCATATAACTGCATAAATTATCAGTCACCCTGCTGGTGGGGTTTTGAATACTCAAACAGCATCCCTTGTGGAGGATTTAAACGCCCACCTCAGAAGTATCTTGTTATGACCCTAAACTACATCTGGTGGTAAGGCTCCAATTCTGGAGAGTATGTAGTCACCTGTTCATTGCCATTACTTCCAGGTCCACTCTGATCCTGAGTGGTTGTACATATTACCTATTTATGTGTTAGATATGTTTGAAAATTATTCATTTTAAGAATAGTCACTGGAAGCTATAATGGTTTACAAAGGATTATTATTTACTAAAAATCATATATCTGTGTGCAAACAAATGACTATTATTAAGAAGAAATAGTTACTTTAAACCATATAATTATTAGTATTAGATAGGAATACTTGAAAGTATATACCTTTGAGCAAATTATTTGTACAAGATAGGAAAACTTGATATTTTATTTCCAAATTGGCTGGGGCTGTGGAATACATCAACTGCATCTTTACAGAGGGGTAAAACACCCTCCCGCCAACTACTGTCTTTGATATGGCACGAAACAGCATCTGATTGTGAGGCTCCAGTTCTAGAGCTTTGGGGAATGTGGAGTACCCCTTCATTAACATTACTCTCAGGTCCAATCAGATCTAGAGTGGTAGTACCTGTTATCTATTTATGGGTCAAATAGATATGTTTGAAAATTTTTTCTATTAAGAATAGTAACTGGAAGCTATAATTGTTTACTAAGGATTATTATAATTAGTTACTTGAAATCATATAACTGTGTGCAAACATTATTATAGAAAAATAAAAAAGTGCAATTTAAAATAAAAAATAATGCAATGGAAGATTTAAAATAGAGTTATAATTCTAATCCAATATTTAGAAATAAATCTAATTTTGGCTTTAAATAATCCATTAGGTGTTGATATGCCATTAAACAAATAAACCAAACCAAACGCATTTGAAATTTATTGGTATTGTTTTGATTTTTATTTAAAGGCATGTCAACCTTTATGGGTTATTATATACCAAAGGCATCCTTGTAGAAGAACTGTAATGGTACTATTTAATCCATAGCTGGTGAGGATAAGGGGGTTCATGCCTTTTCTTCGGGTATTCCTCTGAAAGTGAACATAATTATATAAATGGAGTACAAACATGTTTACTACAATGTCACAGTCTAGCGTGCTAGCTAATCCGCCACAGAGATCCCCTTCCGCATTGATATTGGATAGGAATGGTTGATACGTTATAACTGTGTGAAAGCAATTGACTATTATCATTAAACAGGAATGGTTACTTGAAACTGTATAATTGTGTATAAATTCTTAACCTTGAATAGGAATGCTTGAAATGATACAACTGTGTACAAATTATTTGTATTTGATAGAAATACTTGATACCATATAATTGTATTCAGATAAATGATTATAGACAAGTTTAACAAGTGCAATTTTTGAAAAAATGTAATTTAACATTTCAAATATATTACTATGATTGTCATCAGACATTTAGAAAAAAATCAAATTTTGGCATTAAATTACCCATAAGGAGTTGATATGTCATTAAACAACTAAACCAAAACAAATTTAAGTTTAATGATCGGTGTAATATTTTTTAAATTTCTTTTTAAATTTTTTACTGTTACTACAATCTTAGTCAGCACCCATCTCCTCACCTGACTTTTCAACTGATACTACTATATGCATGCTTGTGATATAGTAGTTTTATTTGGACTTATCCTGATGTCTGTACCTAAGTCAGCACCCATCTCCTCACCTGTCCTTTCATTCGGCTCTGTCTTCATCTTTGTTCTTATCTTGGTCATCTTAGTGTCTGTCTGTTCTTATTTGTTGCCATAAACCCCACTTTGTTGTATATTGACCTTCGACCCGGCCAAACATGCCATTCCAAAGTGATGCACCAGAAGGAAGTGACTCATTCCAATAGCAGTTATGAGAAGAAATTGCGTAGGCGGACTTGGCTGAAAAAATGGGACCAGGTAAAAATCCCATAGTACACTCATAGACTGATGCACTGGAAGAGAGTGACCTGTGAACTGCATGACAGTTATTTCCGCTTGATGACGATCAAACATGCGATTCCAAAGATTGAGTGGGCGATTGAACTATTATATAACTCGGTGAAACAGGAAGTCAGTGAGTTGGAGATCAGATGAGTTAGAGACAAGATGTGGTAGAGAAAGCCACCACCCGGCAGAAGGGGCCTCGGGACCCCCAGTGAGTTTGGAAACCAGTTGGTAAGAAGATGCTGGGAGGAGAACATATCTCAGAGAGGCTGGGCCGCCAGGCCCCCTAGTTGAGCAGCCCTAGAGAACGAGAAAGACACAACACTGATGGCCATAAGAGTGGGGGGTCAATATATTGCAGTTCTGTTCGGTCTCCAACTCCCTATCACACGCAAACCTTACAAGGTGCTATGTGAAATGCAATTAGCCTCGTCCACGATTAGAACTTGTGTCGCCGTGTCCATTTCCTATAGCGATAACCATTACACCACAGGCACCTAGCTTATCACTCAGATAGATGATTCACGTTATCTTTCTACCATTTAACAGTTTCAAAATTATTTCAATTACCTACAGTACCTGTTAATGATATGTAATACAGTGTTATAAAGTGTTAACCATTTCTTGTACTGGAGGAGGTGCTGTCATGGATTAGAATCTCCTGGACTTGCTCCATTTTTTTATTTAAAAAAAATTTTTTTGCAGTATGCTACCCTTAAGACAGGAACCTAGTTGAGGTATTTGTACAGATACTACACTCTAATTCTAAAGCCTAAAGAGTTTTCCTGTCTTTTAATCTGACCAAAATTCGATCAAAACATTTTATCTACAATGACTAGCTGCTTTTCTCTCTTTTTTGCTCTGTTCCTTTGGTGGAAGGATGCAATATGAAATTAAGCTTAATGTATGGAAGTAATATACTCCTATGGATCCCCACATATGGCCGATCAAAAGCAGGATGACCAGCTCGAACATACATACAGCAGCTATGTGAGGATACAAGATGTAGCCCTGAAGACTGGCCAGAGGCAATGAACGATAGGGAGAAGTGGCGAGAGAGGGTCAGGGATATCCGTGCCTGCGGCACGACATGATGATGATGATGGACTTCATTCACAAACAGGAGGATGGTGACAAAAAGGATCCAACTCTGTCAGTATTTCCCTTATCAGATGTCTCAGACATCAAAAATTGACCCTATCCTGTGCAAGTGGGTATGTGTCACCTGGGGAGATGGTCTCCTGGGACTAGACTGAGTAAATCTACTCTTCCCGGGTAAAAAGCTGAGAAGCTAAAAATGTTATGATATAATGAAGAAACTTGTGATGACTCACAGTTTTTGCTAAGGTTTCTTTTTCTTTTTCTTTCAGGTTTTCAAGAAATTAAATGAATACCATTACCAATATGAGAAACAGTCTCCCTTACCTGACAAATACTGTCAAAATGTATTGTTAGAACAACAACATGGTATCTTAACAAGTGGTTAGTAATGTCAAATGGATTATTGTTTGTTTTTTCTTTACTAATTTCCCACTAACAAGGAAAGATTATTTTTATCTCATTTTCAAATTTAGGTTGGGTATAACTGAGATGCAGGGCATTAAGTTCTTAAGAAAAATCAGAATGTCTTTTGGAGAAATCAGTCACCAAAGGAGTGTGGAAAAAATTTCAAGGCAATACTTGTTTATAGATTTTTCCAAGGCACTTGATTCCATACACAGAGAAAAGATGGAGCAAATACTACCAGCATGTAGTCTCACTAAAGAAATTGCTACCGCTGTAATGATGCTTTACAAAAACACAAGAACAGTCGTTTGTTTACCTGATAGTGAGACTGACTTCTTTGACATTATTGCTAGATTCTTGCAAGGAGATACATTAACACCATTTTTATTCATAATCTGTTTAGATTATGTACTATAAACATCAATAGACCTTGTTATGAAAAGGTAAATGAATTTTCTTATGATCCTAAGCAATCCTGCACGTATCTTGCCAGTAGATGTCCAATAAGGAAAAATCTGCCGGCTTTCGGAGCCTGAATTTATGTGAAAGAATGTCACGCATTGGTGAGACTTGAGTCGCATATATAAATTTCAGCTGCCCCAACATTTGCATAAATTGCAGGTTTATCAAGAGGAAAATGAGTTTTTCTTGGTTTGATACTTTAGATACGGCTGAAGGACTAGTGAGGCAGAAAGGTACAGGAGAAGAAAAGGAAAAGAAAAGATTGATCTGCTAGTAAGTGTTGGACTCGATTTTTGACCCTTCCCAACAAAGAATATTTTTTTAGATTTTTTTCTCTTCACTTCAAATCTAATGAAAAAAATGGTTTCACACTAAAAAGGCCTAGAAGCAGATGATATCCTGCAGAAACTGTCACTGTTGCAGATGATCTAGCACTTCTTGCAAATACACCTACCCAAGCCAAATCTGTGCTGCATAGTCTGGAGCAGGCAGCAAAAGGCACTGATCTCTACATGAGCTCAGATAAAATAGTTCATATGCTTTTATTAAGATGGTACCATCTCCTCATTAAATAGCAAGCCTCTGATACTAATCAATCAGTTCATATACATTGGTAGCAATATCTCATCTATTGAACGTGATGTGTAAATATATATTGACAAAACATGGACTGGTACACACCATATAAAGATCTGATTTCTCTAATAAAATAAAATGGAAAATCTTCCAAGTTGTAGCCATATCAGTACTACTGTATCGTGGCACCTCTAAGACTTTAATGAAACACTAGGAAAAAAAGGTAGATGGGAGCTATGCAAGGATATGTTGTGCTGTTTTGAACAATTCCTGGAAGCAGCATTTTACAAAACAGCATTTGTTCAACCACTTACCTCCCATCTCACAAACCATCTAAAATGAGCGAGACATGCTGGGCACTGCTGGAGAAATAAGGATGAACTCATAAGAGATGTTCTCTTACACACTAGTATTGACCAACCAGCAAAAATTTACATTTGTCAGCTTTGTACTGACAATGGATGCTGTCTAGAGGAGATACAAAGAGCAATGATTGAGAGATAGCCAAGGGAATCCATTTATGTTGAGTTGTTGGACAGTTCGCAGAGCTTGAGGGCCCAAAGAAGATCTCATCACTTCAATCTTTTTCCTATTGCCAGAATCTTGTCAGTTTGTCTCCCTTCAATTGTTACTTTTAAAGAAGATGTTTGAATGAACTGCAATTGTTGGTTCCACTGCTCAAGAAGTTTTCTGTGGGAACGATTTTTGCTGTTTCTGTGGAGACAGATCTGTTCTTCTGAGTATTGATTTTATTGTAGACTTTTGTCCTCATCTTTATAGTTTTTTCTCACTATGTTTTGGCCAAATTTCACCTCTGGCCATCTTCAGATGATTAACCACGACTTCGGATAGGAATGCTGAGTCTTGTAACTGTATCCCCAGTAATTCCTATCCAAAGTCGCGGATAATCACCTGAAGACAGCCAGGGGTGAAATTTGGCTGAAACTTAGTGAGAAAAACCACAAAAAACTACCAAGATGAGGACAAAAGTCCACAATAAAATTAATACTCAGATTAAGAAGCCTCATCTAAAAAAAAAAAAAAAAAGGATTCCCAATAAAGACAGATCTGTTCTTTCTGAACATTTCTAACAGCAGACATATTTCATTCCAATAGCTTCTTTCCTAGATTTGAAGTGTCTATCAAACTCTTTGATGATGGTTCCCCCCCCCCCCTCCAGCAATAACCTTGGACTTCTTAAATCCAGGGTTATTATGTGTTAATATTAGTTTTGAAAATATTACTGTTGTAATATTTTTACTTCACACACAATCATTACCCCAGTTGGCTAGGGCAGTAGAACACACTGACTGCATCTCTGCAGAGAGGTAATATCCTCTCCATGCACACACATTTGCAAGATGCTAATCAGCCCTCCATATTTGCTGTCAAGGGAGCACCTGGTGATTAAGATATCCAGTCTGGGTTCCACATTGAATTATGTTTGGATTTGTCATTTTTCATGGGTGGTATATCGTGGCTATAGCAGACCCAAGGGTTGTTTATTATCTACACTCCTGTAACAGATGTGACTAGGTACTCTTAAAAGCAAAAGGATACTTACATGGGTCACAAAAAGAAAATCAAAACCGTCATAAATTTGCTAAGTTTTAACTTAGTTAAAGTTCAACTGTGAATTTTTTTTGAAAACTATTTTGAAACTTATTTCACTGGAGTCTGAGTGACAGCCAGTCTCCTCAGATCTCCAGGACTCTTCCCAGTATTCTTACTGATCTTAACAATGTTGTGTTTGAGATGATCTCAATTCTTCCTCTGAGTTTCAGTTCCTCGAGTTTTTTTCTAGTCTTTGAGGATCGTTCTCAGCACACTAATTACAACTGATATCATTGTCAGCCTCATAGCCCATAATTTTTTTTTTTGTTTTTTTGTTTTCTCACAAGGTCCAAGTATTTGTTCATTTTGTCTTGTTAATCATATTTACTCAACCCCTCCGCTCGGGCAGGATATGACACAAGGTCAATTTTTAAGCGGAGTTTAACAGGTTTGAATTCAGAGTTTTCCTTCTCCTAGACTAGTTGCCTCACCAAGGCTGAAGAACCTAGTCTGCCCTACTATTTACCCAAAGCTGGAGGGAGATTCCTACCTTTCCCAAATGTATTAGTGCTATGTGAAATGCAATCAGCCTTGTCCAGGATTTGAACTCGTGTCGCTGTGTCCATTTCCTATGGCGATAACCATTACACCACGAGCAGATTATTGAGGAAGGAGGTCGTCATCTGTCTTGTTAATTAACACTAGTTCTGGTGTTCTGAATATGATTAGGTGATCCTTTTGTATTTCAAAATCCCAGAGAATTTTACACATCTCATTTTTGGGGACAAATTTTAGTTTGTGCATATACAGTGTTACCCAGATATAAGAGAGTTGTCGGGACCGGAGAAGAAGTTTCTTATATCTGGGTCTCTTATATCCGGGTTACACTGTACCATTTTATTGTATGGTCAAATTTTAATCTTTTGCACAATTCCCAGTGGATCACCTTTTTATTATTATTATTATTATTATTTATCAAAACTTTCTCTAATTATGAAGAAATTTTTCTTTTGTAAATTTTCAAATGCTGAATCCTTTTTTCTTTTCTGCTTTGTACAGATTATCGAGGAAGGAGGTCGTCATCTGTCTTTTCCTCCAAATATGTAGATGCTATATATGCATTCCAGGTAATGAATATCAGTTTTTGTTGTTTTTACTTTATCTCTGTAACTGGCACATTGGCTTAGTGGGTAGAGTGTTTGCCAATGGTCTGGGAGACCTGTGTTCAATCCCAGGTTGCATCATACCAAAAACTTTAAAAATGGTACTTGATACTTCCTTGCTTAACACTCAGCAATATAAGGTATGTATCAAGGATAAAGTGGAGCAATTCAGGGAAGGGAGTAACGCCCTCCCCTACACCTCGGTGTAGTAGCTATTGAAAAGGAAGCCTTTTTGGTTGGCCTGAACTAAAGGGAGACAACTTTACTAACTTGCTTTATCTCTGTATGTCGCTGTGCATGTGTGTACATCTATCTCTGTGTATGTGTATGTGTGCATTTATTTCTTACTGTATGTGTAGAATATTACTTAGCTCAATGGAGTG
>OY757932.1:13700013-13865013 GCA_963585895.1 Sepioteuthis lessoniana | reverse complement strand
ATGAAATACCAGCCAACAGAACTTGAACTCGGCTTGCTAGGTCCATTTACTATGACAATGACCATTATGACACTATCTCATGTAGATAAATGTATATTCCATTAATACATGAATGAAGTTTCCATGGCGTAGTGGCTAGTAAGCAAGTTTGAGCCCCAGTCAAGCTATTACATTCATTTTCAGGTTCATATCCTTAGGAAAGAGCCCAGTTGTCTGGGGCTGTAGAATACACCAACACTATCTCTGCAAAGGAGTAAGACCTCCTCCCAGTGAGCATCCTGGATATGATACTAAACCATCTGGTGGTAAGGCTCCAGTAATTCTGGAACTTTGGGGAATGTTGAGTACCCCTTTATTGCCATTACTCTCAGGTCCACTCTGGTAGTACCTGTTTACGTCCAATCTATGGGTCATATAGAACTGTTTAACGATTTAATTGTGTTCAAACAAATGACTGATCTTAAATTGAATTGTTAGTGTTACATAGCAGTACTTGAAACTATTTAACTGTGTGCAAACAATTGAGCTCTGGGTCATTTTAAAATTGTTACCTACAAACTGTTGGTTTACAAATCATATATATTTAATATATATGTATAAATAAGAGGCTTTAGATAACCTCCAAAGGGTGATATGCCATAAAATCCAACCAATCAACCAATCTTGGGAACGGTATGAACTTCCCTATACCTCCAGCTATGGGTTAAATAGCATCCGTACAAAGATGGATTTGGCTTTGAATAACCCATGAAGGTTGATATGCCAATAAAAAAAAAGAAAGTGAACCAAACCTCATTTTAATAGATATATATATCTATTAATGATATGTCTGTGAAACATGACTGTCAACAAAGCATTCACCATTGAAGCAAAATTGTCTGCTAATGTTTGTCTCGTGTATTGATAATTCATTTAATGTCAAAAATATTCACTTACAAACTATAAGCTTACAAATCATATCTACCAAAAAAAAAGATTTAACTTTAAATAATCAACAAGAGTTGATATGCCATTAAATAATAAGCAAACCAAACTAAAACATTAAACATAGAATTTTGAGTTGTTTCTGCACATACTTTTTAAATTTGATATCATTTGAACAAGAATTGGTGAAATTATATCAATTTTTGTGAAACGCCCTATGTATCTTATTTTTAGGCATCTGGAATCATCATTCTCACAGATATTGCTTTGGAAAGTCGTCCATGTTCTTGGCTAGAGTCCTCACCTGGTACCTTGGAAAGTACTGATGAACTCTGTAAGTAATACATTTTTTTATTTCATTTACTGTGGTTCAAAGTAGAAACCCCAATCTTGACACTGGAAATTCATCACCAAACTTCCTGTACCCTGCATCCCCTGCTGAAAGATAAAAACTTCCCTCTAAAATGAGATGTCTTTGGTATGACACTAAACTGCATCCAGTGGCAAGTATCCAATTCTGGAGCTCTGTGGAGTGTTGAGTCACTCTCTTCATTGGTATTACTCCCAGATCCACTCTAACCCAGAATGGTAGTGTTGTATAGCCATAATCATAACATTGATTTACGAACTTCAATGAAAGAACACACTTCTTTGTAAAAATATATATTCCTCACACTTTATTCTCGATGTTTCTGTGGTGTGTGAGAGATGAGTGGAGACAGGGACAGACTGCTATATTGACCTAACTTCTTCTCCTGACCATTGCAGTTCTTCTTTCGCATCTTGTCTGGATTTGCTCAACTGAGGGTCACTAAGGGCCACAGCCCTCAGTCTGCAAGTTGGCCCTTACTCTGGCCTTCCTGTCTTCAACTAACTCAACTGCAGCCGGCACCTGCCTATATTCTTTCATAACGCCCACTTGCTTCGGCTTCTTCTTCCGCTTATTTACACAGGTGTATCTCTTGATTGACAGCTCGGTCAAGGGTCAATATATAACAGTAGTTAGGGTCCCATTTATGGGTCAAATAGATCTATTTGAAAATAATCAGTACTGTATAGATATACATGAAGCTATATATATTGTACCATATTCGCAATTAACACTATGTGCGAAATGGACATATAATGTTCATTACTATAGAACATATAAAGAACATAGGAATCTCTGAATTCGAAAACACATAACGACTTCTTGTTCAGGTACAAAACCTTTTTATTAACTTTGAGTTAAAGGTTTCGAAGTAAGGAGGAGAGACACAATCTTCTATGCTGTCTTATTCATTTGGCCCCCAACTCGAGCCGCCCCCATAGGGCACATGTTTGCCTCGTGCCTGCGAGCTCCAAAAATCGATCTTTCTCGTTCGGCGTCTAGTACCCGACTCTCTTTTTAAATTCTCACACAAACCTCAACACGCTTCCAGTGCGTGATGTCACTCGCACTCCGTCACCTCGGTTCGTCTCGGACTAATATGACATCTTAGTGACACCTCCATCCGCCCGCGCGCACCCGTGTTAACAACTGCTTCAATGTCGTACCTAACTAACCCATGTGCTGAACCGAAAGGTTCTGAGCCTAACTAAACTCAAAGGCATGAACCGAAATCCCTCGGCTATTTTATCATCATCATCATCATGTCGTGCTGGAAGCACGGATATCCCTGACCCTCTCTCGCCACTTTTCCCTATCGTTCATCGCCTCAGGCAGGTCTTCTGGACCACATCCTGTATCCTCACATAGTTGCTGAATGTATGTTCGTGCTGGTCGTCCTGCTTTTGCACGGCCATGTGTGGGTGTCCATAACAGTACATCACTTATGAGTTCGTCCTTGCTTCTCCAGCTGTGTCCCGCATGTCTGGTTCGTCTAACTTGAATAGTTTTCATGATAGGAGGCAGGTGGCCGTACAGTTGGTGTCTTGTGGGGTGTTGCCACCAGGACTTGTTCAAGATTGCTTGCAGCATTCTTGTGTAATTGCCATCTAGCTTCTTCTCCAGCCGTTTTGTTAGAGTCCATGTAGTGCATCCATATAGCAGTATCGATGTGACCGCTGCCTGGAAGAAACTGCGTTTCATTTTATTGGTTAGGTCTGATTTCCATATAATCGATAGCCTATTGATAGCTGTCCATGCTTTCGTTAACCTCGTGTCGATGTCCTTTTTAGTTGATGCGACGCTGCTTCCTAGGTAAGTGAATTTGTCTACTAGTTTAAGAGGGGTTCCGTCTAGAGTGGAGATGTCCCCCGTTTGATCATAGCACATATATTCTGTTTTGTGTGCATTGGGATGTAGATTTCAAGCATAGTCATAATGTCACCATTCCTGCTGTTGGTTTCAGTTGTACTCACAATGTCAATCTCACTCACAGTCATAATTTCACTGTTTTATGCTCACCAAAATGAAGAAGAAATCTAAATCCCCACGTCCACTCATCTGGTTTTTACTTTTATGCAAATGAACCTGCTGTATAAAATAGGCGGTTTTGTACACATACTCCTGGCTCTCTGCAAATGGTGACTTGACAAGTTAGACAGCACATGCATTTGGCATTTAGTAAGTCACTGTTACATCCATTTCAGACAGCAAATGATTATAATTAAATAGAATTATTAATGTGAGACAGGAATATTTTGAAACACTTTAATTGTATTTAAATTATTTGTATTGAGAATGGTTAGTTGAAGTTATAATTGTTTATAAGATATTATTATCAATTAATTTACACAAGTTTATATTTTAAATTACCAATTGCTCAGCAGGGACAGAATATGCTAATTGCATTCGTTAGGGAGGGTTAAGACCTTGCCAAAATGGATGTCCTAGATAATGACACTAAACTGTATCCAGTAATGAGGTTCTAATTCTGGTGCTCTGGGGAGTATGGAATCACCCTTTCATTGCCATTACTCCTAGGTCCACTCTGACCCAGAGTAGTTGTCCCATCTATGTCAACTTGTTTCAGGTTATCTTATGCCTCAAGGACAACAGAAGATTACAAAAGGATGAAAAGTATTATGAAGTAAAAGCAAAAGATTTTTATAAAAGATTATTACAAAGGGATAATATAAGATTATTACGAGACAAATAAAGATTATTACAAAGGAACAACAAAAGATTATTACAAAGGGATAACATAAGATTATTACAAAGAGACAACTAAAGATTATTACAAAGGAACAACAAAAGCTTATTACAAAGAGTCAACTAAAGATTATTACAAAGGGATAACATAAGATTATTACAAAAAACAACAAAAGATTATTAGAAAGGGATAGCATAAGATTATTACAAAGGAACAACAAAAGATTATTACAAAGGGATAACAAAAGATTATTACAAAGGAACAACAAAAGATTATTACAAAGGAACAACAAAAGATTATTACAAAGAGACAACTAAAGATTATTACAAAGGGACAACTAAAGATTATTACAAAGGAACAACAAAAGATTATTACAAAGAGATAACATAAGATTATTGCAAAGGAACAGCAAAAGATTATTACAAAGGGATAACATAAGATTATTACAAAGGAACAACAAAAGATTATTACAACAAACCAGAAATTTTAGACCCTTCAATTGATAGACTGTTTATACATATATATTAGATATATATTATTTGGAAAGAAAGGTAACAATTTTTACATGAGCCAGGGGTAATTTGTTTGCACACAGTTAAATAGTTTCAAGTATTACTAATAGTAATAGTTTTATTTGTCATAGTTACATGATTCATTGTTCATGCCAATAAAAGAATTT
This sequence comes from Sepioteuthis lessoniana, assembly GCA_963585895.1. Classification (NCBI taxonomy): domain Eukaryota; kingdom Metazoa; phylum Mollusca; class Cephalopoda; order Myopsida; family Loliginidae; genus Sepioteuthis; species Sepioteuthis lessoniana. The sequence continues at coordinate 13,860,333 of OY757932.1, read as the reverse complement.
ATTTTAGCTTGGAAGTATCCAAAATGTCAAAAAAAAGTTTACCTTGCTCTGAAATCAAAGCTGGTGAAAGTGGCAATAAGTAATTTTCAAAGTTTCAATAAAAAATCTTATACATTTATGTACTTGTCCTGAATATTCCAATTAAGAAAATATCTTATAATATATATATATATATATATATATAAATATATGAAGAGTAAATAAAGGATTGTAATCCGACAATATGTTGAAAAACTGATAACAACGATCCAAGTGGAAGGAATAATTTATTAACGGGTCGACACTATAGTGTTTCGGTTCTACTGAACCATCATCAGGACCATGAGGGGTGATATTAATAATCTTAAGTTAATGATGGATGTTTAGAAATGTGAAATGAATTTCACATTTCTAAACATCCATGGTTGCTAGTTCGAGTTCGAAAGGTCAGGTGGTTGAAGCTTAGTTGCGTGCACATGTCACTCCTGTCATAATAATGGTTTGTTTTGAGATTGGCTGTAAGCAAAATATTAAAGATGGGTGTTTGGGTGGATGTCAGCTGATATTTGTATGATGTGTCACTGGAAAGTTTTATGATTACTTGTTATTATTGAGCTGGTTAAGAAAATGATTAGAATAAGATATATAAGAAAAGTTCTTAGATGCAGAGTTAGTCAGTCGGTTGGTAGTTCAGTTGGAATGGAGGTCAGATCAAGTCCAGTCGGAGACAGAGGCAATTGAGACAAGCAGCCCCTTCGGGTGAAGAAGAAATGAAGTCTGGTTGTTGTTTCATTTGCCACAGGTTAAACTTTCTGTCTCTCTAATGAACATAAATAATTCCTTTTGTCTATCGCTCTCATTTGTGATGACTACTGTAAAATCAAAGTTGCATTGTATTAGTGTGCATTACGACTTTTGATATGATCGGTAATATAACATTAATGTATATCTGGAGCTGTAGTGCTAGACTTACATTTATTTGGTCCCTAGCATAAAACACCCCCCTTAATGTCTTTTCCTAATTAGCTATGACTAAACAAGACAGCTAACTACCCAGACTATGAACTGAATTTTGATATTTCAGGGACCAAACAGAACTGACAACAGACACAAATGAGGCAATTGTCTTATAGGATATCAAGGTAACAGATCTCTTCACACACAGGTTACCATGGACTCTGAGATGATAATGATGGGATTTAGTGTTGACCACTAAAAACAATTAAATCTTCAAATAACAATCTCATTGCAATTACAAGATTATGAATAGCTAAGTTACTTTTACTCTACAATAATGTACAAAAACAAATATACAGCCGTCATCATTATTATTGACATTATTCTTCTTTTTTTTTTTTGCTCCATCTTCAGAAATAAATAGAAAATAACCAAATTTAAATAAACTGTTTTTTTTTTTTTTTTTTAATCATTTGCTGTTTTTTATCAACCATGAGTTGTCAATAGACCAAAACTGTTTCACAAGATTTGTTTTTTTGTTTTGTTCAAAAGATATTCAACATTATGTCCTGAAATTTCATGGGTGCTAATAAATGTGACCAGGACTATATAGTAAAAGTTGGCAACTTTAGTCGAGGGTGACCCAAAGGCTCCCTTTTCAATAGCTACTACACCAAGGTGTAGGAGAGTGCACTACTCTTTACCCTGCATTGTTCCACTTTACTCTTGATCTTTACCTTATAATGCTGAGTGTTAAGCAAGGAGGTATCAAGTACCATTTTTTGAGTCTTTGGTATGACTTGACCTGGGATTAAACCCCGGTATCCCAGACCATTGGTGAACACTCTACTCATTAAGCCAATGGCCCGTGCCCGTGGTTTAATGGTTATTGTCGTAGGAAATGGACATGGCAACTAGAGTTCAAATCCTGGACGCGACTGACTGCATTTCACATAGCACTAATACCCTTGGGAAAGGTATGAATCCAATTATTCTCTCTCCAGCTATGGGTAAATAGTAGGACATACAGGGTTCTTCAGCCTTGGTCAGGCAACTAGTCTAGGAGAAGGAAAACTCTGAATTGAAACCTGTTAAACTCTGCTTAAAAATTGACCTTGTGTCATATCCTTTCCGAGCGGAGGGGTTGGTAAATAGGATTAAGCCAATGGCCCGGTATATAGGAATATAATAATTACATTCACCACTCACGTTAGGTGCTGGACTGCAACCTTAAGGTAAGTGAGTTCAAATCCTAGTCATTCAGTTTTGGACTAAAACCATTGGGAAAGATATTATTCCATCGGCTATGGGTTAAATAGTATCACTACTGTTCTTCTATGAGGATGGCTTTAATGACATATCAACCTTCATGGGTCGATATGTCATTAAACAAAGAAGCCAAACTAAACCTATAAATCTTAATCTATTTATATTTATCTATTGTAGAGGGAGACCCTGTGGGATTGTAGCTAATTTGCTTGACTGTGACTTTGTAGCAAGTAATTTTGAACACCAGTTCTGCCATTACATTCACTTTTGAACTAATGCCCTTGGGAAAGATATGAAACCCTTATCCCCTCACCTATCCATATTTACCCAACCCCTCTGCTCGGGCAGGATATGACACAAGGTCAATTTTTAAGTGGAGTTTAACAGGTTTGAATTCAGAGTTTTTCTTCTCCTAGACTAGTTGCCTCACCAAGGCTGAAGAATCCAGTCTACCCTACTATTTACCCATAGCTGGAGGGAGAATAATTGGATTCAAACTTTTCCCAAGGGTATTAGTACTATGTGAAATGAAATCTGTCTCGTCCTAGATTTGAACTCGTGTTGCCGTGTCCATCTCCTATGACGATACCCATAACACTCTGGGCACCTCCTCTCACCTATCAGTTAAAAAGTACCACTACTGTTCTTCTATAAGGATAAGTTAGGCATTAATCCATAAAAGTTGATATGCCATTAAACAAAGAAACCAAGGTAAACAAGAATAATTTTCAGTCTTTACTTTCATTCTTTATTTCTTTTTTTTTTTTTTTTTTTAAACTGAAGTTACATTTTTGTCCCAAAAATTATATATTGACAATTGGACAAAATTTGCTGTCTTTATAGAGGTTGGAGTAAGAAAAGAAATATAGCAATTTGGATGCATTTGTGGTACTATAAGCTCTTTTCTTACTGGGCGCACATATTTTGGTGCAATAATACACATACATGTAGGTGCATGCTTTTCTCTGTGATTTGATTTCTTTTTTAATGGCATGTCAACCTTCATGGGTTATTTATGCCAAAGACATCCTTATAAAAGAACCGCAGTGGTACTATTAAAATAGCTGGGAGGATAAGAAGGTTCATACTTTTCCCAAGGGTATTTGTCTGAAAGTGAACATAATAGTGCAACTAGATTTTAAACTTGCTTACTACGATTCCACAGGCAAGTGCTTTGACTATTACACCACAAGCACACCACAGAAGAATAGCAGTGATGCTATTAAAATAACTGGGAGGATATAAAGGTTCAATATTTTTTCCCAAGGGTTTTAGTCCTAAAGTGAATGTAACAGCAGGATTGGTGTTCAAACTCACTTTCTTCATGTCTGCAGTCCAGTATTTTGACCATTATACCTGGGGAATTCTTCCATGTTTATATGAATATAAGTAGAGTTGGTGACCACAGTCGAGGGTGATCCGAAGGCTCCCTTTTCAATAGCTACTACACCAAGGTGTAGGGGAGATCGCTACCCCTTTCCCTGAATTGCTCCACTTTACTCTTGATCCATACCTTATAATGCTGAGTGTTACGCAAGACAGCATTATTTTTTAAATTTCATTTATTTTTATACATTACTGTGATTACATTTTAGTCTCCAAAATTATATATTGGCAACTGAATGAAAGTTGTCATCTTATAAGTGGTTGGAGGAAGGAAATATAGCAATTGGGTGAATTTGTGCCACTATAAGTTCTTTTTCCTATGGATGCATGTATTTAGGTGCAGTAATGTATATCCCTGTAAATGCTAGCATGTCTGTGTAAGTATACATGTATATAGGTATGTATATGTATGTGAGTACAATTGTATTAGTATGGGTGTGTGTGAACCTAGGTAGCATTTATATATGTAATAAGTAAGTAAAGTAGAACTATGGGTAAATAGTAGGACAGACTAGGTTCTTCAGCCTTGATCAGGCAACTAGTCTAGGAGAAGGAAAACTCTGAATTAAAACCTGTTAAACTCCGCTTAAAAATTGACCTTGTGTCATATCCTGCCCGAACGGAAGGGTTGGTAAATAGGATAAGTAAGTAAAGTAGGCGACCATAGTCGAAGGTGACCCGAAGGCTCCCTTTTCGATAGCTTACTACACCAAGGTGTAGGGGAGGGGGCTACTCCACTTTACCCTTGATCCGTACCTTATAATGCTGAGTGTTAAGCAAAGAGGCATCAAGTACCATTTTTTGAGTCTTTGGTATGACTCGACCTGGGATTGAACCCAGGTCTCCCGGGCGATTGGCAAAAACTCTAACCGCTAGACCAATGTCTGGTAATTTTTTATGTATGTAATAGTAAGTAATAAGTTGGTCAACTGTAGTCTCCCTTTTCAAAAGCTACTACACTGAGGTGTAGGAAGAGGGTGCTACCACTTTTCTCTGGATTGCTCCACTTACCCTTGATTTGTACCTTATAATGCTAGGTGTTAAGGAAGGAGGCATCAAGTACCATTTTTTGAGCCTTTTGTATGATTTGACCTGGGAATAAATTGCAGTTTCCCAGACCATTGGCAAACACTCTGACCATTATGCCAATGAGCTGGTATGAAAAGAATATTTAAAGACATTAAGGAGATCAGTAGATTTTAATAGATGATAAAACAGAAAGAGAAGGATTTCTCGATGGGGATGAAAGGGTTAGTTTTTTAATGTCCATAATAAACAAAAGCCTTTGGCTCTAGTACAGTCAGAGGTCAATAGCCAAGGATATCATGTCTAAAGTACTTTAGTTCTGGGTAGGGGAGTCCATGTGAGCCTAGATTCAATATATTCAAAGAAGCAATCAGAAGAAAATCAAATGAGTTGTGTGACAGACAAGTTGCAGCTCAGGGCAGTAGTGGCTGTATTGCTGGCTTGTGCTAGGGCCCTCTCTGCTTACAATAGTTGGTAACAAGAAAAATATCATAGAGCTGATAGCTAGCTGTAATACAGAATGGGGAAAAAAAACAGACAAAATCTTCACCTACCATCCATATCACAGTAGTGAGGGACCAGTACCTGAGACCATATTGTGAAGTGTCACATAGACCACCACCACTCACAACTAGAATATTGTCCTGTCAGCTGAGGCTATAGAATAAGCTGACTGCACCTCTGCAGAGGAGTAAGACACCCCTGACAGCAAATATCCTGGATGGTGAAGATCCATTTCTGGAGCTTTTGGGAATATGGTGTACCCCTTCATTGCCATGACTCCCAGGTCCACTCTGATTCAGAGTGGTGGTACCTGTTAGGAACCAGTTGATGGGTCAAATATTTACTATACTTGAAACCATTTGACTCTATGAAACAAATGATTAATATTAAATTGAATTATTAGTATTAGATAGCAATGTTTGAAACCATTTAACTGTGTGCAAACAATAAATAGCAATACTTGAAACTATTTAACTTTGTGCAAATGATAAATTGCAATATTTGAAACCATTTAACTGTGTGCAAACAAATGAGCTCTAGCTCATTTAAAAAAATGTTACAAACAAACTATTCACTTAAAAGTTATATATCTGTTGGGTTAGTAAAATGGTAATTCCTGTGTATGAAGTGAGAGAGAGGCTCTCTGTGATTGGATATACTAATCATATGATGAGCCCAGAAGTCTTGGCGCAAAAATCAAAAATCCAGTCAGAGAGATTCCACCAGACGTTCGGTGAGGCGGGGACATTAAAAGCACTCAGAAAGACAGCCCTAAGATACCGGATATCTTCTTCAGAGGCGCTAGTAAGGTTCTCAAACTCAACTTTATACACAGGGAGGACTGTATATTGTTATTAATTGTTTCACGTGTTGATTAATAAATTGTTAGAATTAAACGAAGTATGAATTCATTTACTTGTTGCAGTTAGCCATAGAATAAAATCTATACTGACACAATATATATATGTATACAATATAATGTTAAATGAATACATATTAGTTTTTATATATATTTAATAGTATGGATGCTTATCTGCAACCATTGGTTTCATACTGTGTTTATATGGCAATCATCCAGCAGAAAAAGCTTTTTCTACCTGATGATTGTCATATAAAGACGGCATGAAACCAGTGTTCGCAGATAAGCATCCATGCTATTAAATAAATATAAAAACTAATATGTATTTATTTATTATTATATTATATAATAGCTCTTTCACAGATATTGAGCACTCTCTAAATTATACTGCATTTGGTCTGCCACAAACCAACTAAGTGAGGTAGTTACAACCATACATTGTCGTAATATATAAACGATATTTAGCATTAAATAAATCTACAAGAGTTGATATGCCATTAAACCAAATAACCTAACTTAAAATAATGTACAAATACTTACACAAATAACAACCATACCCAACAAATAAGGAACAAAACAAAAATGTCTTCAGCATAAAATAACCCAAGGGTTGACTTGGTACAAAGTCCTACCAACTAAAAGAGAAATTCTTTCCAATAAAGATGACTATATATCTGCATACTGGCTCATTGGCGCAGTGGGTAGAATGTTCGCCAATGGTCCTGGAGACCTGGGTTCAATCCCAGGTCACGTCATACCAAAGACTTTAAAAATGGTACTTGATGCTTCCTTTGCTTAACACTCAGCAATATAAGGTGCATGTCAAGGGTAAAGTGGAGTAATCCAGGAAAAGGAGTAGTGCCCTACCCTACACCTCAGTGTAGTAGCTATTGAAAAGGGAGCTTTCTGGTCGCCCTTGACTACTATCGCCAACTATATATATGTGTATTCTGAAATTCCTTTTTGCTTCTTTTTATTCATAGTGGAGCTGACCTGTGACTTGTGCAGCTTTGACCAAAACCTATGGTCACTTAATCTTTACTTAACAACAAGACAATTTGGATTGACTCATTTAGCAGTGAGGCTTTGACAAATACTAACACAGTTCTTCATCATCATATATAAGATTTTTTGAATTTGAATTATTTTCCTTTGTGGAGCAGACAGAACTGCTCCAAATTAAATCAAGTTGAAGATATGGATTTTAGATGAAAAAGTTCAGAAAAAAAATAAAACTAAAGAAAAGATTGAAGCCTACTCTTATCTGGCTGGTGAATATAAGTATTATATTTCTATATAATTATTTTGTACTTTAACAAAGACATTTCCTCAGAGGGTTATTCTAGGTAAGTAACTAAAAATATTTTTTTTTATATTTCAATCATAATTTCATTTCTTTCCTAAAGAATTTCCTTTTTTTTTTCTTTTTCTTTTTGTTTAGGGGGACAGTTTTACAATATTCCTGAGTCAACAGATGATATGAAAATTGAAGACACTTTTCTTCCAGAAGAAAGATATGGAATATTGGATTATTTCCCAGAACCTTGGCTGTGGCAACAAACTGAAATAAAGTATTCAGATTTCTTTTTTCAAAAGAAGTTTACATTTTTTTACTCCAAAGTCTATTTTATATACATATCTAAAGACTGGGGGGGGCGCTCCTCATGGTGTCGTGGCTAACTTGTTGGACTGCAGCAACATAGTGAGTGAGTTCAAACTCCCAGTCATGCTATTACATTCACTTTTGAACTAGTACTCTTAGGAAAGGCATGAACCTCCTTATCCTCTCAGTGATGGGTTAAATAGTATCTCTACTATTTTTCTACAAGGATGGCTTTGGCATTAAATAACCTACCTATTTACTTAAAAGTTAATTTAGCCCAGTTAGCTGGGAATGTAGAATATGCTGACTTTACTTCTGCAGAGGAGTGATATTCCTCCCCAGTGAGTGTTCTGGATGTGAGACTCAGTGTGGTGAGAATCCTCTCCTGAAGCTTTGGGGAATGTGGAGTACACCTTCATTACCATTACTCTCAGGCCCACTCTTTGGATCAAACAGAGCTGTTTAATTATTCACTATACTTGAAACCATTTAAACTGTGTGCAAACAAGTGATTAATATTAAATTGAATTTTTAGTGTTTGATTGGAATACTTGAAACCATTTAACTGTGTGCTTACAATAAATAGCAATACTTGAAACCATTTAACTGTGTGCATATAGTAGATAGCAATACTTGAAAACATTAAACTTTGTGCAAAGACCTCTGGCATTAAATTACCCAGTCTGTTGGGGCTGTAGAATACACCAACTGCACCTCTGCAGTGAGATAAGACACCCCAAACAAGTGTCCTGGACATGACACAAAACAATCCGATGGTGAGGTTCCAATGATGCTGGGGCTTTGGGGAATGTGGAGCACCCCTTCATTACCATTACTCCCAGGTCCACTCTGGCCCAGAATGGTAGCACCTAATATGGTCCTATCTATGGGTTAAATAGAACTAAACTGTATACTTATGCTAAACTGAATTGTTTAAATTAGAACTGTTTGACAAAACTGAATAGCTTGAAATAGAAATGTTTTTGACAATTAAACTGTGTACTTACATTTAAACTACATACTTACGCTAAACTGAATTGGTTGAAATGGAACTGTACTTATGCTAAACTGAATTGTTTAATATAGAACTGTTTTGACATTTAACTGCCTGTGGAGAAAATCTATACTTATGCTAAACTGAATTGTTTGAATTAGAATTGTTTGACTAAACTGAATAGCTTGAAATAGAAATGTTTTTGACAATTTAACTGTGTACTCATGCTAAACTGAATTGTTTGAAATAGAACTGATTATTTGTATAAAAATGGATTTGGCATTGAATAACCTACAAAGGTTGGTATGCCATAAAACACAACCAAGCAATCATTTGGCATTAAATAATCATCAAGGGTTGATATGCCATTAAACAAAATAACCTAACCTAACATATATTATTACATTTAGTATTTGTGTATAATATACAACATTTTTCTAAATTTTTATCCCTAAAAGCTAGGGGGGGTGTATTGTACATGAGAACTAAATATTAACTTTTGGGAGGGGGACCCATATGCTTCATCATATTCAGGATGGCATCATCAAATTAAATTATATTCATGGTCCTAAATAAATAATATCAAATAAACATTTCTATTTTGTACTGCCACAAAGAAATAGCAACTGGAATGTGTGTTTGTTTATAATTTTTTTCTTTTAATTTGAACTTATTTTCACTAAAAAAATTTGTTACATTTTCATGTGAAGATATCTTTGTCTTTGCTCTGAATATTGAGTAAATTTTGTGTTTTTTGAAATAACATATAAACTACTTCAATTCTTATTTTTAGTTGATACAATCCGGATAAAAAAGTTAAACAAATGTTAAATTTAGTTTAGGAGGTGCCTGTGGTGTAATGGTTATCGTCATAGGAAATGGACACGGTGACACAAGTTCAAATCCTGGATGAGACTGATTGCATTTCACATAGCACTTATGCCCTTGGGAAAGGTATGAATCCAATTATTCTCCCTCCAGCTATGGGTAAATAGGGCAGACTGGGTTCTTTAGCCTTGGTAAGGCCACTAGTCTAGGAGAAGGAAAACTCTGAATTGAAACCTGTTAAACTCTGCTTAAAAAATGACCTTGTGTCATATCCTGCCCGAGTAGAGGGGTTGGGAAATATGGTTAAATTTAGTATAAATTTAACTGCTACAAATTCTAAAAGCTCAATGCATATTAAACACAAGAAACGTTTTTTGTTGCTAGAATTTAGGGGTGCATATTATAAACAAATAATTACAGTAATATCATTATTAAATATATGGGTCAAATAGATCTTTTTAAAAATTATTTTGCCCAGTCGGCTGGGGCAGTAGAATACACTGACTGCACCTCTGCAGAAGGGTAAGACCACCCCCCAACAAGTGTCCTGGATATGACACTAAACAATCTGATGTTGAGTTTCCAGTAATGCTGGAGTTTTGAGGAATGCGGGGTATCCCTTTATTGCCACCACTCCCAGGTCCACTCTGGCCCGGAGTGGTAGCACTTGATAAGGGCCCTATCTATAGGTTAAATTGAACTTACAGCATACTTATGCTAAACTGAATTGTTTGACTAAACTGAATAGCTTGAAATAGAAATGTTTTTGACAATTAAACTGTACTTACATTTAAACTATGTGCTTATGCTAAACTGTATTATTTGAAATGGAACTGTTTTTGACATTGAAACTGTACTTACACTTAACTGATTTGTTTAATATAGAACTGTTTTGACATTTAACTGTGTGTAAACAAAATCCGTATTTATACTAAACTGAATTAGCTGAATTAGAACTGCTTGACTAAACTGTATGGCTTGAAATAGAAATGTTTTAGAACTATTTGTATAAAAATGGATTTGGTGTTAAATAAGCTACAAGGTTTGAAATGCCACAAAACCCAAACAACCAACCAACCTTAAAAATTATTTGTATTATTTATTGGAGTACTTGAAACATATATAACTGTGCAAAAAAAATATGATTATTAAATAGGAATAGTTACTGTGTATAAATCATTAGTATTACATAGGAATACTTGAAACTATACAACTGTGTGCAAATTAATTATTTATTGTATTCGATAGGAATGTTTGATATCATATAACTGTGCAAACAAATGATTATTGGTGGATAAAAACAAGTGCAATTAAAAGAAATGTAATGGAACCGCCAATGGCCCAGGAGACCAGGGTTCAATCTCAGGTCAAGTCATACCAAAGACTCAAAAAGTGGTACTTGATACCTCCTTGCTTAACACTCAGCATTATAAGGTACAGAACAAGGGTAAAGTGGAGCAATCCAGGGAAAGGAGTAGTGCCCTCCCCTACACCTCGGTATAGTAGCTATTGAAAAAGGAGCTTTCGGGTAGCCCTCGACTACAGTCGCCAACTTTTATGATTAGAGTCAAACATTTTAATCAAATGAATCAAATTTTTGTATTAAAAACCCCATAAATTTTGGCATTAAAAACCCCATAAGTATACAAATAAATTCAGTGCCAAAAGAGTTAGTTAATTTTTGTCTCTCATGATAAATAAAGAAATGGTCTTGTACCATTTTGGACCAACATTGGAAGGTAGGTGAATATTGTTTCCTATTTTTATTTCTAGGAGGAATCAGAGTGTCATAATAACTACAAACGTCCCTTACCCGGCAAATGAATGGACTGGAAATGTATTTTGTACAAGTGAGACTGATGGGTTGGGTTTATTGTCTCTCCCGAGAATTACAATCTTCCAACCCTTCTCGGTAACCTACATTGTGCCATACACATGTATTGCAGGGGAAAGAATTCCAGTTAGTATCACTGTTGAGTCAAACATCAAGAGCTGCCTTTCAGTAAGTGTGTAATTTGAACTTTTTTTTAATTGGTCATGTTGTCTGATGTTTTTCATATCACTAGCCACAATGTCTTTCCATTCAATTCTTGATCTCTTCTTTCTTCTCCATATTATACCGGACACATCGCAAATGTGTAATATTCATCAAATATCTTTTTTTGTCAGTTTGTCAAAGAATGCAGTAGCTACCAACTTTCCTTTGGGGAAGTCACTTATCGCCTCCCTCAGCTTTGGGTTAAATAGTACAACTACTGTTTTACAAGGATGGCTTTGGCATTGAATAACCCATTAAGATTGATATGTCATTAAACAAAGAAACTAAACCAATTTGTAGTATAATAATAATCTTCCATTATGTTTTATAGTATGAATGAATCACAATTTATATCCCCTCACTGGCATAATGGTTAGTGTTCACCAATTTACCACAGACTAAAAAAACATGTGGCATTACAAGGTACAGATCAAGGGTAAGTTGAGCAATTCAGGGAAAGAGGTTGCTGGAATTCATTCATAATGCTTGTTAGCTGTGAGTAAATACTCATTTGCGTAAGAAGCAATGCTACAACTTGAGGCAAGTTTATATGGACATTGGGGCATTCCATTGCTCTCTAGTGGATAAATCCATTCTCTAGACAGTGATTAGTTGCTGGTCCCGTGAATGGGCATATTAGTATGTGTATAAACTGGCTTGCTTAAAATGTTATGGGCTCGGTATTGAGTTACCGCCCATTCTATTTTTAGCCTACAAGAATTGATATGCTATAAAACCCAACCAACCTTAAATATGAGATACAGCTATTAAATGAGAAAGAAATATGGAAAATTAAAAACAATTTATATAGACTACAAAATTTGAAGAAGACTAAAAAAACTTTAGTAAGTTGAAAATGTATAAAATAAATATATCATTAATCTGTTTTATCATTTACTACAATATATATATGTGTGTGTGTGTATATATATATATATATATATATATATATATATATATATATATATATGTATATATATATTGTAGTAAATGATAAAATAGATAAATGATATATTAATATTAATAATGATATATATATTACTTCTCTGCTACTGGCTCCTCGTGGTTGAAGGGTTAGAAGCTTTGATTGGCGTTTGAGTCAACCAGGTTTTGATCCCAGCTACGGGAAGCTAATATGTCTAGCCACACTGATGAGTTCTGATAGAACGAAACAGATATGTGAATGATTATAGAGATATATACTCCCCTAACCCCGTAGGGTTGAGTTCTCCGGCAAATGAAGTAATCGTGTTGCCATTAGCGTTTATTGCAAGTCTCTTCATATATATGAATTGAGGTCTCGGTAGCCGTTAAACGCATGTATATAAACAATAGTAATTTTGATTCATAACCGTTTAAAATTTACTTCTCTGCTACTGGCTCCTCGTGGCTGAAGGGTTAGAAGCTTGGATTGGCATTTGAGTCAACTGGGTGTCGATCCCAGCTACGGGAAGCTAATATGTCTAGCCACACTGATGAGTTCTGATAGATGTGGATGACTATATATATATATGTACTGTACAGGTATTTTATCATTGTTTGCTGACAGTATTGCCTCTCTCTTACCTATATGATTGCTATAATAAAGTGGTCACCCATCAAATCATGAGCCAGATCATTGCTGTTTAATGATATTGATCTGGCTTTGCTTCATCTGGCACACAGGCTTCAAATTGTTGACAGTACTTACTGTTCCTCAGTGGTCACCCATCAGGTACTGATCAGGTTGATGAATGCTTAACTTGTTATTTACTAAGCCTTGCTTTGTCTAGCAAACAAGGCTCAGATTGCTTACAGTACCTCCTGTTACTAACAGGTCACCCATCAAGTACTGAGCAAAGATAATACTGCTTAACCTTAAGCTTAATCTAACTGGAGTACTCTACAATTATGTCCTATTCACTAGTCTTATTTAAATATTCTGATTAGACCACTTTGATAAAAAAACAAATGGTCTAATATAAATGTGAAAGAAGTTTTTTGACCAAAGAATGGGGATGGCAGAAAAACGAATCATTATATTTGATCGAATTTTTTTGTTATCAGTAAAAAAAAAAAAAATTTACGGAATGCTCTGTTCTGTTTTGTTTTGCAGATCCAGTTATATATTGAAAAACAGATGATTTCTAAAAATGAATCCCAAATGATTGATGGTCCAGAACTCTGTCTTTGTAATGAGGAATTTTTAACTAATAAAATTTATCTTGATGGACTCACTCCTGGTTCCATAAACCTTACTGTGTTGGTAAGTTCCACTACAGTTCATACATGTGTATATGTGTGTGTATATGAATGTGTACATTTGTTGAGTGTGTGTGTGCGTATATATATATATATAAGTGAATGTGGGTGTATGTGGGTGAATAAATATATATATGTATGTGTGTGTGTATGCATATATGTATGTGTACATTTGTTGTGTGTGTGTATTCATTCACTTATATGTATATACATATATATATATATATGAGTGAATGTGTGTATGTGTACACACACATATATATATTTATTCACCCACATACACACACATTCTCTCATATATATGCATATGTATATAAGTGAATGAATATATGTGTGCTTGTGTGTGCATATGTATATATATATATATATGTGTACATTTGTTGAGTGTATGTGTGTGTGTGTATATATATATATATATATATATATGTGTGTATGTATGTATATATGGATGTGTACTTTTGTTGAGTGTGTGTGAATAAATATGTGTGCTTGTATGTGCATATATATGTGTATACATATATATATGTGTACATTCGTCAAGTGTGTGTGTATGTATATATATGTATGTGAGTGAATAACTTCGTGCGTGTATGCATATGTGTGTGTGTTTTTGGGGCATCTAGAGTGATGTAATGGTTAGCAAGCTAGACTAGTAAACCTTCGTGAGTGAGTTTGATTCTCTTTGGGTGCCCCATTCATTTGGCTTTGTGCTCCATAGAAGCAAAAAGCTTTGTAAATTACTATTATGTGTTTCTGTGTTAGTGAATATATATATGAATGTGTACGCATATATATATATATATATGTATATTTAGGCAGCATTTCTTCGTTAATGCAAATTTCATTAAACATAATAGACATTTTATGTCTACATATTTTCTTTTGGATCCGTTCGAATTCCCGTATTACTTTTATTGTATTCTGGGGGAATTGATTTATGTATTGTCCATAGTTGCATGTATCCCTAGTACTTTCTGCCCGACTTTGGGCCATCATCAGGGGAGGATCTACTACAAAAGTGATGTAACTTTTGTTTTAGCATATTACAACTGTGTAAGGGCGTCTTTGCCGTTGAAGGTTTTTGGCGTTTGTTTTTGAATGTGATTCTATATTTATTTATATTAAATGTCTTTAGCTACTGGCACTAAATATAAATCAATTCCCCCAGAATACAATAAAAGTAATACGGGAATTCGAACGGATCCAAAAGAAAATATGTAGACATAAAATGTCTATTATGTTTAATGAAATTTGCATATATATATATATATATATATATATATATATATATATATATATAGGCATAATGGTTTGACTGTTCATAAATGTTTTGGGAGGCCAGGGTTCAACCTTAGGTCAAGTCCTACCAGACTCAAAAATGGTACTTGATATCTCCTTGCTTAATACTCAGCATTATAAGATATGAATCAAGAGTAAGTGGAGGAATCCAAGGAAAGGATTTGCTCTCTCCACTACACCTTGGTGTTGTAGTTATTGAAAATATCGCCTTCAGGTCGCCTTTGACTATGGTTGGTCAACTTAAGTGCATGTATATATGTGTGAGTGTGTGTATGTGTGTATATATATATATATATATCATTTGACCAGTGTTTATAAAAAGTGTATATATATATATATAAGTACTTTTTATAAACACTGGTCAAATGATATATATATACACATATATACACTTTTTATAAACACTGATCCAATCAGTTGGACATTTTTCAAAATTTGGTAAGTTATAAACTAGTTTGCTGGGGGGGTTGTTTTAAGAGTGTATCTGAGTGTTATTGTATTGGTATATTTCTGGAATTTTTTTTTTTTTTAGAATTTTTTTTTAGAATTTTTTTTTTTGATGAGTTCTGGAGCTGTTTGCAATAATGAACAATCATGGATTTTCTTGCTGAGAAGGTCAGAGAAATAAATAACTTTGTTTAATAAATTGATCAAAGTTTTAGAAAAATGAACAAAATAAAAATTACAATAGGCAAAAAAATTTGATGATTTGATGATATTTTCTTACATTTGAAAAACTGAAATGATTTTTCTTGAATGTTTTTTTTTTCTTTTTTTAAATTTCAGGCTGTGGTTATTGAAACACCAAAGGGTAAATGCACGACTGATTCAATGGAAAGAGAATATTTTGGAAAGACAGATATCAGCAATGCCGTTGTTGAAGTATTGGTAAGGAATCAGTTTTATATCCAATACTGTCTAAGTGTATGTGTGTATATATATATATATATATATATATATATATGTCTCTGTGTGTGTATATATATATATATATATGAAAGTAAATAATGGAATAAAATCTGACAATATAGATAAAAATTGATAACAATGTAATCCAAGCAGAAGGAGAGATTTATTAATAAACAAAGTCGACACTATAGCGTTTCAGTTCTAATAAACCATCATCAGGTCTGGGAGGGATGATATCAGTGATGTTAAATTAACGATGGATGTTTAAAAAAAAATTGATGGGTCATTAGACCTGAAACGCTATAGTGTCGACTGTTTCTCAATAAATCTTTCCTTTGGTTTGGATTACCTTGTTATCAATTCCTCTCTCTCTCTCTCTCTCTCTATATATATATATATATATATATATATATATATATATGTGTGTGTGTGACCCAAATATGCCTCTGAGACCTAATTATTCATTGCCATTAAAAATAAGGATTAACTTACTTTTGGTGTTGCCCATGTAGCCCCTGTCTACACCCTCCCAACTCTACAGGGTCACAATGTTAGAAATACTTGAAACCATTTAACTATATGTAAATTATTTCACATAGCACTAATACCCTAGGGAAAGGTATGAATCCAACTATTCCCTCTTCAGCTATGGATGAATAGTAGGGCAGACTGTGCTCTTTAACCTTTGTATGATAACCAGTCTAGGAGAAGTAAAACTTTGAATTCAATCTTGTTAAACTTTGCTTAAAAATTGACCTTATGTCACGTCCTGCTCAAAATGGAGGGGTTGGGTGAATACATATATAAGTATAAAAGTATGATGTGTAAACCAAAATTTGGTGGTGTACTTAGGTAGCCATTTTGTTGAAATAAAGTCTTTTAAGGTAGATTTTTCTGCCACACTTGCCTCTTGCTATTATACAAGGATCATTAAATAAGTTTCCAGATTTTTTTTGTATGGGCACTTTTATTGATAGTACACACATGAAACTCTAGTCCCCTTCGAAGTAATATCCTCCGGCTGCAATGCACTTGTTGTACCGTTCCAACAACTTCTGGAAGGCCCAATAGAAGTCCTCTTGTGTGAGCATGTCAATGACCTTCATCACAACCTCTTTCATCTCCTCAATTGTCTCATAATGACAGCCTCTAAGGTGAGGGAATAACCAAAAGTCACAGGGAGCAAGGTCTAGACTATAGGGACGATGAGGAACTGTCTTGATGCCCATCTTGGTCAAATAGTCTGTGACAAGGATGGAGTTGTGGACTGGTGCATTGTCCAGTTGGAAATGCCACTGACCCAATTTGAAGAGTGCTGGCCTCTTCTGACAGAATCTCTTTCTGAACTCCCTTAAAACCTCAACATAGTAACCCTAACCCTAACCCTTTGGCCAATCAACTCTGGAGTATTGACTTCCTTACTCCTCCCACACCTCTCATCATCCCTCACAGACTCCCTGCCTTCCTTGAATCTCTTATGCCACTAAAAAACTGATGCTCGATTCATGCAAGATGGTCAAAAAGCAGTCTGAAGCATTCCATACATTTCTATGGCATTTTTTCCAAGTTTAAAACAGAATTTCATTGCATATCATTCTTCTAAAGTGTCCTCCCGTTCAGATTGCATGTTTTACATTCCCCAGCTGTAACAATCAGTCTTTAGTAGGGTGTATTCCAATTGCTGCTGTAGCTGTTAATTTGGAGCTGAAATCATAAAAATTGGTCAGTCATCTCATAAGATGTATAGCAATAACATAGTGAATTTTCAAGAGTCTATGACAATTTTAAATGCCTGTACAAGAAAGTCTGGAAACTTATTGAAGACACTACGTATATGGTTGTTTTGTTACACTTGCTATCGCAGATCTTCATTCCATCATTTCTGTTGTTATTGTGCTGGAACCGCCTCTTTATATATTGCCTCGGTAGGAGCACAACCATGGCCGTCACTAATATACATCGCGGAGACCATGGCACAACCCACATGTGTGTGATGCCACTTCTGCTGCACCCTCTATGAATTCCTTGTGTTGATGGCTGCCATTTTTTCCCATCAAAACTACCTGGCATGCTAGATATATTTTCATGCACTTTGTCTGAGGGTGTAAGTTAACTATTTCACCACAACTTTTTTAAAAAAGACATTTCAATAACCATGAGCTTCATTAAAGGATGATTTGGAAAAAAATTTAATTTTAAGAAAAAATACTGGAAAAATTAAGCTGCTAGGTTGTCATTGCAATGTAACTAGAAATGCCAATCGTTATGGATATTTAAAATGTAGGTATGAAAAAATCTCTCCTTGGTTCAATGTTTTAAAAGTTCAATTTCTTTTTGGACAATAGCTGATCCATTGGCCTAGTGAGTAGAGTGCTCGCCAATGGTCCGGGAGACTGGGGTTCAATCCCAGGTCGAGTCATACCAAAGGCTCAAAAAATGGTACTTGCTACCTCCTTGCTTAACACTCAGCATTATAAGGTACAAAACAAGGGTAAAGTGGAGCAATCCAGGGAAAGGAGTAGCGCCCTTCCCTACACCTCAGTGTAGTAGCTATTGAAAAGGGAGCCTTTGAGTCCCCCTTGACTTTACTTACATATGTTAGATTCATAAAAATCTTTAGATCTTGTGAATATAAATATCCAAAAATGTTACCTGAGTGAGTCAAAAGTTTTGCAATATTTTAGTAACTTATTTGCTTTATTTTTCAAATTAGAGTAAAAGAAGCCTTGCATTCTAAGTAGAGGCCATCATGCTGCTCCATATGAAACCACTTTTCTGTCAGTTCTTTGATCCCATACTCATACCAGTTCTTGTCCTTTAAGGCAAAGAACTCCTTCACTGAAGCGTTCACCTTCTCTTAGTTGTTGAAGCATTGGGAGGTCAGGAAGTGAACTTTTGATAAAAACAAGTAATGATCCAAGGGAGCTTGATTAGCACTATATGTTGGGTGTGGCATCAGTTTGATTCCCTCAAGTTCCTGGATGAGCTCTGGCTCATTTGAAATATTATCTACTAAGTATTTGTTTGGAAATCTTAGATTTAATATGTGTATAAACAGACTTTGGCATTGAGTGGCCTGCAGGGGTTGATATGCCATAAAACCCATTAAATCAAACAAACCAAACTTGAATTTTCTAAAAAAAGCCCTACCTTTTCATCAAAATTTGGCCAAATAAACTTTTTCTCCAAAATCTGACCACATCAACCTTTTCACCAAAATCTGGCTAAATCAACCTTTTCACAAAAATCTGGCCGAGTCAACCTTTTTCACCAATATATGACCAAATCAACCTTTTCACCAATATCTGACAAAATCAAACTGTTCCCCAAAATCTGACCAAATCACCCTTTTCACAAAAATCTGACCAAATCAACCTTTTCACAAAAATCTGACCAAATCAACTTTTTTCACCAAAATCTGACCAAATATACTCAAATACTATCTTAAAAACCCATACCCTAAACCCTAAAACCCACATAGAAGACTAAACCAACCTAACCTTTCTTGGCATTAAATGTCCCACAGAGGTTGATATACCATTAAACAAAACTCAAACTCAAGTATATTTGGGGTCATTCTAGGTCTTGCATTGTCTTGCTCCACAAGAGCTCATTTTCTGTTAACCAAAACCAGGTATTTTTGTTGCACAATGGCATACATCCACTCCAGCAGTTTGGAGTACTGGTTAGCATCAATGGTTTGTGTTGTGGCCTGTTAAGGGCCAGAAAGAAGACACGGAAGAAGAGAAAGTAGGTGGGACAAGTGTATTGAATAAATAGCATATATATACAAAATAAAAGTGTTAGTACGGTAGGTAGAAGTGTCTGTCCGAAACTGTCAGGTTCGACTGTTGGGAGGAAGTTTCCTCAAGAGTAAATAGGGTTAGTATTTATGAAGGAGGAAGAGATGATTATCATGTAGATAAGTCACTATAACAGTTTGACTGTCCAGAATCAACTTGTCGGGGATTACCCTCTAAGAGTTTCACCAGACACAGACCATCAGCTTGTGTTCAAAATGCAAATATGGCAAAACTTTTGACTCAACCAAATAAATCTCTTTAAATGTTTTGATGATTTTTTCTTTCATTTTTTTCTTTAGGCTCCAGGATTCCATCAAGAAATTGTACATTCAGAATATGTCTGTCCTAGAGGTTTGTAATTTGAGTTATTAATTGACTTAAGCATTTTTGTTTTTTCTCTTTCTGTGTATATAATTCATATTCTTATATCACGTACTCACATAGACCTACAGTGAGAAAATGTCATGCTGTTTATTATTATACTCTAGATGACGTTTAAATTTTTTGATATCCTGTTGTAACATTGATCCATGATGATACTGATGCTTCTATTTATGATAGAAGCACTTGATCATCTGTATAGTTTGCATCAGTAATAGTTTCTGCAGGATATTGTCTCCTTCAAGGATGCTGCATGCTGTTTTGAGCAAATCCTGGAAGCAGCACCCTACAAAACAGCAGTTGTACAGCCACTTACCTCCCATCTTGAAAACCACTGAATTAAGACAAGCAAGTAATATATATATATATTGGAAAATGCTTTATTATTAATAAATGAATTTAAAAATTAATAAATAATTTATCCAATAGTTCTCCAAACTGGGCATTGCTGGAGAAGTAACGATTAACTCAAAAGTGACATTCTTTTATGGACCCCTACACATGGACACACCAGTGTTGGCTGAAAAACTTACATTCATCAACTCTGTGCTGATACTACATGCTGTTTAGTGCCATGGCCAATAGGGATGGTTCGCATGAGAGAGTCAAGGGAATGTGTACTGTTGGCATGCCTTGATAAAAAGGATTTATGAAGGAGTAATTTTATAGTTATCTCTGTTATATTGAGAATTTAGATGATTAGAAAATGGTGTTCAGCAGAATGCAGACACCACAAGATTATTATTATTCACTTACAAATTGAACTGGAATTTTTTTTTATTCTGAACAGCATTTCAAGTATTTTGCTCAAATAAAAATGCCACTATTATATGCTAAATTTGGTGAGTTACACATATTTGTACACAGATATACACACATGTATTTGTAACCCAGCAAAATTGGTTCTTTCCATCGGACGATTGTGTGCTATACATAAAACACCAAGTAATATTGTTAATATTTTACATTTTACATTTTAAGCCCACTCTGGAGTACTTTTTATTTAACTTTTCTTACTTGCATTTTATCTCCATATATATATATATATATATATACTATCCAAGCAAGTTTTATTAAAGACAATGGAACACTGTTTATTATTTTTAGTTTTTATTATTTCAAGCCCCCTTGTTATTTTTCTTGGGTCAGGATCAAGATGATAAAGGAATTGTCCCATATCTTCAGCTCAAGCGCTCTTTTGGTCGTCATCTGGGGAAGTGGAGTTTTGAGTTGGCTGTTGAGTTTTTAAAACTACATTACCCCTGATGATGACCATACACTTGTTAGCCAACTGAGGGGTAAGAAAGCCCCGCCCCAACAAGTGTTCTGGATATGATATTAAACAATCTGATGGTGAGGATCCAGTCCTGGAGCTCTGGGGAATGCAGAGTACTCCTTCATTGCCATCGCTCCTAGATCCACTCTGGCTAGAGTGGTAGCACCATACAGGGTCTTATTTATGGATCAAATAGAACTGTTTGACATTTAAACTATGCAAACAAATGACTTATGTTCAATTGAATTGTTAGAAATAAAACTCATTGACCATTTAACTGTGTGTAAACAAATGACTGATGTCTAATTAATTTGTTAGTAATGTATTGCAATATATGGAACCATTGAACTGTGTACAAATAAGTAAATTATGTTGAATAGAATTACACATTAGTCTTAAATTGCAATACTTGAAACTCTTTAACTGCGTACTTAAATTGACTTATTGGTATTACATAACAGTACTAAGAAACATTTGACTGTGTGCAAATAAACGAAGAGTGTTGAATAGAATAATTAGAGTCAAATAGCAATACTTGTAATCGCTTCAATGTGTGCAGACAAATGATTAATATTGAATAGAATTATAAGTGACAGATACCAATAATTGAAACCATTTAACTATGTACAAAAAAAATTGATCTCAGGTTCGTTTAAAAATCTTACCAACAAAATGTGTTAATGAATCATATATATATATTTAATGTATATGTATAAAGAGGATTTGGCATTAGATTAACCTACAATGGTTGATATGCCGTGAAACCAAACCAAACCAAACCAAATTATATATAGTTGATATATATGTATAAAGAGGATTTGGCATCAAATAACCTGCAATAGGTGTTTAGCATGAGTACACAGTTTGTCAAAAATATTTCTATTTCAAGCTATTCAGTTTAGTCAAACAATTCTTATTCAAACAATTCAGTTTAGTATAAGTATAGATTTTCTCCAGGCACAGTTCAACGTCAAAACAGTTCTATTTCAAACAATTCAGTTTAGTGTAAGTACAGTTTCAATGTTAAAAACAGTTCTATTTCAAGCTATTCAGTTTAATCAAACAATTCTAATTCAAACATTTAAGTTTAGTATAAGTATAGATTTTGTTTACATGCAGTTAAATATCAAAACAGTTTTATATTAAACAATTCAATTTAGCATAAGTACACAGTTTAAATATAAGCACACAGTTTAATTGTTTAAACATTTCTATTTCAAGCTATTCAGTTTAGTCAAACAGTTCTAATTCAAACAATTCAGTTTAGCATAAGTATGTAGTTTAGCTCTATCTAACCCATAGATAGGACACTATCAGGTGCTACCATTCCAGGCCAGAGTGGACCTGGGGGCAATGACAATGAAGGGGTACTCCGTATTCCCCAAAGCCCTAGCAATACTGGAACCTCAACATCAGATTGTTTAGTGTCATATCCAGGACACTCGTTGGAGGGGTCTTACCTCTCTGCAGAGGTGCAGTTGGTGTATTCTACAGCTCCAGTCGACTGGGCAAGTGACCTGTTAAGTAAACCAAGTATACAGATGAATATGATATGGGAACCGATAATCAAAAAGGCTTGATAAAAAAGAAATTACAAAATGAGCTAAAGTAAAAATTGGGTCATAGAACTGTTTAACATTTTAACTGAGTGCAAATAAATAATTAATATTAAATTGAATTCTTAGTATTTGATAACAATATTTGAGACCATTAACTGTGTGCAAACAAACGAACTGTGGCTCATTTAAAAAATGTTACCTACAAAAATCACATGTATAAACAGGATTTGGCATTAAATAACCATCATAGGTTGATATGCCATTAAAGTGAAACAAAAGAAAAATAAACCAAACCTTGTTTGCATAGTTATATGGTTTTACATATTCCTATCCAATACAAATCATTTTCAAACAGATCGATTTGACCCATGGATAGAACCCTAACGGGTACTACCACTCTGAGTCACAATGGCTCTGGGAGTAAGACAGAGTACTTCATAATCCCCAGAGCTCCAGAGATGTAGGGAAGGGTGCTACTCCTTTCCCTGGATTGCTCCACTTTACCCTTGATCTGTACCTTATCATGCTAAGTGTTAAGCAAGGCAGCATCAAGTACCAGTTCTTGATTCTTTGGTATGACTCGACTTGGGATTGAACCCTGGTCTCTTGGACCATTGGTGAACACTCTAACCATTATGCTTTTTTTTTTTTTTTACTTGAAAAGGCTTTATTATTATCAGTTTTTACTATCTTCTCACATCAACTTAAAGAAAAAGAATCTTTGCTCTGAATATAGACATGACTAATATGATATCTATATACAGATCAAATTCTGTTAAATAGTTTATCCAATCGTTCTCCAAAATACCTTCTTAAATTCTTTTTCTGAAATCATCAGTTTAATGTTAAAATTTTCTGCAGTATTGCTGTTTTTGCTCTGATTAGGCAATTTGGTTTAAAGACATATTACTCTATTAACAAAAAATCCATTTGGTTCATAAACTTAGTTTTTGAAATCTGTCTTGACTGTAATTAGAAATTCTATTGATTATTTTGAAAGTTTCACTTCAATTATTTCTCCTCCTTCTTTCTTGTAAAGTAGTTAATCCTAATTTCTCTAATCAGTAACTGTAATCTTTTACTTTTTTTAAATTACGAGGATCATTAAATAAGTTTCCAGATTTTTTTTTTCATATGGGTATTTTTATTGATAGTACACACATGAAACTCTAGTCCCCTTCGAAGTAATCTCCTCCGGCTGCAATGCACTTGTTGTACCGTTCCAACAACTTCTGGAAGGCCCCATGGAAGTCCTCTAGTGTGAGCATGTCATCACAGCCTCTATCATCTCCTCAATTGTCTCATAATGACAGCCTCTAAGGTGAGGGAATAACCAAAAGTCACAGGGAGCAAAGTCTGGACTATGGGGGGGGGTGAGGAACTGTCTTGATGCCCATCTTGGTCAAATAGTCTGTGACAAGGATGGAGTTGTGGACTGGTGCATTGTCCAGTTGGAAATGCCACTGAACCGATTTGAAGAGTGCTGGCCTCTTCCGACATAATCTCTTCCTGAAGTCCCTTAAAACCTCAACATAGTATTCCCTGTTGAATGTCTGTCCAGTGGGAACCCAGTACATGTAGATCATCCCAGTGCTGTCAAAAAAAGGGATCATCAAAAGTTTGTGGCTGGATTTGCTCTGTCTGGCCTTCTTGGGTCTGGGAGAGCCATCATGCTTCCACTGGGAACTCTGTCTCTTAGTCTATGGGTCATAGCAGTAGATCCAGCTTTCATCACATGGCGTTTTTTCCAAGTTTTAAACTGAATTTTATTGCATATCATTCTTCTAAAGTCCAGATTCCATTTTTGAAATTCACTGAAATTTCACGTATTTTTATCACTCTTTATATGCCCTCCAATCTCAATGTCTAGATACTGGAGCCCAAGCCTAAGTACAATATTCTGTATAAAGTCTTCTTAGGATTTTATATATTTTTAAAACAAGATTTGCCTCCCTTGAAAAAAAAGATGTTAGTAAAGATAATTTGATTTCTTCTTTTTTTTTTTCAACTTCACAGAAAATGAAGATGGTTTATATGTATACACAATCACATCCAAGATTCCTCCAGATGTGATTCCTGACAGTGTAAAGGCAGAAGTTTTTATTTTTGGTATGTATACTTTATTTTTTAAACATATTGCATCATGCCCTAGCTTCATTTGAACGTCCATTCTTTTGAGTTGTGCCACCTGTGTTTTTTCCCCAGAATAAACATCACTAAGACTTATTTTGTATATAAATCATACAAGTGTGTGCATAACAAATTTAATGTGAAAATTCCTCAATCTACACTTCCCACTAAACTAACAATATTGAGACTGGGTGTGTACAGAAAGAGCTGCCCATCTTTGTTAAATGCTGAAGTTTTATACTGATGTGTCCAAGTGTTTAATTTGCTTATTTAAAAAAGTCTCTTAATAAGCTTTTTATTTTTTATACATTTGTTATATTTTTTGATTTTTTTTATTTACTTTCTTTGTTAACTTTTTAAAAATATCATATATATATATATAATCAGGTATATAATTTTTTCCACTTCTTTTTCATTTCAGGCAACATGTTGTGGCCAGGAATTAACAAGCTGGATAACTTGATGATCAAAGATCCGATCACGAACGGTGAAGGAAATATCCTGAGTTTTGCCATTGTCATTTGTGTGATGGATTATCTGAATGCAGTTGGATTGGTTTCCTATGATATTGAATCCATAGCCATGAAGTTGATGGAAAAAAGTTGGTTTTCTTCTTTTCTTTTTTGACATTACATTTCAGCAGAACACATAGCGTAACGGTTATAGGTGTTGGTTCCCTAAGCTTCTAAAGACAATTATCTGGAGGTTGCAGGTTCAATCCTGACTACAGGCAAGTAACAATACAGGAATACTTAACACTTGTACCCAGTTATGACTAACGGAATCAGAACAGGCAACCGTTGTGGATTCAATAAAGGACGTAGTTCGAAGTTCCGAATAGGTTCCTGAGTTCAACAAACACCTGAAGAAGGCCGGAGGACATATCGGCTGAGATGTTGTGGAAATAACAATAAAGATGAAGACAATTGTCTGAAAACCCTTAATAATACATTTCTAAGATCTTTCTCATTTTTTTTCTTCTAAAATCTATTTGTTTATACAAAAGAAAAAATGGAAGAAATTCCTGAATTCACTTTATACATTTTTATTCTTAGACTTTTCTTGAAAAGAAAAAATTCATGCATAACAAAACTATTATGCTTAATAGAAATAACTATGGATCAATATTTGATACTTATTAAGCTTAGCATCATAAACTCAAAAGAAGATGAGAAGATTGTGTTGCACTATTCTTTCAAGCATAGAGGACCTATTTACTTACCTTGATAATCATTATCAATTATGCTGATTGTATGAGCTCCCTTGACTCTCTCTTGCCATCCATCCCTATCAGCCATCAATCTTAAGGTGGTCCTCTAGACAGCATCCAGTATCTATACAGAGCTGATGAATATAATTTTTTGCTGGTCAGCCAATCTAGTGTGTCTATGTGTAGTAGTCCATATGAGAATGTTGCTGATGAGTTCATCCTTACTTCTTCGGTAGTGCCCAGCATGTCTTCTTCATTTTGCTTGGATGGTTTGTGAGATGAGAGGTCAATGGCAATACAGCTGTTTTGTAGTGTGCTGCTTCCAAGATTTGTTCAAAACAGCATCCAGCATCCTTATATTGTTTCCATCTTGCTTTTTCGCCAAGCATTTTGTTTAAATCAAGGTAGTGCAACCATACAATAGTACTGACACAACTACAACTTGGAAGAACCCACGTTTTATTTTAGAAATCGGATTTCCATAAAGTTAGTAACTTGTCAATAGCAATCCATGCTTTTTCTATCTATAGATACATAACATCAAACCTGCACCTAAAATTACTACATGCACAAAATCTACCACTCAAACACAAACCACTCTACCAAAAAATATGAAATCTCCTACAAAATAAAGGTCACATAGATCTCCAATCTGTCACCAAAATCCATTAAAGACAGATTAAAAAAACTTCTCCCAAAAAGCCAGAACAAATCAAATAAATACCTGAGGCACTCACTGATCGATCTGCAAAAACCCATATCAACACCAAAGTGAACAATGAAAAACAAACAAAAAAAAAACATATTCAAACTACCCCCAGCCAAACTTGATAGAGTCCACCCCCTCTCAACAACAAAAATAAAACCATCAAAAAGGATTAATAAACAAGACCATATAAACAAAAACAATGCAATTCCCAAGGATCAACCAAAACCTTTTAATAGATCTTATAATGTAGAAACTGTGGATATGAAAACTGACAATAATTGCTGACCACAATTTAGCAGGTATATGAAAAAAGTATATCTGAAAGCAATCGGTATTTAAGCAAAAATATAAATAGATAATTGTTTTTTTCTTTTGTGAGCAAAAAAATGATAAATATCAAATAGAATTATTAGTATTGGATAACAATGCTTGAAACATTTTACTGTATGCAAACAAATGAACTCTAGATCATTTACGAATATAGTTACCTAAAAACTGCTAACTTACAAATCATGAATATAATATCTATATATGTATAAACAGGATTTGGCATTCAATAACCCACCAGGGTTGACATGCCATAAAACACAACTTAACCAATAACTGTTCTAGTTTATCCCGATGGTGGTTGGGAGTGGATATGACACTTAGCGTTCCAGCCTAATAGAGTGGACTCTAAGATGAATTTTTCAAATTGATTCTTCTTTTGTCTGACTTTAGTGGATGGTGAGTGGGACCCCAGCCCAGCTTGGCAGCCCAATCACCACTGTTCTTTTCAACTTCTGATAGCTCCCTTGTATATAGGGAGCCCTAACTTCCAAATAAAAAAAACACTTTTTCCACATGCCTTAAAAAAATGTCCCTATCTACTGACATCAGACCATACAACCACCAAAGACTTCTGTTTTTTTTACATACATTAAAAGGATTATCCTTTCATCCACTTTAAAAAACGTTTCTTTTTCTATTTTATTACCAATTAAATTTGTTTAACTATCCTTTTGATACTACTATACTCAAACATCCATGTACACTACACTTACAGATACCAACATGCATATATATGCTTTATAGGTTATGCCTATCCATATACTCATATAGATATACTCATGCTTACGTGGATATGCATTGCTGCATCTAAATATGTGTCCTCAGAGGCAAATGGGATTATAGTGTAATTGTGTGAATTGATAACAAATTATTATGCCTATCTATATACACATAATAATTGATAAATTGTTATGCCCATCCATATACACATAATAATTGCTAATAAATTATTATGCCTATTCGTATATGTTGTATACTCACATACATATACAGATATAAGTGGAAACATAATCAAACATAATTTATGAACTTCAATGAAGGAACTAACACACTTCTTTATAAAAATATATCTTTTACACTTTATTCTCGAAAGGGTTGATATTTCTGTGGTGTGTGAAAGATAGGTGGAGAGACATATACTCAGAGAGAGGACTTCTTTCCAAATCTTCTCCCAGGAGCCAGAGGATGCAGATGCTTGCACCTCCTTGCAAGCTCGTCAGAGACACCTCTGCTCGGCTGTGTGTCCCTCACTCGACTGCGATTCTCTGCACTCTATCTAAATCTGACCGCATGGTTCTCATCATGTGGTCTCCTTCCGGTTACACACCTGTTTGATCTGAGTGTCCTGATTGTTCTGTCCTGTTTACTAATCAAAATGTGACAGCTTACCAAAGCACACGGGGTTACTAGGAACGAACTGAAAATCCATGTCATATGTTATATAACATATATACATAATAATTGACAACAAATTATTATGCCTATCCATATAATCATAATAGTTGATAACCAGTTGTTATATTTACAAAGTAACATGAAAGCTTCTTTTGAATGAAAATTTTGGTTTTCAAGTCCTATTTCTCCAATATATATATATATATATATATATATATATATATATATATATATATATTTCAAAATGAATAGGTCCACTAAGAGATTTATATTTTTTAAAGAATTATTTATTTCATTCTTACATACATGTATGTTTCAATCTTGTTGTTTTCATCAGAGAACATTTTGTAATTTACTAGCCTTTTGCCAAAATGTAGCACAGGCCATAATAACGGGGCACCACGTGGGTGAGTTCAAGTTTCATTGGGTGCCCTATTCATATGACCTTGTACCAGCCTAGTAAATTAATAAATGTACTCTGATGAAAGTAATAGGCCAGAAACATCCACATATGTAAGAATGAGATAAATAATTCTTCATCATCATCATCATCACATTGCACCATCAGCACGGATATCCCTGACCCTCTCTTGCCACCCTTCTATCATTCATTGCTTCCAGCAGGTCTTCAGGGCCACATCCCATGTCAGCACAGAGCCGCTGTATGTAGGTGCTAGCTGGTTGTACTGCCTTTGCTCGTGCATGTGAAGTGGTCTACAGGAGTACATCACTGATGAGTTCAGTGTCCTGCATGACTGGTTCGTCTAACTTTGATAGTTTTCATGATGGGTGGTAGGTAGCTGTACAGCTTCTGCTTTGTTGGGTGCTGCCTCCAGAACTTGTTCAATATTGCTTGCAGCATTCTTGTGTAGTTACTGTCAAGCTTTTTCTCCATACGTTTAATTAGCGTTCATGTAGTGCATCCATACAGCAGTATCAACACAACCGCTGCTTGGAAGAAATTGCATTTTATTTTATGGGTCAGGTTTGACTTCCACATGACTGATAGCCTATTGATAGCTGTCCATGCCTTTAGTAATCACGTGTTGATGACTGTCTTGGTTGATGAGACATTGCTTCCTAGGTAGGTGAACTTGTCTACTAGTTTCAGAGAGCTACTGTTTAGTGTGGAGATGTTGCCTCTTTGATTAAGGCACATATATTCCATCTTGTGTGTGTTGACATGGTGGCTTATGCCTGCAGCTGCTCATTCCAGGGTTTCAGCTTGGGGGGGGTGCATTTGCCAGAAGCGCTATGTCATCGGTGTAGTCGGTGTCGGTAATTGTTTTTGCGGGGTACCTTCTGCTTCTTTCATTTGTTAGCTTGAAACCATTTTCTTTCTACTGATAAAATAAAATTGAATAATTCTTTAAAAAAATATAAATCTCTTTGTGGACCTATTCATTTTGAAATCTTTTTTTTTTTTCTCTCTTTTGACCAACAAAAAAAGAAAGAATTTTTACATATATATATATGTATATATATATATGGAGGAATTAATGATATATTAGAATTATCATGACTAGAAAATCCGGCAAACACCTACGTGCGACATACAGAACACTGAACGGCTGTTTTGACCTGTGCACTGCTGATGAGACCCAATAAGGTTGGAACAGCTGTTCAGTGTTCCGTATGTTGTACGTAGGTGTTTGCCGGATTTTCTAGTCATGATAATTCTAATAAATATTTATGTATATTTTTTTTTTGTACTGTCTTTCAGGCTACCAACAACAAATGAATTACATTCATGATGATGGTTCTTATAGCATCTTTGGTATTCAGGATGAAGAAGGCAGTGAAATTCTGACTGCATTTGTTATTCAAATTTTGGTCAAGGCGAGGTCTTATATTTATATTGATGACCGGAATCTTCAGAAATCCATTGCTTGGTTGAGGTCTCAGCAAAAGGATGATGGCTGCTACTTTGACAGGGGAGAGAGCTTCAAAAAGTCCAAGTATGAAAAAGAAACCAAAAAACTGAGGGTTATCCACACAGCAAAAATTTTGATTTCATTGTTAGAGTTTGGAACCCCACACTATGTGCGTGATAAATTTTTTTCTCTTTCTTTCTCATTCATCCTTTTTCTTTAACTCTCTAATTTTTTTCACTCCTTCTCTCTTTTTTATCTCACTCTTTTTTCTATTATTTTCTCTCTCACTCTTCTCTTATTCTCTCTCTCTCACTCTTTTTTCTCTAATTCCCTATCTCTCTCTCACTCTTTCTTCTCTTATTGTCTCTCTCTCTTTCTTCTCTTATTTTCTCACTCTCTTTTCTTATTCTCTCTCTCTCTCACTCTTCTCTTATTCTCACTCTTTCTTCTCTTATTATCTCTCTCTCTCACTCTCATTCTATCTCCTTCTCTTATTCTCTCATTCTCACTCTTTCTTTTCTTATTCTCTTACTCTTTCTTATTCTTTCTCTTATTCTCTCTCTTCTCATATTCTCTCTCTCACTCTCCACCCTGTGAGGGAAGCTTAAAATACACCCACTGCATCCTCTACAGAGAGGTGGAACCTCCCTCCCTGCAACCAAAAAGAGTGACCTGCATATGACACTAAATTCATCTTGAGTGTGTGTGGAGTATTCCTTTATTGCCATTACTCCCAGGTTCACTCTGACCCAGAGTTGGAGTACCTGTTAGAGTGAATCTATGGATAAAGGAAATTTGTTTGAAAATTATTTATATTAGATAGGAATAGTTTCTTGAAATCATATAATGATATACAAATCATTAGTATTTGAGAGAAATACTTGAAACCATACAACTGTGCAAAAATTATTTGTATTAGATAGGAATTATTGAAACCATAGAACCTTGTGCAAATTATTTGTATTTGATAGGAATACTTGATATAACAGTGGGGAGAGTCTCTATGGTGTAGTGGCTAACATACTGGACTGTGACATTTAGTAAGCAAGTTCAAACTACCAGTCATACTATTACATTAATTTTTGGACTAATACTCTTAAGAAAGGTATGAATCCCCTTATCCCCTCAGTTTTTATCCATGCCTCCCACCAGACAGGATTTGACACCAGATCTTTTTTATTACGGATATTTAGAGAAGGGGGTGGTCGGGCACGAGCCCTGCTGGTTTATGCTGGTCATAGGCTCACTTAGTGCAATGTGAGCCAGATGATACAGCAGGGTCATTTGGCTTACTTATGGGTTAAATAGTACTTCTGTTATTTTTTACAAAGACTACTTTGGCGTTAAATAACTCATGAAGGGTGATATACCATTAAACAAAGAAACCAAACTATTGATACAAAAAAAAAACCTCTAATGAAACTATTGATACAAAAAACAAAGAAACCAAACTATTGATACAAAAAAAACCCTCTAATGAAAAAACTACATAAAAAATATAAAAATACAATGAATGTGATTCTCTAACCTGTAGATATAAAATAATTTCAGAAGGTTTAAAATCAATCAGTCAATCTCTCTCTCACACTCATTTTCCTCACTTTCCTTCCATTCTCTCTCTCTCTCTCTCTCTCTCTCTCTCTCTCTCTCATTATTATTCTAAAGAAAATTTAGAATATAGAAATATGTGAGTTTTTACATAATGCCCTGATTTAATTAAATATTAGTGTATGAAACAGCATTATAAGGTGAGGGTCAAGGGTAAAGTTAAGCAATCTTGGGAATGTAGTTGCGCCCTCCGTGTAATAGCTATTGAAAAGAGAGCCTTCAGGTCACGCTCGATTAAGGTCGCCAACTTTACTTTAGTGTATGAAAAGATGTATAAAAAAAGATATTTGATTCTACTGCCCAAAACATGTTTAATCGAAGCTGGTCACTCGTGTCTTGAGCTAAAACCCTAGAACTTTACAATCAGTATGATTATGCTGCTTTAAAACTCAAACTAAATTAGAACCAGACTACCAACAATGGAAAACTTTCAGAAAAGCTAAGATGATTAAAAGATATATGTAGAGCATTACATAAGCTTAAAATAACATGGAGGAACACTTGAGAGGTTTTCTGTGAAACCCTGATCTTGAAAGGGATAAGAAAAATTATAGTCCCAATGAGAGAACATCAAAATTTATTAATGACTGATAATTAAGTCGGCATGATAACCTTGTGGACCCCTTCACATGGACGAGCAAAGGCAGGACGACCAGCTAGAACCTACATACAGCAGCTCTGTGCTGATATGGGATGTAGACCAGAAGACCTGCCAGAAGCAATGGACGATAGAGAAGGGTGGCGAGAAAGGGTCAGGGATATCCGTGCTAATGGTGCGACATGATGATGATGATAATCTTCAGTGTAGTAGATTTTTTTTATTCCACTCTTCATCCTTGAGGATTGTAAATGAAATTCCCAGGTTACCAAATAGTCATCTGAAGAAGGTTGGAAAGTACAATGGTCAATATATTTTGATCAAAACAAAACAAAGCAATGAATTTCATTTGATTAGAGTACTATAATAAAAGAAACAATCTCAATAGATCAATGTATAATTATAATAGTGATAATATCTCATGTGAAGAAACAGGGGAAATGTTGTGACTAAAACAACCAAGATGAGGATACTAGTCTGAATAAATCAGGGTATAATAATAATAATGATAATTCCTCATGTGAAGAAACAGGGGAAATTGTTGTGACTAAAACAACCAAGATGAGGATACTTGTCTCAATAGATCAGTGTATAATAATAAGGATAATTCCTCATGTGAAGAAAAAGGGAAAATGCTGTGACTAAAACAACCAAGATGAGGATACTAGTCTGAATAAATCAGTGTATAATAATAATAGTGATAATTCCTCATGTGAAGAAACTAGGGAAATATGACTAAAACAACCAAGATGAGGATACTAGTCTCAATAGATCAGTGTATAATAATAATAGTGATAATTCCTCATGTGAAGAAACAGGGGAAATGTGACTAAAACAACCAAGATGAGGATACTAGTTTGAATAAATCAGTATATGATAATAATGATAATTCCTCATCTCAGAAAATTTTCAACTCTTATATTTGACATTTGTTGACAAATTTTTATTTTCTTTATTTAATTTGTAGAAATTTCTTTATTTCAGGATCCACTCATAGACATGGGCTTCAAATGTTTGCAGGCTCATGAATCGGAGGACATGTATATGTTGTCTCTTTATGCATATGCCTTCTCCCTTTATGGCCTTGATGAACAAGAAACAGACAAATATCGAAGAGAACTGGAAAGCAAATCGATCAGTCAAGGTTAAAAAAACAACTTTTTTTTTCTTTATTAAATCTTATGATATATTTTGAAGGGTGAGAAGAAACATGTCAAAAAAGAAATATGCCTTTTTATGTTCACTTTTTGATAAATATCCTTGGGAAAGGTATGAACCCCCTTATCTCCCCCCGGTAGAGGTTAAATAGTATCAATACCTGTGCAGAACCTGTTGAATTTCTGTATGTCTTTGCATTTTGGATTGTTGAGAAGAGTTTCAACTGGTTATGACAATTTGTATATGAGAATATGACTTTATTTTTGGCTAAAAATTAATGTTTACATAATCTTTTTTACCCTGATGATTAGGGTTGTAGAATACGCCTACTGCATCTCAACACGGGGGATAACACCACCTCCTAACCACCCAACAAGGCTACCTGTTGGCTGTGGGTGGAGACTTGAAATTCTTCAGGATGAAATCCTGGTGACTGAGCAATCTTAGTAGTCACATGACTTGCAACACTCCACTTTTGCTCTTACTGAGCTAGATGGTGGTTAGATAGGCCTGATCTAACCAACTGGCTTGTCATGCCAAGCCGTAGCACCTATATGATCATGCTGACCATATTCTTCTAAATGCTCTTGTATCTAACATATCCAACTCTATTTTGTCTTAAAAGTGCAAGAATACAATGGTTGGGAGTCAAGTGGACTGAGATGATGTTACTTGAAATCATTTAAACTGTGTGCAAACATGTCAAAAAAGAAATATGCCTTTTTATGAAAAATTTTTTTCTCAGTTTCCATAAATAACCACAATTATTTATTATGTACTATTAAATACATTTTGTTCCCTCTCATAAAAATAAAATGACTTTAAAAACATATTAGATTGAAAGAGTAAAACATATTGAAGGTCTTTTGAAATCAACTAGATTATAGTGATTCAATTACAGTGAATTAAAGTTTTTATATATTTAATAAGTAAAGTTGTCGAGGGCACCCAGAAAGCTCTTTTCAGTAGCTACTATACCGAGGTGTAGGGGAGGACGCTACTCATTTCCCTGGATTGCTCTACTTTACCCTCGATATGTACCTTATACTGCTAAGTGTTAAGCAAGGAAGTATCAAGGTCATTTCTATTAATGCTCTTTAGTATTTGCTATGTCTCTTTATATATAATCATTAGAGTGAATCAAAGTTTTGATGGATTTAATGAATAATTGTAATGCATTTCTATAATAAATATTTTTCTATAGTAATTCCAAAGCATATTTATAGTAAAACATTAGCTAGATGGAGTTACCATTACCACTTGCTTAACTTCACTTGTACTATACACAGGGCACCTCGGGTAGTGTTATGGTTAGCAAGCTTGACTAGCAAACCAACAAGAGTGAGTTTGAGTCTCATTGGGTGCCCCATTCAATCGGCCTTGTGCCACATCGAAGCAAAGAGCTTCGTAAATTACTGTACTATACACAGGGGACAGTTTAATGTGAGTGTTATTTCTGCCACACCCTGTATAACATCACAAGAAAATATAGATTAATAACACCATTTGTTAATTTCGGTAAATAATCTTAGTTATTTGTTCTATGATAATGTTTGGACATTTTTCTCCCATTCTGAAAATTTTTTTATTTTATATTGAGCTTAAAAATGGTCTGGATCTAAAGAGCCAGACTTATTCATGAATTCATTTATATAAAAATAAAAATATTCAAAAAACTATTTGTGCTGGTGTTACGTATTGACCTTTGACTGCAGGTTAGTGTAGATTTTGTAAACAGTATATGCAGCTGTGTCTTAAGGTAAACAAGGTTGTGCTGGAAGGAAAAATGTGTGGAGGTCCAGAATATATATACCGATGGAGTTTTCAACTCCAAGGTCAGTTGGGGAGATATGTCAGCCAAGGGGCTATATGGCCCCTGGGTTGAGAACCTGCTCTGTATCAAACCTCCCATGATAGAAGCAAGGCTCTGGATATGTCTGTCCCAACCTGGTGTCAATCATAGCAGTCTGACTCTCTCTCTCTCTCACATACAGTCATTTTGCCACAACTTTGGTAATAATAAAGAAGAGATCTTTATAAACAAGTGTTGTTGTCATTTCACCCCCATTATACAATACCAGAGTTGGACTGAAAGAGTTAATGTTATGTAATAAATTGGCAAAATCTATAATTGACATGAAGTGTAAGTTAGTTTGAACTAAAAAATGTGGAAAAATTCTGTTGTGTCATTTGCATTTGACAGCATATGAACCTGAGGCCATGGCTGGTATTGGATAGTCACAATCACATGATGAAACAGTTGTAGAATATGCAAAGATATTGTTAGTAGGTTCCAAAATGTTGATGAGCACACAATGTAATAATGGATGTGCATAATATTTTCATCTATTAAATCACTCTTCGATGTACGTATATATTATGTACAGAAAAAATGATAAATTGATATGCGCACAAATATAAATTGGTGGTTATTTTTCCTAGAAAGAAATTTTCTCTGGATTTACAGCACGCACCTACAGAAAAAGAAAAGAGTTGGACGTGTCATCATCAATCACCATGTGGAGGGCTGAATGATCATTAGCCATCATATGGGAGCAGAGAGCTATCTAACATTATTAAATACTACCTGTGATATTGGGTTACTTAAATAACTTTTTTACGATATGAAGCATGGTAAAAAAGAAAGTTAAAATTAAAGAATTTTTCGTTTTTTTCTTCTACAGGAAACAGCAAATATTGGATGGAATTGAACAGACATGATAAGGATTCTGCTGTAACGTCTTTGGATATTGAAACGACTTCTTATGCTTTATTAGCCCTTCTGGGTAATGAGGTTGTGAGCAGTTGGCAGGATCTGAAACCAATTATTCATTGGTTAAGTGAACAGAGAAAGCCAATGAAAGGATTCATTACTTCAAAGGTACATGCTTGATTTCTGGTTTTATACCAAACATTATGGATAGATGTTTTTGTTAAGATTCAGTTTCGTGAACTCACCATAATTTTTATGTACAGTGTGTCTCAATATATGTGGGACCCATGTGACAGCCCTATTATTTCTGTCCACTCAGTAAATGTATATATACTGGGTGTCTCAATATACATGGGACCCATGTGACTACTAATAACTCTACTAATGATAATGTTGTGTTGGCGACCATAGTTGAGGGTGACCCGAAAGCTCCTTTTTCAATAGCTACTACACTGAGGTGTTGGGGAGGGTGCTACTCCTTTCCCTGGATTGCTCCACTTTACCCTTGATCCTCATCTTATAATGCTGAGTGTTAATCAAGGTGGCATCAAGTACCATTTTTTGAGTTTTTGGTATGACTTGACCTGAGATTGAACCCCGGTCTCCTGGACCATTGGCAAACACTCTAACCAATTGATAGGACCGTGTGCAAAAAAAACTCTTAAAAAGCAACTATACAAAAAAATGGTTCGATGAATTTGAAAATAGTATACTATAACAACTATTAATCCTTGATCACAATTCCTGGGACAAGAAAGGAAAAAAATATTTTGCATCATTACTTATTTAGAGACAAAATCATTCAAAACTGTGCAAGGAAAATTTTGCAGGAAGTTTAACTTAACAATTATTCCCCCAAAAGCTAAATTTATCATTGGGTACACAAGTTTCAAGCCACAGGGTCAGTAAACAACCTTAACAAGAAGGTAGAAAATCTCAGATTTGGCAGGAAGTTGACTGCAAGATGTCCTGACAATGTGGATCAGGTGAGAGATTCTGTTGGAAAGAGTCCTAAAAAGACCTTCCCAAGAACTTGGTCTTTCACTTGCACTGTTGGATAAAGTCAATCAATTTCTGCCTTTGTCATCTAGTTTAACCTTTCTGAAGTGATATGATTACTTTTTAAGACTCAAATGAAAGACAGCTTGATGCAATAGGAATTATCATATCAATGGGTTGCATCTATTTTGAGACACCTTGTATATGTATTTTTCTTTTAATTGGATTTACTTCTCTCATCTGTGTTCTTTTTATTTATGACATTTCAACCAAGTACCATCCAACCTTCTTCTGGTAACGTTGAATTAATTCAACGAGTGGCAGCTGGTGTCTATGACTCAAATGAAATAAAAAAAATATTAATAAAATATCCATCTAATAAAATGCAGGAAACACAGTCATTTTGTCAGAGAATGTAACACCCCATTAGTGAGACTTAGAATACACTGACTGTATCCCCCTTCCCAAAAAAATAAGGTGTGCTGAGTTAGACACTAAATTTCATCTGGTGACAAGGCTCCAGTTCTAGAGTTCTGGAGAACCCCTTCTTTACCATTACTCCCTAGTCCACTCTGACCCAAAATGGTAGTACTGTTAGGATTCCATCAATGGGTCAAAGAAATCTCTTTAAAAATTATTCATATTCGATAGAACTGTGTGCAAAAAAAAAACTCTTAAAAAGCAACTACACAAAAAAATGTAAATATGAATATACAATGAATGCAATTCCCTAACCTCCAGGCATAAAATAACTATGGATGTATTGACATGCCATGAAAATCAATCAATCAGTAGAAGAATGTAATTTGATCTTTTGCTTAATACACTTTCTTTCAGAAATTTTTCTCAGAAAATTGGTTTAGTTTATTTAACAGTCTATCAACTTATTTAATGCCGGAATTTGGGTCATTTGTAAATGTTCGATTCCAATAATAAGTATATTAGCAATGTTCCATTGCAATTACTATTCTTTTAATCACTCTATAGTATTAATCATTTTTTGCAGTTATGTGATATCAAGTATTCCAAATGATTACTTTCAAATTATTGCTGTTAGATAGGAATACTTGAAATCATATAACTATACAAGCAAATGATTATTATCAAATAGAAATAGTTAATTGAAATCATATGATTGTGCATAAATTATTAGTATTAGATAGGAATACTTAAAACCATAAAATTGTGGGCAATTTTTTTGTATTAGTAATATGATATCAGATATTCTTGTGTGCAAATAAAATACAAAAAAAAATGTGATAGAACATTGAAAATATGAAGTTATGGTTATAATCAGAATTTGCAAATGAATCCAATTTCAGCATTAAATAACCCATAAGGAGTTGATATGCCATTAAACAAATAAACCAAACCAAATCTTTATAAATGAATCCAATTTCAGCATTAAATAACCCATACGGATTTGATGTCATTAAACAAATAGACCAAACCAAATCTTTAGAAATGAATCCAATTTCAGAATTAAATAACCCATAAGGAGTTGATATGCCATTAAACAAATAAACCAAACCAAATCTTTATAAATGAATCCAATTTCAGCATTAAATAACCCATACGGATTTGATGTCATTAAACAAATAGACCAAACCAAATCTTTAGAAATGAATCCAATTTCAGAATTAAATAACCCATAAGGAGTTGATATGCCATTAAACAAATAAACCAAACCAAATCTTTATAAATGAATCCAATTTCAGCATTAAATAACCCATACGGATTTGATGTCATTAAACAAATAGACCAAACCAAATCTTTAGAAATGAATCCAATTTCAGAATTAAATAACCCATAAGGAGTTGATATGTCATTAAACAAATAGACCAAACCAAATCTTTAGAAATAAATGTCTAATTAAAATTGTATATTAAATGGATAGTAGATATAGCTTAATTTGTCAATAATGCATTTTTGGGATTTTTAGGCCTGGAGTGACTGGGAGTCCCCCACATCTAGTCAAGTCCAGTCTGCTGGAGCTGTAAAATACACTCACTGCATCTCTGCAGAGGGGTAAGACACTCCCCATGAGTTTTCTGGATATGACACTAAACAATCTGATGGTGATGCTCCATTAATGCTAGAGCTTTGAGGAATGTGGAGTACCATTTCATTGCCATCACTCCCAGGTCCACTTTGACCCTGAATGATAGCACATGATAGGATCCTATCTATAGGTCAAATAGAACTGTCTGACATTTAAACTGAGTGCAAACAAATGACTTACATTGAATTGTTGGAAATAGAACTGTTTGATAATTTAACTATGTGTAAACAAATGACCGATGTTTAATTGAATTATTAGTGATATATAGCAATACTTGGAACCAATTAACTCTATGCAAACAAATGAGTAATGAAAAATAGAATTATTAGTGTTGAATAGCAATGCTTGCTTGAAACCATTTAACTGTGCATAAAAAAATGATCTGAGGCTTGTTTAAAAATCTTAACAAAATGTGTTTACAAATCCTATATATTTAATATATATGTAAAAACAGGATTTGGCATTAAATAACCTACAATGATTGATATGCCATAAAACCCAATCAAACCAAATCATATATATTTAATATATATGTATAAAGAGGATTTGGCATTAAATAACCTACAATGGTTGATATGCCATAAAACTGAACCAAACCAAATCATATATATTTAATATATATGTATAAAGAGGATTTGGCATTAAATAACCTACAATAGTTGATATGCCATAAAATCCAACCAACTCAAATCATATATATTTAGTATATATGTAAAAACAGGATTTGGCATTAAATAACCTTCAATGGTTGATATGCCATAAAACCCGAGCAAGCCAAATCACCTCTGGTCAGAACAAGAATTAAATTGTCTTTTTTTTTCCTCACAGGATTCAATGATTGCTTTTCATGCCATCACCAATTATGCACTGATGTGGACCCAAAGGCAAGAAGTTCCAGACTTAGATATCAAAATTCTTGATGGAACAGATTTGAAAAAGACTTATCAGCTTTCAGAAAAAAATCCCTTTGAATTATTGGCTTTTACAACCAAATCCTTTCAGAACAAAATACGAGTTGAAGCCGAAGGCTACGGGTGTGGCATGATACAGGTAAATGCACAATTTCTAGCTTGTTAACCATTACACTATTCAAAGTGTCTCCAATTATTCACTAACCATGGCTTTATTTTGGTACGAGTTTGGGGCACCCCGTGATGATTTGCTAGCCTAGCTTGTTAACCATTACACCATGTGAGGCACCCTTAGTTATTTACTAAACATAGGTTATGAGTATGTGGCACCCAGTGAAGACCAAACTCCTCTATCCATGTCTATACAAATATAACTGGGCACTGACTCTCTCAATGGATCTGTGGGTATCATGCATCACACTTCATAGATGTAGTCAAATGGTGGATTAAAGTGACTGTGGGGGGATTCCCAATGGTGTAGTGGCTAACGTGATGGACTGCAACCTTAAAGTAAGAGAGTTCAAACTCCAGTCGCACTATTATGTTCACTTTTTGATAAATATCCTTGGGAAAGGTATGAACCCCCTTATCTCCCCCCGGTAGAGGTTAAATAGTATCAATACCTGTGCAGAACCTGTTGAATTTCTGTATGTCTTTGCATTTTGGATTGTTGAGAAGAGTTTCAACTGGTTATGACAATTTGTATATGAGAATATGACTTTATTTTTGGCTAAAAAATAATGTTTACATAATCTTTTTTACCCTGATGGCTAGGGTTGTAGAATATGCCTACTGCATCTCAACAGGGGGATAACACCACCTCCTAACCACCCAACAAGGCTACCTGTTGGCTGTGGGTGGAGACTTGAAATTCTTCAGGATGAGATCCTGGTGACTGAGCAATCTTAGTAGTCACATGACTTGCAACACTTCACTTTTGCTCTTACTGAGCTAGATGGTGGTTAGATAGGCCTGATCTAACCAACTGGCTTGTCATGCCAAGCCGTAGCACCTATATGATCATCCGGACCATATTCTTCTAAATGCTCTTGTAGCTAACATACCCAACTCTATTTTGTCTTAAAAGTGCAAGAATGCAATGGTTAAGAGTCAATTGCGCTGAGATAGTGTTACTTGAAATCATTTAAACTGTGTGCAAACAAGTAATTAATATCAAATAGAATTATTAGTGTTACATAGTAATTCTTGAAATCATTTAACTGTGTGCAGACAAATGATTTATATCAAATTAGATAGAAGTACTTAATGAATAGAATTATTAGTGTTAGATAGCAATACTTGAAACCATTTAAATTGTGTGCAAACAAGTTATTAATATCAAATAGAATTATTAGTATGTCATAGCAATTCTTGGAACCATTTAACTGTGTGCAGACAAATGAATAATATTCGATTAGATAGGAGTACTTGATGAATAAAATTATTTGCGTTAGATAGAAATACTTGAAACCATTCAATTATGTGCAAACAAATGAGCTCTAACTTGCTTGAAAATAAAGTTATCTACAAAATGGATTTGTAGGTTACTATTATAAATAGGATTTGGCATTGAATAACCCACAAAGGTTTGATATACCATTAAACCAAATAAACTTATTTTTTCTTCTGTTTCTTCCCCAATTGAACCTTCTACCCATTGCAGACATCATTGGTATACAACATGTACACAGTGACTCAAATACAAAGCTTCCATCTGTTTGTTGCAAATCACCATGACCATAACAATTGTGCAGAGAGAAAAGTCAAGATTTGTTGTCGGTAAGTTGGGCATTAAATAAAAACTAAAAAAAAAAACAGTTTTATTATTTTCTGTTTCACTTTTGATAGTTTTTGAAAACTTTTCAAAACATAATGTAAAAATAATGTCTTTTATTTATTTATTTTGTTGTTTTTGTTGTTATGAGTAAGTACTGGCCGACACATATAAGATAAGAGATATTTTGTTCAGAAGAGAAATACAGTTGTTTTGTTTTCAGACACCATCTAGAGCAAGCACCACTCTAAATAGTCCTCAGACCAGTTCCTCCGGTGAGGCATTCCAGCCATTCCACAACAGTTTTTATTTATTTAAATTTGTTTATAGGCTACCTTCGGAGACCACTAAACTTGATGTCAAGTAACATTTAGAGAATCTATATTATAGATAATTGCA
Source organism: Sepioteuthis lessoniana (assembly GCA_963585895.1). NCBI lineage: Eukaryota > Metazoa > Mollusca > Cephalopoda > Myopsida > Loliginidae > Sepioteuthis > Sepioteuthis lessoniana. Next base: position 13,817,552 of record OY757932.1, on the reverse strand, counting down.
AATAAATAAATAAATAAATAAAAAATGCTCTAGAAATAACAGTTAATTGCTATCTTCCTTGATAAATTATAATGATCAGGTGAGAGAGAAAATACAGACTTTATATTTAGTTGGAAATTAGTTTATTCTAAGTTGGTGTAATTTAATGACATTGCACTAACAAAAATCTCTCTTGGATGTACCATTTTTTGCTTTGATATAACATACATACAAAAATCAGTTCAGTATCATCATCATGTCGTGCCGCCAGCACGGATATCCCTGACCCTCTCTTGCCACTTCTCCCTATCGTCCATCGCCTCTGGCAGGTCGTCAGGACTACATCCCGTATCCTCACATACCTGCTGTATGTATGTTCGAGCTGGTTGTCCTGCTTTTGCCCAGCCATATATGGGTGTCCATAGGAGTATATCACTTATGAGCTTGTCCCTGCTTCTCGAGCAGTGTCTTGCATGTCTGGTTCATCTAACTTGGATAGTTTTCATGATGGGAGGCAGGTGGCCATATAGTTGGTGCCTTGTGGGGTGTTGCCGCCAGGACTTGTTCAATATTGCTCGCAGACAGCCTACCAAAAGAAACCCTAGCAGCAATAACGATTCTTTATAGAAACACCAAAGTGAAAATACATTCACCAGATGGAGACACAAAATACTTTGACATTGTAGCAGGAGTTCCATACCTCTTTATCATCTGTCTAGATTATGTGCTTAGAACATCGATTGATAAAATCAGAGAAAACAGCTTCAAGCTGACAAAGAAAAGAAGCAGAAGATATCCCACAAAAAAAAGTTCAGTATAATATAGATTAATTTCAAATAAATAAGAACTATTTTCTAGTTAACATTTGATCGTTATTTCTCACAAGAAATTGTAATAATCAAGATGATGTGGCATTTTTAGTTTTTTTATGGTAACATACATACAAAAGTCAGATCAGTATAATATGGATGATTTGCCATTTTTTTTGGTGTTACAAAACATGGTATTTTTATAGTATGTGGACTACTACCTTTGTTTCTACTGTAGTGTACAGACCATCGCATCATTTTTATGCAGTGTGTACTCTACCACATTGTTTTTAATATCTTACAAAATTGATTTAAGGAAAAATTTAAGAAAAAAAACTCTTGACTCAACCGATTTAAATACACAAGTATAGCCATAGTGGTGAGTAATCACTAATAGGAAGACTCATGACTAAAATGCTTAGACCTCATACAAAAATATAGTAGACCTCAAATACTGAAGAAGACCACATACTATAATAGCTCTAATTTGTAGACATTAAAAGAAATATTATGGCACAGATTCACACTATATTAAAGATTTCAGAGGTGCTTCCATCAATGAAAAATTTTGATTTCATTTTTTCCTTAGCATTTTCCATCAAAAATAGTCATGATGAGATTGCAGGATTTCAACTGGCACTCATCTTTTTTCTTTTTAATTTCAATTTTGATATCCAGCCACAAGCATTCTATTTCTTAAGTGTGTCCAATATTTGGATCCACAAAGTTAGCTTGATGAATTACTGTTTTGTAACAATAGCGGATGTTATCTAAATAACTGTAGGTTGGTCGCTCGTCAGAGGAGCAACTGAACAAATTTGATATTTTTATTTCATGATTTAAGTAAGTATTTCTTTGTCACATCTTTAGACAACAAAATATCGACAATCCAAACTTTTTTAATGCAAATAACCAAGGTCTGTTAATCTGAGCACTGTGATACTTTTTATTTAATCTAATAGCTCAAATAACTGAAATATACAAAAAGAACCATAGACTTGAGCAATAACTGTCAATTCTGACAAAATGACTCCTTGTGAGATGCATGGCTGAAATAACTAAAATATACTGATTAAGCCATAAGCTTGACCAATAACTCACAATACTGACAAAATGACTTACTCTGAGATGCATGGCTCAAATAACTAAAATATACTGGTAGAGCCATAAACTTGACCAATAACTTACAATACTGACACAATGACTCTCTGGGAAACGTGTGGCTCAAATAACTAAGGTATTGACTCACAATCTTGACATGATGGATATTTGTCTCTGCCTCCCACCAGACAGGACTTGACACAAGGTCAATGACTTGAAGGTTGGCTTATAGTGGGGGTTAGGGGAGGAGAAGGTTGGGTATTAGCCGAGGCTCGAACCCTGCTGAACTTTGCTGGTCATTGGCTTACTTAGTGCAATGTGAGCCTGATGAGCCTAGCTGAACTTGGACTTGAACATGAGTCCAGGCATGGATGCCTGAATATAACTTGAGCTGGACCAAGAGGTCCAGTGCTATACTTGCTGGTCAATAACTGTTCACCCGAAGGTGGCCAAGCCAAAAGGCCGAGAAGCGATCTTGACATAATGACTTAGGTAGACCTCATGCTAAAATATGGTAGACCTTAAATACAACAATAGCAGCCAACACATATATAAAAATTGAATCATCATGATATATATTAATGAACTAAACAAGCCAAACCCTAATGATGTTGCCAGTTTTCTTTAAATGCTTTCCTGAATATTTTGTTTTTTAGATACACTGGAACAGATGATAGGACAAATGTTGTAATTATGGAAGTGAAAATGGTTACAGGTTGGATTCCACAACAAATTCTTGATGTAAGTCTTATTCCCATCTTCTCTTCTCATTTTTATCTTTTTAAAAATCTTTTTTTTATTTAAATATGTTCAATCAGTTTTCCACAGTTACAGATACGACATTCTGATTCCTAGACAGAATTGCCAAGTGACAATTCTTTTGCACTCAGCAGACTGTGCAGATACTACATTCTGAGAAAGACAAAGAAAATATGTACTTACCCAACCCCTCTGCCACAGGAAGGATGTGACACAAGGTCAATTTTTAAGCAGAGTAGGTTTGAATTGAATTGACTTATTGTCTAACCAAAGCTAAATAACCCAACCTGTCCTATTTTCTCATAAGAGGGAGAGAACAAGTGGATTTATGCCCTTCCTAAGGGCATTAGCACAAAGTGAAATGTTAGCAGTCTCATCCAGGACTTGAACTTCAGGTGCTGGTTCTATTTCCTATGAGAAAGAAAGTAAGAAACAAACAGAAAAATCCATATTCATTATATAAATATATATAATACTCTTTCTCTCGTGTATAAAGAAGGCAAGCATTTATTTGTTGGTATGTTTAGTATTTGTTTTCTGTAACTTCAAAATAAACAGTAAATAGTACAGTGTAACCCGGATATAAGAGAGATTTTCTCTGCTCCCAAATTAGAGCCTGTGTTACCTAAACAAAATAGACCAAAACTGGATATAAGAGAAACCAGGACATAAAAGAGACTCGGATATAAGAGACTTATTCTCCGGTCCCGACCACTCTCTTATATCCGGGTTATACTGTATTTCAAAATAAAGGTGACATTGAGTCTCCAATTTCTTAAATAGTATTAAGATCAAAACAAGGGGTGTCTCAGTAGTGTTGTGGCTAACATGCTGGACTGAGACATCAGAGTAAGTGAGTTCAAACTCCAGATACACTATTATGTTCACTTGGGAAATGTACGACATCTTTATCCCCACCCCAGCTATGGGTTAAATAGTACCACTACTGTCCTTCTACAAGGATGGCTTTTGCATTAAATAACCTACAAAGGTTGATATGCCATCTAACAAAGAAACCAAATGAAAACTCAAAACAAGACATGAAAAAAAAAAAAAAAAAAAGAAATATAGAATATGAGGCAAGGTAAAAAAAAAAATTCTTTCTTTAGATATTTTTTATTTAGTATATACAATTGATATAAGTTTGATAATTATCTCTGCATTTTTTCCCCTTTTTTTCAGCCAAAGCACCTGAAAGATATTGGCGTGAAGAAACATGAAATGACAGAAGACTATGTTTATTTGTATTTTGATGAAGTGAGTTTTTCTCTTCTTCCAAATTGTTTTCACCAGTTGATTTTTGTTTAGAATTGTCAGTGTATAATAATATTTTTTTAGGATTGTCAGTGTATAATAATAAGTTGTTAGCAACCATAGTCAAGGGTGACCCAAAGGCTCCCTTTTCAATAGTTACTACACCAAGATATAGGAAAGAGAGCTACTCCTTTCCCTGGATTGCTCCACTTTACCATTGATCCATACCTTAAAATGCTAAGTGTTAATCAAGGGGGCATCAAGTACCTTTTTTTTTTAGTCTTTGGTATGACTCGACCTGGTATTGAATCCTTGTCTCCTGGGCCATTGGCAAATTGGTAAAAAAATATCTTGTATTCTGTAATGGCTTCCCCCCCACCAACTGGGTGTGGAAAACATTTTTGTAGGAATGATTGACAAATAGCAGGTCAAAATTCAAATCTTTGGCTATGTAAAATTATGTGTGGCATTGTGGTTGGCTGTGAACAGTCATGTGAATTTAAAGAAAAGTAGAGAGTTAAGTTTTAAACATCAAAGGAAACATATTTTGGGGCTTAAGTGAGACCCTTCCCTACTCATTGGGAGTGAGTAGACAATCTTTAAAAGAATGATTCTTTCCTCCATTGACTGAACAAAAAATCTCACATCTTTTTTTGTGAAACTGTATAAAAAGAACTCTTAACATCCAGTGTGAATGAATTTTTGTTAGATGTTTGTTCTTTTGTCACTGAGATCAAGTGACAACCTCTTTTGTCACCTTAACTTTTCTCTGACCTTCTTTGCAAGAGAACCACAATGTAACACTTGCTACCTTAATTTCTCTTTTTATTTTTTTGTACATTTATTTTCACCTTTTCATCTGTATATTTATATCTAAAACTGTTTAAAGAAGGAACGATTAGTTTGTTGGGCAATTCATATGAAGCGACTAACCAACATGACCTAATTTTTTTAATATTAAAGGAAAATGTTGAGGTCATTGCGATACAAAATTTCACTCATCAACTTGCTAAAACTTCTCATTGTTATTCACTTGGATAAAGTTTGAGTGTGCAAAGTGTTTAAAAAAAAATTGATATAATTTCAAGTGATAATAACTTGGCTGTTTCTCATTCAAATGATTTCAAATTTTAACAGCATCTGCTGAAACAACTCCAAATTCTGCTCGTTTTTTTCCATATAGAAATGCCTTTTACTGAAAAAGAAAAAATCGTCTAAACATTAAACAGAGAATTTTGATTGGTTTGGTTTCTTTGTTTAATTGGTTTCTTTGTTTAATGTTTATATTTCATATATAATAATATCATATATATATATATATATATATATATATATATATATATATATATATATATGTTTATATATCATATATATTTTTTCTTTGTTTAATGGCATATCAACTTTTGTAGGTTATTTAATCCCAAAGCCATTCTCCTAGAAGAACAGTAGTGGTACTATTTAACTCATATCTGGGAGGATAAAGGGGTTCATACCTTTCCCAAGGGTGTTTGCCTGAAAGTGAACGTAATAGCGCGACTGGAGTATGCACTCGTTTACTATGAGGAGTACGAACTCACATACTACGATTCCGCAGTCCATCGCTTTAACCTTTACACCACGAGGACACCCCCCCACCGAGAATTTTGAGTTGTTCCTACGTACATAGTTAAAATTTAGGACCATTTGAACAAGAATTAGTCAAATTATTAGATCATGAAATGATATCAATCTTTGTTAAAGTCCCCGTGTACACATGGTATACCCGCAAAATATCAAGTTTTCTGAAACACCTTTTACTTAGTGATATAGCCAAAACTAAAAAAATATATAAGAAGCTGAGACTCTGCAGAGGAGTAAGATTTTCCCCAACCAGTGTCCTGGATATGATATTAAACCATCTGATGATAAGGCTCCAGTGCTGAATCTTTGGGGAGTATGGAGTACCTCTTCACTGTCATTACTCCCTGGGCCTCTCTGACCTGAAGTGGGGGAACCTTAAATGACCTGCAATGGTTGATATGTGGTAAAACCCAACCCAACCAAACCAAATCATATATATTTAATATATATGTATAAAGAGGATTTGGCATTAAATAACCTATTATGGTTGATATGCCATCAAACCCAACCAAACCAAATCATATATATTTGATAGGTATAAAGAGGATTTGGCATTAAATAACCTACAATGGTTGATATGCCATAAAAGCCAACCAAACCAAATCCTATATATTTAATATATATGTATAAAGAGGAATTGGCTTTAAATAACTTACAATGGTTGATATGCCATAAAACCCAACCAACCCAAATCATATACATTTAATATATATGTATAAAGACGAATTGGCTTTGAATAACTTACAATGGTTGATATGCCATAAAACCCAACCAAACCAAATCATATATATTTAATATATATGTATAAAGAAGATTTGGCATTAAATAACTTATAATAGTTTATATGCCATTGAAATTTCCGTAATATATTTCTAATATAAATTTTAGAAGTTTTTCATTTTAATGGATGAAAATGAATCATTGACAAAGAGCTATGAATAAATGGTTATCCCGATAGTGATATAAGCATTTAAATATATAATTTGATTGTATTATTAATTTATTTATTTATTTTTATTTTTTATTTTTTTGAATAATTCAAGAAAATTTAACCACTCAATTTGTATTCTATGAGCTGCAAACCATGAAATAAGTCAAAATAAGTATTGCTGACAGAAAAATTTTATTTATGCAGAATACAAATGCATTACAGATAATTTTACTATAGAAACACATTAAAAATCAAGAAGAAAGGAATTGTCAGTGGTCAAGAATTAAGACAAGCATTACTAATAGAAGAGATTGGCAAATGATGAGGATACGGCACAGCACATATAATTGCAAGTTGTAGATAGGAAAAATGTATAATATAAATCCATTGATAAGGATTTTTACAAACAGAAATTGATCAAATCATACATTTTTATGTATTAAGTAATTTCTTGTGATTTTATCATCTTTTTATTTTGAGTTTAGCCATCTAAACTTAAAGACACTGTTACATTGTTGAAAATTTCAATTTGATTGATTGAAAAATTTTGCCTGACATGATTAAATGGGGTTTATTTAATTTATTTCAGATGAATAAAACTGACAAATGTGTTACAATTAAAATGGAACAAGTGTTGTCAGTGTCTGCTCAACCAGCAACAATATTTGTCTATGATTATTATGACAAACGTAAGTTGATTCTCTTTTTTGTGGGGTGGGGGTCTCTTTAAAAAAAATCTAAGAATAGGAATACTTGATATTTGCTAAAAGATTTGGAAAAAAAATAATTCAGTTAAATTTGTCTTTTTTTTTTTTTTTTTTTTTTTTTTTTAATAAAGATGTTGACTACTGTACAGTTGTCTTCTCTTTTTCCTTGATTTTCAGCTATGCACTAGAGACATAGAGTCTGGCAATATTGTAATGTCCAGTCTATAGGTGGCCCAAGGCCTTGAAGTATAAAATATTCACCTCTGCATATATACAAGTGTAGTCAGAGTTGGTCAGAGGAATTTGCTGGTGTCAGTTAGAGAAAGAAACCAGAGTCAGATGTGCTCAGAGCCTGCTGGTTGGTGCTTCCTAGGGCTGGGGTCATCTGCTAGGTTCTGAAAATACAGAATTCACACGGGAAGCAGGATGCAGGAATGTACCAAAGTAAACACCCACCTCTCCATTTATGAGGGAGTCCACACCTCCAAACCTTGAGTTTGACTTTATTTTTTTCATTGTCTTTTGTAACACCACTTTGGACAATAAAGATGGAATGGAGGCATGTTGTCAGTTACACAAGCATAAATCTTTAGTTTTTGCTTGACTGTGGGTGATTGGAAATTTCTATCTTTTTGATCCCATGTGTAACTTGACAGCATAGCACTACCCCTGGCAAAAAATTATAGAATTGTTACATTTAAATGATGTTCACGTTATGTTTTTGCTTTTTTGTTTAGCAGTAAATGAACTAATAATAGAGAAGTTGCAGGAGGTTTTTTCTCTTTAATGGCTGTACATTCTGACTTCATAGAAGTTATAGTAACCCTGCCAGTTTTAGGATATGCCAAAGGGAAGACATAAAATGCTTCTTTTTGTGAAGGTAATGTACCTGGGCATTCGAAGCGCGCACGAACATGTCTGGCTTGTAGAGTGGAAACCGATATGGCTGCCTCGAGCATATTTGACGAGGGGAGATCTCGAACCAGCGAGAGGTAATTTGCACGTATGCAAATTCTTACGAGATCTCACGATAATACAAATACGCACGGTAACGGCTGAATGGGCCGGTTTGTTCTGAGTGCATTTGCCTGACGAACGTGTTACATCTCAAGGAAGGAAGGAAGGAGAACGAGGGAGAAAGCGAGAGAGAAGGAACAGCTACTGAGAGAGAGGGAGAAAGCACTCGACTCAATACGCCCTGACAACACTAACAACAGTGTCCTCTCTTGAATAAATACAAGAATCAGTTTCCTGTTGCCTTTTTACGCCCGCTCTTGACAACACTTTTAAACAAAAAGGTTAGTGGACAAGAGAGAAAAAAATCAGGCACTGAATTTGCATCTGTAGTAAGAACAGATTTATACATCGCAGAATTTTCATTACAGCATCAACATATTACCAAAATTCTCTTGTGTGTGTGTATATATATATATATATATATATATATAAAGTTAGGATAGTGTAGACATAATCAAGGGTGTTTGGTAAGTGTCAATTTCTTGCCTATGCTTTGGTCTGAAAAACGCAAGTGAGAAACTGAACATTACCAAGCACTTTTGACAAAGTCTATGCAATCCTAACTTATATAAAAATAAAGTTGGTGACTGTAGTTGAGGGTGACCCAAAAGTTCCCTTTTCAATAGCTACTACACCAAGGTGTAGTGAAGGGCGCTACTCCTTTCCCTGGATTGCTCCACTTTACTCTTGATACTGTTATATTCTGAGTTGTTGATATCTGTGATATGAATGTTGTGGTCTAGAAATGCGTATGGTTGCAAAACAAAGAACGTATAGATACTCACAATAACACAGTAATGATGTTGTAGAAAATTTTTATAAATAGATTAAGCACAGAGAATAGAATGGAGAAATATGTTAATAGTTGAAGAATGAGTTCAGGGTGATAGTTACAAAGTACATGTACTGTACTTGTCTCGTGGTGAAGGGATGGTTTTCTTGGAAACAAGGGCAGCATTCCTAACGGCGGCGATCGTTTGATGTATCGGATGACAGGCGCCGGACGGTGGCGAAGAATCTTTAACACGAGTCGTGTGAAGGAACAAGTCTAACTGATAATTATCTGGTCCGTCTATTTATATATTTTTCGTAGGCTCAGAAACGGCAATTTTTGTGCCCCGCGGGAAGCGTTCCGATTAGATATTTATTAATGTATTTTTTTTTTGTTAATTTATCGCAAACGGAAGTTCTGCGCGGAGCTGATGCGTGAGCGACTAACTTTTCATTTTGAGTTGAGAACTCAAAATGGTAACTTCCGTTTTTTTTTTTTCTTTTCTTCTTTTCTTTTTGTTTTTTCAAATCAAGGCAAGATCTCGTCTTGTAACAATACACACCTTATAATGCTGAGTGTTCAGCAAGGAGATATCAAGTACCATTGTTTTGAGTCTTTGATATGACACGGCCTGGGATTGAACCCTGGTTTCCTTGGCCATTGGCAAACACTGCTCTATCCTTATTCATAAATATAGGAAACTTAATTATTAATTATATATAAGTAAAGTTGGCAACCATAGTCAAGGGCGACCCAAAGGCTCCTGTTTCATTAGCTACTATACCAAAGTGTCAGGGAGGGCACTACTTCTTTCCCTGGATTGCTCTATTTTACCATTGGTACATATCTTATAATGCAGAGTGTTAAACAAGGAGGTACTAAATACCATTTTTCAAATCTTTGGTATGACTCAACCTGGGATTAAACCCTGGTCTCCCAGGCCATAGGTGAACATGCTATCCACTTAATTATAAAAACATGATAAAAAAAAAATCACAACTAAGTTTCATGTTGTCAATCATTAGCTGAGTTAGTATTTGACATAGCAAGAAACTTGTTGAACGTTTTTTTTACAACTGCCTATCGATACAACAGAACATGTGCATCCTCTATCAACGTCATTTATTACTTCTGTTTACTCTATAAGACAAGGGACATAACTATGTATTTACAACTAGTAGGTTAGATAACTCATACTTGAACATTAAATACCAATTCACTTGATAATCAACAATGTAAAACTCAGTCATACATTTTTATCCAATTTTATTCTTGAAAGATGTTGCTCTACATTTTTTATATCGATCTTTTTCAAGATTTTATTGATTAAAAACACCTTTAGCCTTAAATTTTCATCACGAATGAAATAATTTGTAATTTGATTTCTATATTTATTCATATTTTTATGCTTATTTTTATTTTTATTTTTGTGTTTTTATTTTTTTATTTTTTACTTTTATTTTCTAATTTTTAAAAAAATTTTTTAATTCCTTTATTTTATCTTCTGAATACGAACTGTAACTCCACATTTGCTACTCTGCGACAAGAGAAAAGCATGTAAATAGTCATCTGACGAGACAGAGAGTATAGTAATATTCTCCACCGAAATAAATTTTATTATGACGACTTAACCGAGTTTGAGTCTCCATCAAATTGTATTATATATATATATATATATAGAGAGAGAGAGAGAATGAAAAACTAAGTAATCAAAAGTGAACAATTTATTGTGAAGGAAAGTCTATGTTAAACATTTCAGTTTTAATGAGCCTTTATCAACGATGGATGTGTAATAAAATTTTATTACACATCCATCGTTGTTCTATCCACACTTGTTTCACCATTCTAAAGTCTTGATATAGGTTCGTTAAAATCGAAATATTCAAAGTCGAAATTCCTTCACAATAAATTCTTCACTTTTGATTACTTTTTAAAAAAATTTTTCTCCATACTTTTGGATTCCTTTCCATTATTTACTTCCATGTATAAGTAAGTAAAGTTGGCGACTATAGTCGAAGGTAACCAGAAGGCTTCCTTTTCAATAGCTACTACACTGAGTTGTAAGGGAGAGTGCTATTCCTTTCCCTGGATTGCTCCACTTTACCCTTGATACGTACTTTATACGGCTGAGTTTTAAGCAAGGAGGTATCAAGTACCATTTTTAAAGTCTTTGGTATGACTCAACATAGGATTGAACCTAGGTCTCCCGGATTATTAGGAAAACTCTTTCCACTAGACCAATGAGCTGGTTCCATGAGTTTTTAATTTTCCTTCCACATAAAACTAAAACAACTTTATGAGATATTACTTACCAAATATCAGGCAAAATGACGAACATAAACGAGACTTATAACAGAAAAATAACATGTATCTAATACTTATGCATGTCACTGTGTGTGTGTGTGTGTGTGTGTGTGTGTACATATATATATATATATATATATATATATATATATATATATATATATATGTACAAGGATCATTAAATAAGTTTCCAGATTTTTTTTGTACGGGCACTTTTATTGATAGTACACACATGAAACTCTAGTTCCCTTTGAAGTAATCTCCTCTGACTACAATGCAGTTGTTGTACTGTTCCAACAACTTCTGGAAGACCCCATGGAAGTCCTCTTGTGTGAGCGTGTCAATGACCTTCGTCACAGCCTCTTTCATCTCCTCAATTGTCTCATAATGACAGCCTCTGAGCTTAGGGAATAACCAAAAGTCACAGGGAGCAAGATCTGGACTATAGGGAGGGTGAGGAACTGTCTTGATGCCCATCTTGGTCAAATAGTCTGTGACAAGAATGGAGTTGTGGACTGGTGTATTGTCCTGGTGGAAATGCCACTGACCCGATTTGAAGAGTGCTGGCCTCTTCCGACAGAATCTCTTCCTGAACTCCCTTAAAACCTCAACATAGTAACCCTAACCCTACCCCTTTGGCCAATCAACTCTGGTGTATTGACTTCCTTACTTCTCCCAGACCTCTCATCATCCCTCACAGACTCTCTGGCTTCTTTGAATCTCTTATTTCACTCAAAAACTGATACTCAATTCATGCAAGATGGTCGAAAAGCAGTCTGAAGCATTCCATACATTTCTGTGGCATTTTTTCCAAGTTTAAAACAGGATTTTATTGCATATTGTTCTTCTAAAGTGTCCTCATGTCCAGATTGCATTTTTAAAATTTCCCAGCTGTGACAATCAGTCTTTAGTAGGGTGTATTCCAATTGCTGCTGTAGCTGTTCATTTGAACCTGAAATCATAAAAATTAGTCAGTCATCTCATAAGATGTATAGCAATAACATACTGAATTTCAAGAGTCTACGAGAATTTTAAATGCCTGTACAAAAAAAGTCTGGAAACTTATTGAAAGCACCACGTATATATTATAACAAAAATTGTATCTCATTGCAATATTTTTATTAAATCAATTAGACTACTCTTAAAGAAAAAAACAATTTTTGTAGAATTTGAAACAGAATGATGATTTTGTGGTGACTGCATGAGTTCCAAATGTCATTTTTTCATTATGTATAACGGAGATAATTATAAATGCTAATTAGAAGGTCATTCCTTCTGTTATGCTGACTTACCTACATGATAATGAACTCTTCCTCCTTCATAAATACAAAACCTATTTACTCTTTGAGAGACTTCCTCCCAGTCAAACCTGAAAGTTTCGGACGGACACTTCTACCTGCTGTATAAACCTTCTTATTTTACATATATGTTCTGTTTATTCAATACACCTTCTTCCATGTCTTCTTTCTGGTCCATAACAGGCCACAACACCTTCCTAAATAGAATCCTTGATATCATGATGGACTGCAATTAGGAAAAGCTAATTAGAATGAGTTTATTTCTTCCCATTGGCCTAGGGGTTAGAGTGTTCGCCAATGGCCCGGGAGACCTGGGTTCAATCCCAGGTCGAGTCATGCCAAAGACTCAAAAAATGGTACTTGATGCTTCCTTGCTTAGCACTCAGCATTATAAGGTACGGATCAAGGGTAAAGTAGAGCAATCCAGGAAAGGAGTAGCGCCCTCCCCTACACATTGGTGTAGTAGCTATCGAAAAGGGAGCCTTCGGGTTACCCTCGACTATGGTCGCCAACTATTTCTTCCTAAAATAGAATCCTTGGTAAATATTTACCCTTTAACCCATCCTATTTTAGTGAAAACTTAAAATCAGATTTTACTTTTTTTTGGTGAATACATGTAAACAACTAGAATACATATAAACAACCAAAAAAGATTTTGAAGAAAACTAATATTTTAGAACCGGGTTGGTTGGTTGGTGTGGTTTCTTTGTTGAATGGCATATCAACTCTTTTTAGGTTATTTAATGCCAAAGCCATTCTCCTAGAAGAACAGTAGTGGTACTATTTAACCCATAGCTGGGAGGATAAGGGGGTTCATACATTTCTCAATGGTATTTGCCCGAAAGGGAACGTAATCGCGTGACTGGAGTACGAACTCGCGTACTACAATTCCGCAGTCCATCACTTTAACCATTACACCATGAGGACACTCCCAGAACTGGGTTGGAGGAACCACTTTGTTATATAAATTTAGCATAAAATGATCACCTACTCCAAACCAGCAAGCAGCTGACGACCAGAGATAGTGGCAAAGGGATGTGTAACCAAATTTTTAAAGAATATTTTGTAGGGAAATCAGATGGAGAGGGTGGAGATTTTTTTTGCTAAATAAAAAAAAGTCCATCACTTTAACCATTACACCATGAGGACACTCCCAGAACTGGGTTGGAGGAACCACTTTGTTATATAAATTTAGCATAAAATGATCACCCACTCCGAACCAGCAAGCATTACTGACGACCAGAGATAGTGGCAAAGGGATGTGTAACCAAATTTTTAAAGAATATTTTGTAGGGAAATCAGATGGCGAGGGTGGAGATTTTTTTTTGCTAAATAAAAAAAAGTGGTGGAGATGATATGGTGGGGGGAGATTTTTTTTCTTTTTTCATAAGTGATGAAAAGACTTAAAATAAAAAAAAACGCCCATGTTTCAACAGAAAAAAATAAGATAAAACAAATTTTGTGGTGGGGGAGGGACCACCACACTGTTTGTTTTATTTTCTTTTAGAATTATTTATTCCTTTCTAAATAGAATCACCAATATCATCATGGACAGCAATTAATTATCAAATGAAAATTAGAATAGTTTATTTCTTTGTAAATGAAAGTAGAAATATTATCATGGCACACTGTGATAATGGGGATCAAACATCTAATATAATTGTTATTACACTAATCTCCTAAGTAGGGATGACCTGTCAGCCTTGAAAATCAGTATTTTTTACACTAAGGGAGCTGTTTTGATTTTCCTTACTCTGAGAATATAGGTGAGGATATTCTATATATATATATATATATATTGCGTTTTGTGTGTGTGGGGGGATCACAATGAATCCCAGATTCATCCCCAGTGGCAATATTCCCAAGAAAATCATCCCTTTCACAACAATAATGGTTGAAGATTTCCTGATCAACATTATTCAGCTGATCCTTCCTTGGCATCTGTCAATTGTCACAAGAATCATCTAACAAAGATTTTCTCTAACGCAACATGTCCGTGTTGCATTCTTTATTAACTAATCTCCAACTTCAGAACAATCTCTCTTGACTTAATTCACTGGTCTTTTTCAATCATGGCATTCATTCTTCTTTAATTCTCCTTGGGCCTCAATAAAATCAATTATCCTAAACTTTGCTTATCTTTTGGCATGTCAAACCCTAAGAGTTATATTCATACAAACATCATATTTAGATTGGTATATAATCTTCAAGTGACAAAACAAATTCTATTGTTGTTTTAATATGCAACCTTGGTGTAGTACTCATGACCAACAGATACTTAATGGTTTTGGATGATAGACTGGTACTATTTTATATACTATCAAATACATGTTCACACATAGTCCTATTTCCACTTTTAGCAATGCCATGGAGTTGTAGAATTGTCAATCAACCTTTGCATATATTAGATTTCACTTTCTGGTAGATGTAAAATATTATCAAAATAAAATCAATTATCGTAGACTTTGCTCATCTTTTGACATGTCAAACTCACAGAGAGTTATCATGTTCATACATACATCACCAAACTGTTTTCTCTAAATCAACGTGTCCTTGATATGCTGCACTCTGTATTGACTAATGTTCAACTTCACAACAATATCTTGTGCAGATTAATAAAGTTTAAACACCCCACCCTTCGAAAAACAAATAAAATAAAATATCGAATAATTCCACTGCTGCTGAAAGTTAAATAAAACTTTCAGCACCAACAAAAGAACTGTTTCAGTACCTCGCCAGCTCACTGGATGACATGTGTATTTTGCAGCTCTCCCAAACTGAGCTGTCCATACTCTATAATTTTTCTAACATGAATTCCTCAGCCGAATAAAGTTTAAACAAAAAAACACACTGACAAAAGAACCCACTAATATCTTGGCTTAAGTCACTGATTTTCTTGAACCCTGACATCCACTGTTGTAGATTGTCTGAAAACCTTTAAGAATTTGTTTGTTTTTTTAATTTTTTAAAAAAATGTCCTGCTATTTGAATTTTCTTGAATCCTGACATCCATTCATTTCGATTGTCTGAAAATCTTTACTGCTTTGTTTTTTTAATGTCCTATTATCTAAATTTTGATTTTAATTTGCAGAAGTGGTTGGGCATGCTCAGTATAATCTGAAGACAAAATGTCGCACAAAGCAAGAACTCCCTGATGTAACTGAAGAGGAATACTTGACTTCAATCAGTCAAGCTAGAAAGCCACCACCAAAGTTCCCAGGAGCATTAAGAACATTGTTTAATAAAAATAAAAACTCTGAGAAACCCAAAACCTCTCTTAATTCCACAGGTAGGTGTGTATTACGATTTAAATGTTTTCATATCTACTAAGAGATCCAATGTGATGTTATTTGTGTAAATTTTGAAAATGTAGCTTGATAATGGTTATCACTAAGAATATTTACACTTTATTGTTATCATCTGAAATCATCTGGAGGTTGTAGGTTCAATCCTAACAACAGGTAAGAATAACAAGAAATACTTACTATAACTTAACACTTGTACCAATTGTTTGCTGTTTTGTTTCCTGGCGTCTGAAGCACCTCCATTGGGGGAATGCCGATGGGGCCAAAGGTATTTTTGGATTTTGCTGGACACGTGTGGGCTACAGCCCTGGGTCCAGACCCATTTTAAAAAAGCCTTGTACCGTATTTGTCCTGTGGAGGGATGGAGAACAAATAAAGTACCTGGTCATGATTAGCAGAATTGAAACAGTCAATCTCTTTGGATCAAATCAAGGGTTCAGTTTGAGATTCTGTGTCGGTTCCCAAGTTCTACATGAATTTCCTGAAGAAGGCTGAAGGACATATTGACTGAAACGTTGTGAGAACGTTGTGAGAACATCATTGAAAATGAAGACAATAGTCCGAATATTCTAAGTAATAACTGGTGCGATGTGTTTTTTTGTTTTTTTTTTCAGAGCAGGAAACACCCACAGACACAAGTTACTTGTGGCATAACAATTATTGTCTTTGGAAATCAGCTTCACCACCCAAGTTTAAATCCTTGATGTGTTTGTTTGCAATTTACTTAATGCTAATGCTCTTTGGAAAGGCATGAATCCACCTTTTCTTCCCTAAGTTTGGGGTGAATAGGAGGGCAGACTAGGCATTTTAGCCTTGGTATTGCAACCAGTCTTGAAAGAAAATTCTAAATTTAAACCAGATGTACTCTGCTTAAAAATTGACCTTGTATCGTATCCTGGCCAGGGTGGTGGGGTTAGTTGTATATGAATAAAAATAAGTGGAAATATGGATAAATCAGACACTTACAAATGGTTTAGTAGTAATATTTCATTCTTTATTTAAGAATTTCTTTGTCAGATTCACCAAAATCTACCATTTCACCATATATATATATATATATATATATATATATATATATATATATATAATGATTAGTCTTAGATAGGAATACTTGAAACCATATAATTGTGTAAGAATTATTAGTCTTTGATAGGAATACTTGAAACCATATAATTGTGTAAGAATTATTGATATTAGATAGGATTATGATATCAAGTATTTTTGAGTACAAATAATTATAGACAAATAAAAAAAAGTTCAATTCTTTTTTTTTTAAATGCATGGGAACATTAAAAATGTTGTTATGATTACAATCAAATATTTAGAAAGGAATCAAATTTCAGCATTAAATAACCCATAAGGAGTTGATATGCCATTAAACAAATAAGCCAAGTCAAACCTATAGATATTTATGACTACAATCAAACATTTACAAATAAGTCACTTTTTGGTATCAAATAACATTGATGCTGAAATTTAAAGGTGTCGATATGCCATTAAACAAATAAGCCAAGTCAAAGCTACCTTTTACCCAATGTTAAATATCACCATTGAAAGAAAGATTTCAGACAATGAAAAAGGTTTGAGACAAATGTGACAAGGCAACTGATGACAATCCCGAAAGACAAATTTAAACTCTTTTGTTTTGAAAAGTGAGAGGGAAATTACAAGGACTTAAGGGAGAGTAATTTGAAGGGGACTAAGGCACCTTTGTCATTAGTCAGGAATTTTTTCTCATTAATATTAAAATGGCTGAATATCTAAACACATTTATCTGCAGGAGAAAACTGGTGTTATATTGATTGAACAACATACAATGTTAGCATTTAGTTTATCATGAGATATTTCATGGTCAGTATATAGAAAGATAGAGAATAGAATTTCTGTAGTACAAAAAGTATCAGAGCACTGAAATGGAGTTTTCTAATTACTAAGATTGTAAATCCCACACATCCTGAATTTTTCATTTTAAATAGTGGTTAGTATGTGTGTGTGGGGGGGGGTCGATGTATGCAGAAATTAAAAGATGACTGGAATCCAAACTGAAAGAAAAGAAACTATTTTCTTTGATTGTGACTGAGATTTAACCCTTTTCCAGCACTTGTCCTGGGTATAACATCTGATGATGAGACTTGAGTTTTGGAATTTGGGGAATGTTGAGTACCTCTTCATTACCATTACTCCAAGATCCACCCAATCCAGGAATGGTGGTACCTGTTGGGATCCCATCTATGCATTCTATAGAACTGTTCACTTTTTCACAAGGGATTATTATTATTTATTTGAAAACATACAACTGTGCAAGTTGTTTGTAATAGATAGAAATACTTGATGAATAGAATTAAATAGCAATACTTGAAACCATTTAACTGTGTACAAATAAATGATTAATATTAAATAGAATTATTTGGGTTAAGTAGCAATACTTGAAACCATTTAACTGCGTACAAACAAATGAGCTCCAACTCATTTAAAAATTGTTGGCTAGAAACCATTTGCTTACAAGTCATATAAACAGGTTTTAGCATTAAACCACCATCAAAGGTTGATATGCCATTATACCAAATAAGCTAAGCTAGAAACATTCCTAGGCAGCCCCATGATGGCGTAGCATTGTGTAAAAGTTGTTTTACAAAATATCACAATTAAAAATGATTTCATGCAATTGTATCATGACACATAATTGCTAATCGAATTATGTTTTTTGTTTGTTTTATACACACACACACACACACACACACACACACACACACATATATATATATATATATATATATATATAATAATGAATAAGTATATATTAGTTTTTATATATATCTAATAGCATGGATGCTTATCTGTGATAACTAGTTTCATACCGTCTTTATATGACAATCATCATCATTTTCTACCTGATGATTGTCATATAAAGATGGCATAAAACCAGTGGTCACAGATAAGCATTCATGCTATTAAATATATATAAAAACTCATATTTATTTATCATTATATAATAGCTCTATCACAGATATTGAGCACTCTCCAAATTATACCACATTTGGTGTGCCACAAATCCACCAACTGAGATAGTGACAACCATACACTGCTGTAATATATATATCTATATATATGCAAATTTCATTAAACATAAGACATTTTATGCCTACATATTCTCTTTTGGATCCGTTCGAATTCCCGTATTACTTTTATCGTATTCGGGGGGAATTGATTTCGGTATTGTCCATAGTTGTATGTATCCCTAGTACTTTCTGCCCGACTTTGGGCCATCATCAGGGGAGAATCTGTTACAACAGTGATGTAACTTTTGTTTTAGCAAATTACTACTGTGTAAGGACGTCTTTGCTGTTGGAAATTATGGCGCTTGCTTTTAAATGTAATTCTGTAAATAGTGCCAGTAGTAATTTTCTAAAACAAAAGTTACATCACTGTTGTAACAGATTCTCCCCTGATGATGGCCCAAAGTCGGGCAGAAAGTACTAGGGATACATACAACTATGGACAATACCTAAATCAATTCCCCCCGAATATGATAAAAGTAATACGGGAATTCGAACGGATCCAAAAGAGAATATGTAGGCATAAAATGTCTATTATGTTTAATGAAATTTGCATTAACGAAGAAATGCTGCCTAAATATACATATCTATCTATATATATATATATATATACACACACACACACATATATATATATATATATATATAATTGATTTGTTTGAACATACCCTCTATTATCATGATTTTTACTTCTTTTTTTTTTTTTTGTTCTTTATAAATGATTAACACATTCAGTGCAGGGTTGGGGTGTCCTCATGGTGTCATGGTTAATGCGCTGGATTGCTGAATCATAATAAGCAAGTTCAAACTTCAGTCACGCTATTACGTTCACTTTTGGACAAATACCCTTGGAAAAGGTATGAACCCCCTTATCCTCTTAGCTATGGGTTAAATAGTACCACTACTGTTCTCTTACAAGGATGGCTTTGATATTAAATAACCCATGAAGGTTGATATATCATTAAACAAAGAAACCAAACTAAACCATTCAGTGCAATACATCTCACTGGTAAATTGTGTTTTATTTTTTGGTTTGCAATTACAAAAAATATATAACAATTCACTGGTAGACATTTGGCATTAGATATGTTAATTGATTTGTTTGAACAGACCCTCTATTTTACAAGTTTTCTGAAACTGACTCACTCATTTTATGAGGATTTTAAAAATTATCTGCCTGTGAAAGGGTTTATTTCAATTTATTTCTTTCTTGTTGTTGTTGTCTTAAATTCTATCAGTTCACTTTTAGATATATATATTTTTTTACATATATATTTTAAAAACTTATCCAAATTCAAGGTCTAAAATGTGTATAGATTCCAAATTTTTTCGAGAACAAAATAAAAATGAAGCCAATTTCTGTTTGAAACATTCCCTTTTATTCAATGAAACTTTTAGAAATTAGCAGTTAAAATATCTCTTTAATTATGCATGCTTGTAAATTTTGGGATGGATAAAAAAGCAGTTAATATAAGGTGCCTAATTTTGAATCAAGGGAAGTAACTCAGGCTACAACAATCAGCACCAAATTCTATTATAAAGTTAATTTTTTATACAAATGATTCTTTTCGGGAATAATTCTATCATGTTGATAACACATCACTCAATAAGTCCCAGGCCTGACATATAGATGGCGCCACAAATAAAAAATCCATATGATTTTTATAAAGTACTAACCTTCAAATGGTATGTGTCAAAATTTGAGCCCAATTGGATTTTTAGTTTACAAATTACAGTTATTTAAGTGAAGCTACTGTTGTAAATTTTTAAAACAATGGAAAAATCTGAATTTCGTGTGTTGATAAAGCATTGCTTTCTGATGGGAAAAATACTGTTCAAGCAAAGCAATGATAAGTGTTATTTGGTATGAGGTAGTATGCTGACTTTAAATGCAGTTGTACAGACACAAAAGTCGATTTTTTCCTAAAAGTTGTTGTTTTATTAGTTAGGCCCAGGACTTATTGAGGGATGTGTTACTACAGATTTTTTTTCTTTCTATACTTCATTTGCAAATTATAACTTGGATCACATCAAATATGTACAGAAATTCTCAATGTTGTTACTATGTTTTTTCAGGGGTTTCTTAGCGTGGGGGTGGGGGTGAGGTTAATTTGATTTTTATATAAGTAAAAAATAAAGTTGGTGACCATAGTCAAGGGCTACCCAAAGACTCCCTTTTCAAAAGATACGAGGATCATTAAACAAGTTTCCAGACTTTTTTTTCATGTAGGCACTTTTATTGATAGTACACACATGAAACTCTAGTCCCCTTCGAAGTAATCTCCTCTGGCTACAATGCACTTGTTGTACTGTTCCAACAACTTCTGGAAGGCTCCATGGAAGTCCTCTTGTGTGAGTGTGTCAATGACCTTCATCACAGCCTCTTTCATCTCTTCAATTGTTTCATAACGACAGCCTCTAAGCTTAGAGAATAACCAAAAGTCACAGGGAGCAAGGTCTGGACTATTGGGACAATGAGGAACTGTCTTGATGCTCATCTTGGTCAAATAGTCTGTGGTAAGGATGGAGTTGTGGACTGGTACATTGTCCTGCTGGAAATGCTACTGACCTGATTTGAAGAATGCTGGCCTCTTCCCAAAGAATCTCTTCCTGAACTCCTTTAAAACTCCAACATAGTAACCCTAACCCTACCCCTTTGGCCAATCAACTCTGGTGTATTGACTTCCTTACTCCTCCCACACCTCTTATCATCCCTCATAGACTCCCTGCCTTCCTTGAATCTCTTATGCCACTAAAAAACTGATGCTCGATTCATGCAAGATGGTCCAAAAGCAGACTGAAGCATTCCATACATTTCTGTGGCATTTTTTCCAAGCTTAAAACAGAATTTTTTGCATATCGTTCTTCTAAAGTGTCTGATTGGATTTTTGAAATTCCCCAGCTGTGACAATCAGGCTTTAGTAGGGTGTATTCCAGTTGCTGCTATAGCTGTTCATTTGAACCTGAAATCATAAAAATTAGTCAGTCATCTCATAAGATGTATAGCAATTTTTCAAGAGTCTACGAGAATTTTAAATGCCTGTACAAAAAAATGTCTGAAAACTTATGGAAGGCACCACATACTATACCGAGGTATCAAGGAGGGTGCTACTCTACCTGGTTTGCTCCACTTTACCCTTGAAATGACCTTATAATGCTAAGTGTTAAACAAAGAGGTATCAAGTACCATTTCTTTAGTTTTTTGTATGACTCAACCTGGGATTGAAGCCCGTTCTCCCGGGCCATTGAGAGTTACTTCCCTTGGATGAAAATCGCTGACAAAATTGATATTTCTAGTTTCAGAAACTGATGGAAAAAAAAAAAAAAAAAAATTAAAGCTCAGAAAAAATGATAACACTTGAATTTATATATTTTCTATGTAAAAATCCAGATTAAGTATTTTTTTGTTTCAAAGTTAATGACCAAAATTTATTTTGACCTCAAATGTAAAACAGAAGTCAAGAAGTGGGAAGACAATTTCTGTTTGAAATTTTGCTTTTCATTACATGAAATTTAAGTACATATTTCAGCTGCCAATTTTTAAGTATATGATTATCATTTATTTATTTGCCAAACCAAGTGGGAGACGTAAACTTTTTGTACGTATAAAGTTTTTTCGTTTTTTTTTTTTAACGGCATCATTTTGGCAGAGATTTTGATCAAAGGGAAATAACTCTGGCTGCAACAAACAAATTTGTCATGCATAAAATTCTATCAAGTTTTCTTTTATTTGTAGTTTTTTTTTTATATGTCTAGGTTGTTCATACCACTGATTTTTTTCCTTTCTTCATTTTCTATATTTCATTTGCGAAATACCACTTGGACCAGATCATGTGTTCCAAAATTCTCAGCTTTGTTGCTATGCTTTTGTTTTTCAACTTATATAATTAATGATATAGTTTTTATATTTATAAATAAAGAGTGCTCAATATTAGGATAGTTTTGTCAGTCTGCAGTGCTTGGTGACTGTGAATTTTTTTCCTATGCGGACTAAGTGATATATACTTGATCTGATTGTAATAATGAGAGAGTGAAATTCACCAAGTGCCATTGACACTGTGTCTATGCCATTCAAACTTAAATCTACATATGCCCTACCACCAATACTGAGCACATTTTTGTGTGTATATATATATATATATATATATATATATATATATATATATATATATATATATATATAAACTTAGATCTACATATGCCCTACCACTAATACTGAGCACCTTTTTGTGTATATATATATAAACTTAGATCTACATATGCCCTACCACCAATACTGAGCACCTTTCTGTGTGTGTGTATATATATATATATATATATAAACTTAGATCTACATATGCCCTACCACCAATACTGAGCACCTTTTTGTATATATATATATATATATCATCATGTTGTGCTGCTAGCACGGATATCCCTGACCCTCTTTCGCCACTTCTCCCTATCGTTCATCACATCCGGCCGGTCTTCAGGGCTACATCCCGTATTCTCACATAGCTGCTGAATGTATGTTCGAGCTGGTCGTCCTGCTTTTGCCCGGCCATATGCTGGGGTCCATAGGAGTACATCACTTATGAGCTCGTCCCTGCTTCTTCAGCAGTGTCCTGTGTGTTTGGTTCATCTAACTTGGATAGTTTTCGTGATGGGAGGCAGGTGGTCGTATAGTTTGTGCTTTGTGAGGTGTTGCCGCCAGGACTTGTTCAATATTGTTCGCAGCATTCTTGTGTAATTGCCGCCTAGCTTCTTCTCCAGCTGTTTTGTTAGCGTCCAAGTAGTGCATCCATACAGCAGTATCGATACAACCGCTGCCTGGAAGAAACTAATGAGCACCTTTATTTATATATATATATATATATATATATATACACATGTATATATATTCAAACTTAGATCTACATATGCTCTACCACCAATATTGAGTACCCTTAGAGAAGTGTTAGAATTTCAGAAAACACTGATGAGTTAGAAATTAAAAAGAAAGCCAATCCAGAAAAAAAAAAAAACAATGGTGGCAATTACTCGGGTTTTTTTTATCTATTTTCTATATAAAATTTCAGATTACGTAATTTATCTTGATTTACTTCATCTCAGTATTTAGAAAATAAATAATTGAAAAATAAATAAAACTATCATTAATCTAATATCTATCATCACTAAAAGAAATTTTACAAAAAAAATGTGTCCATTGGTTAATTTTTAAGTGTAATTTATATTTATTTCTATACAAAATCTGTTAATTCTTAATAATAAACTGATTATTTTTAAAATAATAGTTATAAATCTTTTATTAATTATAAACTTATTTCATTTATTATAATCATTTTATTAATTATAAACCTATCATTTTAATTTGCAGTGACTGAAACTGTTGTCCATGAAAAGATGGCGGATTCAGCTGAGCCAAAACAAATATTTCCTCCAGAGCAGATGCAGAGAAGTGAGGTTCCCAAAACTTCAGAAGTGAGTTTTAAATTTTTGGACTTCTTTCTATTTTTATAGAGACTACACATTCAGGTAATCTTAATGGCTTTTCACATGGCTCAAACATGTTATAACATCAGAAATATGTTAGCTCCTCGGGGGGTGTCCTCGTGGTGTAATGGTTAAAGTGATGGACTGCGGAATCGTAGTAAGCGAGTTCATACTCCAGTCACGCTATTACATTCACTTTCGGATAAATACCCTTGGGAAAGGTATGAACCCCCTTATCCTCCCAGCTATGGATTAAATAGGGGGTGTCTTCGTGGTGTAATGGTTAAAGCGATGGACTGCGGAATCGTAGTAAGCGAGTTCGTACTCCAGTTGCGATTACGCTCACTTTTGGGCAAATACCCTTGGGAAAGGTATGAACCCTCTTATCCTCCCAGCTATGGGTTAAATAGTACCATTACTGTTCTTCTAGGAGAATAGCTTTGGCATTAAATAACCTACAAAGGTTGATATGCCATCAAAAACAAAGAAACCAAACCTATGGGTTAAATAGTACCACTACTGTTCTTCTAGGAGAATGGCTTTGGCATTAAATAACCTACAAAGGTTGATATACCATTAAACAAAGAAACAAAACCAACCAAACCATGTTAGCTACTAGACAGGACTCACAAGCTGTCAATTGTCATTTCTGTTTGGATGATGTAAAGAAATTGACAAACGCACATTTGTATTCTAAACCCCACTTTTATACAATTGACACAGAAATTTAAAAAAAAAGCTGCCAGCAATTTATAAATATAGATTTAGGAAATAGAGAAACTCTTTAATCAAGAACTACTACAGTAGTTCCCCCCCCCCTCGGTGGGGTAGGTGCTAAATCCTACACATCAGTTATGCAACTGGCTCATTTCATGTCTTAAAACTATAAACTAACTTTGTCATGTGGTAACTTTCAACAAATCACCATGCAGCACCCACAGTTCCAAATTGTTAACCAGGGAATTGTTCATTTAATTATTTTCAATTTGTGGAGGTGCCCGTGGTGTAATGGTTATCGTCGTAGGAAATGGACACGGTGACACGAGTTCAAATTCTAGACGAGACTGATAGCATTTCACATTGCACTAATACCCTTGGGAAAAGTATGAATCCAATTATTCTCCCTCCAGCTATGGGTAAATAGTTGGGCAGACTAGGTTCTTCGGCCTTGGTGAGGCAACTAGTCTAGGAGAAGGAAAACTCTGAATTCATACCTGTTAAACTCCGCTTAAAAATTGACCTTGTGTCATATCCTACCCGAGCGGAGGGGTTGGGTAAATAGGATTATTTTCAATTTGTCAATCACAATTTCCACAGGTGTTCTGGCTCAAATTCACCCTCAGTATTTCACGATTAGTAAAAATTTCTAAAAGAAAAATCTTTTTAAATGGGGTGGGAACCTTACTTTTAAGTGTGCTTTGCATAATAGAATTGACCACTCTGAACAATGTTGGTTGTGTTTCACTTTGTGCTAATGTTCTTGAGAAAGGCATGAATCCATCTGTTTTCCCTTGACTATGGATAGATAGTTGTCAGACTGGGTTCTTTAACCTTGGAGTTTAAAACTTCACCTTGTGTCACATCCTGCCCATTACTAGAGTGGTTGGGTAAGTAAATAACTTTAAGAAAAACTTGGTGACTGTTTATAGTGTTGGCACTCTATTCAAGATACCTAGAAATGATGTATGATCCTATTTACCCAACCCCTCCGCTCGGGCAGGATATGACACAAGGTCAATTTTTAAGCGGAGTTTAACAGGTTTGAATTCAGAGTTTTCCTTCTCCTAGACTAGTTGCCTCACCAAGGCCGAAGAACCTAGAAATGATGTATGATAAGTGCACAAATTTAAACCCAAAAAAAAACCTACACATTTTGTGATAAATTATTGTCAATTTGTCTTTAAATATTAGGAATTAACAACAGCACATATATGGTTTTAAGTGAACCATTGACCTAATGAGTAGTGTTCACCAATGGTCTGCGAGACCAGGGTTCAATCCCAGGTCAAGTCATACCAAAAACTCAAAAGAATGGTACTTGATGTTGCCTTGCTTAACACTCAGCATTATAAGGTATGGATCAAGGGTAAAGTGGAGCAATCCTGGTTAGGTAGCTATTAAAAAGAGAGCCTTCGAGTCACTCTCTACTACAGTTGTGAACTTTTATACAATAACCGAAATGATAAGGTAAACTGGAATATTTCTTTGTAGGTATTTTTCAATTGTTCTCATCTAATTTCAACCAAAATTTGTCTAAAGAAATTAAAAAGAAAAAAAAAGCTCAAAAGAAGCAAAGAAAAATCTACCGATTATATATCTTTTCATTGCATGAAATTTTTTTTTTATTCTTATTCAGCCATCTCTCAACTTTCGACACCTTTTGCTACACATCCCCACATATATTTTCAAAAGACAACCTCAAATCTGCCACATGGCACATGTATCATCATACACACACACACACACATACTAACAATCACATATATGACCACACCCAACAATACGCAAATATAATCCACACACACACACACACACACACACACACACACACACAAAAAGAAACTTATATGTAGTTCTAACATAAACATTCTTTTGACTGTATCTTTTTGATTTTTTTGATTTCTCCAAAGTCTTTCTTTTTCTGCCTGATGATTGTCATATAAAAATGGCATGAAATCAGTGGTAATCATCCATGCTATTAAATATATATAAAAACTAATATATATCTATTTATTATAATATTATGTAATAGCTCTATCACAGATATTGAGCACTCTACAAATTATACTGCCTTTGGTCTGTCATAAATCCACCAAGTGAGATAGTGAAAAGCATACACTGTTGTAATATATATATGAGAGAGAGAGAGAGAGAACATTCCATATCTAAAATAGAGCTAAATAATAAGTAATGACCATGGTATTTATTTGTTGGAGGTGCCCGTGGTGTAGTCGTTATCGTCGTAGGAAATGAACACGGCGATACGAGTTCAAATCCTGGACGAGACTGATTGCATTTCACATAGCACTAATACCCTTGGGAAAGGTATGAATCCAATTATTCTCCCTCCAGCTATGGGTAAATAGTAGGACAGACTAGGTTCTTCAGCCTTGGTTAGGCAACTAGTCTAGGAGAAGGAAAACTCTGACTTCAAACCTGTTAAACTCCGCTTAAAAATTGACCTTGTGTCATATCCTGCCCGAGCGGAGGGGTTGGTAAATAGTACCATGGTATTTATTTAATCTTTCATAAATTTAAAATTGATAATTCTGTTTGTACCTTCATCGTCAACTGTACAATCTGTTTTCCCTTGAGACTAATGAGAAATTGGCTTTTTTGTTGGGTGACTTCTTTTGTTTTGTTTTTTTAAGAGATTTTCAATCAAGCAAAACTCTTACAGTCTCAACGTGAATCAAGCCTGATCCACACATAAATAATTGTATCATTTAAAGCGAGAACTATCTTAATGTCATTTTTTTTTGTCTTGAAGGAGGAATGTCCCAAATGTTTAACCAAAATACCTGATGAATATCATAATTTGTTCTGTCGTGCAACGGAAGGTGAGTTATATTAGTTTTGACAAGCATTTACTTTCATCTTTTTAATAATATTTCATGCTGTTGGACTATCTTGGCATATAGTAATTTACAAAGCTCTTTGCTTTGATGTGGCACAAGGCTGAATGAATGGGGCGCCCAATGAGACTCGAACTCACTTGTGTAGGTTTGCTAATCTAGCTTGCTAACCGTTACACCACCAGAGGTGCCCAGACTATCTTGGCATATAAATCGTACAAAGGATTATCATTTCAATTTAGGAACTTTCCTGACAACAGCAGGCACTTCTGGTAAAAATTGACCAATCAGAGATGAGGACTGAAAGCATTTAAAATCATTTGCAACTGTCCTCAAATACTAAGATACTCAATCGCTGGTTGAAGTTTCTGCCAGGAAGATGTATCTATTGAATTACCAACACTGGATTCTGTGAACAAAAGATCAAAATGGTGACTTAGACTCTAACTCATGCCTGTGACAATAATTAAAGTAAAGCCCTTGTTGAGACTTGAACCTGATATCCTCCTTTTGGCTCAGGGAAGTCTGGTTCTCTATCAGCAGCTTTAAGAACTAGGCAAAGAGAGCAATTGGTACGGTGTGTTTGTTATTGCTTTTTACACACATTCACCTTAAAAGGTTTGAATGAACTTTTACATACAAACATTTTCTTGATTTTTTTTAATGACATTTACTAAATTTCAGTGTTTTGTTCATTTCAGTCTTCAAAGTTGCCACTGGGAAAGAAAAGGAGAAAAAAAAGAACGTGTTGAAAATCGTTGCTGACCTTCGTCCCCAGAAAAAACTTCTGATTGACAAACACGTTGTTCCTGTGTTAAAAGATTTCTGCAAGTGTCCTGCCTTGAAAGAAAAAGGTAATTTAATTCAGACTGTGTGATAATAATACAATATGAAGGTAACAAAAAATATGTATGCTTTTTGATAGAATAAGTAGCAAATATCTTAAGTATCATAACAATTTTTTTTTTCCTGTATTTTAAAGAAATATTCAAAAAGCAGTAATATTTATACTAATCAGTACGTAAAAAAATGTAAATCTTAAAATGAAAAAACCTTACATGTAAAATAGCTAAATCAATGTTTAAACATTCTAGTAATGACTGGATGTACTAAAGTCGAGAAATCAGTAAACCATTTACAATTATTTAACAAATCTTTCCACCACAAGCAGGATGTGTGGCATGAGGTCAATTTTTTAAAGGAGAGTACAACTGGTTCTTTTGTAATCCGGTAATATAATTGCGGAGGGATTTTTTTTATATTATCATTTTTCGTTTTATACATCTTGCCTTTCAGTTTAGTTAGGCTGAGAACCTTTTGGCTTAGTGCATGGGTTAGTTAAGTGCACATATTGAGTGAAGGTGTTCACGCGCGTGCGGAGCAGATGTAACAATCACTGATGTAACAATAAAAACCCCAGATAGGAAATAGGACCGGGGACGTGAATGACGTCATGCCCAGAAGTGACGAGCTGAGGATTTTGAGATTTGAAAAAAAGACAGTTAGTTGAGATGCAAGTCTAGAGGAAGGTAGTCGATTTTTGGTCTCACCGAGGCGAGACCAGTTGGAGTCTACAAAATGTGCCACACGTTGGTTGAGTCAGTGAGTTGAGATTTGGGCTTGGACAAGGCAAGTCGATTTTTGGAACTCGCCGAGGCCAGACCAGTAGTTTGCGGCAGGTGTCACACGTGGTGGGGGTCAGATGGAAAAATCAGCATAGAAAGAAATTATGTCCCTCTCTCTCCTCATGTCGAAAAACAAACTCAAAAAGGTAATAAAATGTTTCGTACCTGAACCAATTTTGTGTATTTCGGGATTCCTATGCATGTGAATATCTTGGTCGTATTTTTGGATGTGAATATATTACAATCCATGCTGAAGTGACCCTGACCAATCGGCAACCAGCAATGTAACTGATTGATGAGAAACCACCACTGGTATCGTATTGTTAGGCATGGTTCTGCTTGGGTTGACTGTGTCTACGTTCGTCACAAACATCTACCTTTCTACCTAATGTGTTTTGATCACAAAAGGTGAGAAGGTCATTTGATGAAGTCACTGAAGTGATGAACAGGTTGATGACCAGTGGTTGCATCAAAATAATTCTCCAATATGCTTACAAAAATGTCCACACAGGTTGGAAATGTAACAAAATTTTTGTTTTTATCATTTGTTATATACAATTGTTTTAATCCTTCCCTTTACTGTCTTAGTTGAGTGACAGTGAAAACATGGATGTAAGTGGTCTAATAATAGGTCAAGTCTGATATTTGTCTCTGCCTCCCACCAGACAAGACTTGATACAAGGTCAATGACTCAAAGGTCAGTTATAGTGGGGATTTCGGGGAGGAGAAGGTCAGGCATGAGCCAAGGCTCAAACCTTGCTGGATTATGCTGGTCATTGACCCACTTAGTGCAATGATGGCCTGATGAGCCTAGCTGGTCATGGACCCAAATCTGGGTCCAGGCACGTATGCTTGATTATAGCTTAAACTGGACAGCAAGGTCCAGTGCTATCCAAGGGGGACAAAGGTATCAATGATGCAGCTTGCCCAACCAAAGGTGGCCCAGCTGAAGCTAGAGGCCTTTCGGCTTTGAGTCTGCCATGGAACTTTGACCATCCAGCATGGATGCCAGACAGTCCACTGAACAGTCAGCAAAAAATAAGTCAAGTCTTTAGTATTTGGAGACTAGCACAAGATCGTGGATTCAGGTCTCGTAAAGCAACACGCCAGTTGTGGTAGATTCTCTTAGTCAACTACTTTTGAATCTGCTACACAGCTATAAACAGTTTAGTTGTAAGTCAAGTCTTTAAAATTCAGGGACTTACACAAAGTCTTGGCTTCAGGAGTTCTTGTAAAGTAACATGCATTTCATCAGTGGCAATTGTAGACTATTGAGATTTCAAAATTCCAAGTTTATATTGAATCCAATGTTCAACCAGTGTTGGGGTTAACTGTAGCCCAGCTATCTCTTCATCCTTAAGGTCAATTTTTCATTATTCCAGTTTTCTTAAAACAGCTTTATCAAATTTGGCGAAATGTCCAACCTTTTTTTTAGTGGTCACATGACTGAATCTACCCTCCCAACTCCAATCTAATTTTTATCTCTTACCAATACAGGGTCTTAGAACTTCCTTATTTCTTCCACTCTCAATATATTTAACATAGCCCTCATTCTTATGGGTTGGTACAACTGTCATTTGCAATATATCTGATTTTTTCAAATGCTTACACAAAAGGGAGGTGCCAAAAATTATCAATGACCAATATTTCCTTATCAGATCTGCCACCAAGACATTCTGAGGCAAATAATTTTGTTTCTCTCTCTGACAACTCTCTGAAATAAACCTGATGGTCTCTCTGATTGTAACATAATGGCCAAGGGATTTCGGTTCATGCCTTTGAGTTTAGTTAGGCTGAGAACCTTTCGGCTCAGCACATGGGTTAGTTAGGTGCAAACCTTGATGTAGGTGGTAACACGCGTATGGGGTGGACGTGCCACTCAGAGATGTCACAATAGCCCGAGATGACAGAACAGGGTGACAGGGTGCAGGTGACATCACGCACCGGAATCGCGCAGAGGTTTGTGGGAGATTTGAAGAAACTTAGGGAGTTGAGTACTAGACGCCAAACGAGGATGCTCGACTTTTGGGGCTCGCTGAGGCGAGACAAATTTGCACGCTGTGGGTGCCACACAAGATAGGGGCCAAATGAATAAGACGGCATAGAGAGATTGTGTCTCTCCTCCTTATCTCTGTGTAGAAAATATTAAGCAATTAAGATTTTCTTATCAGACCTTTATCCTATTTACCAACCCCTCCGCTCGGGCAGTATATGACACAAGGTCAATTTTTAAGCGGAGTTTAACAGGTTTGAATTCAGAGTTTTCCTTCTCCTAGACTAGTTGCCTCACCAAGGCTTAAGAACTTAGTCTGTCCTACTATTTACCCATAGCTGGAGGGAGAATAATTGGATTCATACCTTTCCCAAGGGTATTAGTGCTATGTGAAATGCAATCAGTCTCGTCCAGGATTTGAACTCGAGTCGCCGTGTTCATTTCCTACGACGATAACTATTACACCACGGGCACCTCTCAGACCTTTATAGTCATTTTTTTAATGCAAAACAAATCTGTTTTATTCTGATGATTTCACTAACAAACCAGACCTTTTTTTTTAGCCTGAACCAAACTGTTTGTCTAAGTCATTTAATCTTTTGGGTTTCCAAATGTTTTCCAGTACCGTAGATTTTCATGAGTACAATCCTACTCTTCATTGCCTTCACTCCCAGGTCCACTCTGGCCTGGATTGGTAGCAATTGATAGGGTCAAATAGAACTGTTTAACATTTAAACTGCGTACTTGTGTTGGGCTGAGTTGTTTGAGGTGGAACTGTTAACCATGCACTTATGCTAAACTGAATTGTTTGAAATAGAACTGTTTGATCTTCTAACTGTGTGTAAACAAATGACTGATGTTTAACTGAATTGTTAGTGATACATATCAATATTTGAAAATATTAAACTGTTTGCAGGCAGATGATTAGTAGTAAATAGAATTGTTTGTGTTAGATAGAAATAAGTGAAACCATTTAACTATGTGAAAAAAATGTTATCAATAAAATGTGTTTAGAAATCATATTTGATATATATGTATGGAAGGGATTTGGCATTGGATGACCTACAACGGTTTATATGTCATAAAACCAAACCAAATCCTTTATATTTAATATATATGTATAAAGAGGATTTAGCATTAAATAACCTACAATAGTTGATATGCCATAAAACTAAACCAAACCAAATCATATATATCTAATATATATGTATAAAGAGGATTTGACATTAAATAACCTACAATGGTTGATATGCCATAAAACCCAACCAAACCAAATCATATATATTTTATATATATGTATAAAGCGGATTTAGCATTAAATAACCTACAATGGTTGATATGCCATAAAACCCAACCAAACCAAAACTTTTGAATTAGTCTGCTTGCTTTCAATTGATTATTCCCCTCATGGCTCCAGTATCACAAAATATGAAGGTTAAAGAGCCCAATCTGCCGTATTATTTATCCCTAACTGCAAAGGAGTCGATTCATATCTTTCCCAAGAGTATTAGTGCTATG
Source organism: Sepioteuthis lessoniana (assembly GCA_963585895.1). NCBI lineage: Eukaryota > Metazoa > Mollusca > Cephalopoda > Myopsida > Loliginidae > Sepioteuthis > Sepioteuthis lessoniana. Next base: position 13,784,457 of record OY757932.1, on the reverse strand, counting down.
TGAATTGCAAACTGAGCGTTTACAGAGTCCGTTGTGTACAATAAGTTATGCCACAAGGACTTCAAAATAATGAGTTCAGTCCTCACTACATACTCCATCATGGTGAGACCGACATTAGTCGTGGCTTTGATTCTTATTGGGTACTACAAATCCATGCTTAGTAAATGACTTAGACTGCCCAGTCAGCTGGACCTGTAGAATATACTGACTGCATTTCTACAGACCCACAACCCCAAAAAAAAGCATCCTAGGTATGACTCTAAACTACATCTGATGGTGAGGTTCGTCCTAGAGTTTGAGGGAATGTAGAGTACCCCTTCATTGCCATTACTCCCAGGTCCACTCTGGACCAGATTGGTAGTACCTGTTAGGGTCTTATCTATGGGTCAAATAGAACTGGCTACTCTTTTACAAAGGATTTTTTGCCCAGTTGGCTGGGGCTATAGAATACACCGACTGCACCTCTGCAGAGGGGTAAGACCCCCTACCACCACCCCAACGAGTATCCTGGGTATGAGACTAAACAATCTTATGGTGAGGTTCCAGTGATACTGGAGCTTTGGAGAATGTGGAGCACCCCTTCATTGCCATTGCTCCCAGAATACTTGAAATGATTTAACTGTGCGCAAACAAATAAACTTAAGAACTTGTTAAAAAATAAAGTTACTTACAATTTAATGACAAACCATGTACATGTATGGAGGTGTTCGTGGTGTAATAGTTACCGTCATAGGGAATGGACATGGTGACCTGAGTTCAATTCCTAGACAAGGCTGTTTGCATTTCACAGCATTAATAAACTTGGGAAAGGTATGAATCCAATTATTCTCCTTTGAGCTATTTGTTAATAGTTGGGCAGGCTGCGCTCTCCTTGTGCAGAGGGGTTGGTAAATATATGCATATGTATAAAATAGGGTTTTGCATTAAATGACCCACAAGGGTTGATGTGCCATGAAACACCAACCGGCATAAATGACTTGGGATCTTTTTCTCAAGAATCACTTTGGTAATTATACAAGTCTTATAAAGCCTAAAAATATTTATTTCAGCCTGTTAGCAGGGTTTTGAATACACTGATGGAGTGTCCTGGGTATGACACTAAACTGCATTTGATAGTAAAGCTACACTTCTGGAGATCTAGGAAGTGTGGAATACTTCTTCACTGCCAGGGTCTACTCTATCTCTATTACTATTAATATTAGATAAGAATACATAAATTTGTATTAGTATGTTCATTAGATAAGAATACTTGATATCATATAACTATGTGCAACCAAAATTTTAAGAACTGTTAAAAAAAGATAACCAGGTATTGGTTGACATTTTTATCATTAAGGGTTTTCAGAGTATTGTCTTCCTCTTTATTGCTATTTCTACAACGTTTTGGCTGACATGTCCTCCTGCCTTCTTCAGGTGTTTGTTGAACTCGGAACCTTCACGGAACTTTGAACTACGTATGTCCTTTATTGAATCCACAGGGGTCGCCTGTTCTGATTCCATTTGCCATAACCTGGTACGGAGGTGCCCGTGGTGTAATGGTTATCGTCGTAGGAATTGGACACGGCGACACGAGTTCAAATCTTGGACTGATTGCATTTCACATAGCACTAATACCCTTGGGAAAGGTATGAATCCAATTATTCTCCCTCCAGCTATGGGTAAATAGTAGGGCAGACTAGGCTCTTCAGCCTTGGTTAGGCAACTAGTCTAGGAGATGGAAAACTTTGAATTCAAACCTGTTAAACTCCACTTAAAAAATTGACCTTGTGTCATATCCTGCCCGAGCGGAGGGGTTGGGTAAATATGATAACCTGGTACAAGTGTTAAGTCTTCCTGTATTGTTACTCGCCTGCAGTCAGGATTGAACCTGAAACCTCCTTAGAAGCTTAGGGAACCAATGCCTATAACTGTTATGCTATGTGTCCTGCTGGACATGGTTGACATGCTGTTAAAAATCAATCATAAAAATATTTCTGATACATTGTTTGTAAAATTTACACCATTCCAAAAAAAAAAAAATCTTTGTATAGAATGTTTTGCTAGAGCTAGAACTGTTTCTTATTTTTTTTCTTTTTCTTTTTCTTACAGGTCGCCATTTACTGCTTCGTCTGAAAAGTGGGCCTCAGTTCCAAGAATTGGATAAAATGCATTTTGATAACCAAATTATTCTGTTCCCATTCACAACAACAGTGGAAAAGAAAATGCGTCAACTGGCAAAATCCTGCACTAGATAAAATTGTTCTCCAGTTTTACGTCCCAGCTATTGAAACTGAAATTTTACCATACACAAATCATTTCTATTAAACAAAAACAAAAGTCCAGGGTAAAATTTCCAGAAGTTTTTACCCTGAGGAGGTCAAACAGGCAGTGGGGGGGGGAGGTACAGGTATAGTAGAGAGAGAGAGAGATGCGTACTGTCTTTCTATGAAATTGAACTCAGTCAAAATAATATAACATTAACATTTGCAAGTCCCCACATTGGAATGTGAAAATATACAATTAAAATTCTTATTGTAGCTTTAAAAAAAAAATAAGTCGGCCAAAACTCAATATTTCCTTTACTTAAGACTGAGAATATAACAAAACCACAGATTTTTCTTAAAATGATTGAACACTTGAACCAGCCTTGAAAGAAATTCAACCAAGTTTTTATCAACTCTCTAATTTTTAAACTTGCACACTGTCCCTCTCTCTTCCTGAGTTTGTCATTTGGGGTGTCAGTTTGTTTGTCATCTTTTTTGGCTGGGATAGAAAAAGCGATTGGAAGTCATGGAGTGACATTCCAGTCTGACTATATTTACTTTCCTGCTTTTGGAATACAATTTGAAACAATTTTGTAATATTCATGCAAATAAAATGTAGTGACTTTTCTAAAAATATTGTCAATTTTTAATATCTAAGAAAACCCGAGACCTGGAAAGGCCTATATATTGTCATCCACCAACAGACTGTTTGATTGTATCACAACTCTTCAGAGTGGTTAGACACATGAGATGCTTCAAGCTAGAATTGAAACCTAGTTGACTTTATTTCAGTCATATATCTTATCCCAGAGCTAACATCATTTTCAGCATAAGCAAAGGAGGTGCCTGTGGTGTAATAGTTATCGTCGTAGGAAATAGACACAGCGACACGAGTTCAAATCCTGGACGAGACTGATTGCATTTCACATAGCACTGATACCCTTGGAAAAGGTATGAATCCAATTATTCTCCCTCCAGCTATGGGTAAATAGTAGGGCAGACTGGGTTCTTCAGCCTTGATGAGGCAACTAGTCTAGGAGAAGGAATACTCTGAATTCAAACCTGTTAAACTCCGCTTAAAAATTGACCTTGTGTCATATCCTGCCCGAGCGGAGGGGTTGGGTAAATATGATAAGCAAAGGAATTTTTTACATACACATTTATTTACATATACGCTCTCAACTACTGGAGTGGTCAGTTCATGAGAAGAGCTTTGCATTTATGTGAATATGTCAATTGACAGATTTCCTCATTTTTTTCTAGACTATAATCTTTATATTTTTATGGAGCATATATAGAAACATAACTTTAAAATTATATATATATATATATATATAAGTAAAGACACCATTGGTGATTATAGTCGAGGAACTAAGTAAAACTGTAAGACAACGAAGGACCCTTTTCGTCCGGTACTTTTCAAGTTGAGGACACCGGAAAATTTAAATAAAAACGGGGTATATATATCTATAATATATAAGTAGAATGGCCAGATAGAGGAGGGGGGGGGAAATTAAGTAACCCCTGTATCCAGAAGTTCCCCAAATATATCAAGTGTGTGAGTGTTTAACTGTCTGCACAGAGAGGGGCGATTCATACAGATATAAATCGCCTCTAGAAATTTGAGATGGAATTTATTTTCATATTCCTTCGTTGTTTTACAGTTTTACTTAGTTCCCGACTATAATCACCAATGGTGTCTCTACTTATAATATTGTACAAATTTTGCTGTACTCATAAATTAATTATATATATATACACACACACACACACACAGAGTGTGTTTGTCAATGGCCCAGGAGACCAGGGTTCAATCTCAGGTCAAGTCATACCAAAGTCTCAAAAAATGGTACTTGATCCCTCTTTGCTTAGCACTCAGCATTATAAGGTACAGATCAAAGGTAAGTAGCTCAATCCAGAGAAAGGAGTTGTATCCTCCCCTACACCTCGGTGTAGTAGCTATTGAAAAGCGAGCCTTCAGGTCGCCCAACTTCCTACAACTACTAAATATATATATATATTTGTATCTATCTCACTTTCAATCTGTCAATCTCATTCACTATCTCCCTCACTATCTATATATCTCACCATCTATTTCGCTCATTGGATCACTGTGCATCTCACAAACTAACTCGCTATATATGTCACTATCATGGGTAGTGACTCGTCATACTTTAAGACTGGATCCTGGTGGCTGTGAGCAAGCCATAACTCAACAGCCCAAGTAGTAATGGGATCTACAATACTCCACTTTGGCCTTTACTGGGCTAGACTAATGATTGGAGCGGCCTGATCTAATTATTCATGTCAAGCCCTAACTTCTTTCTATATGATTGATTCCTGACCATATTCTTTAAATTGCTCTGTTGGCAAACCCTTAGTCAATCCTTTATTTCTTTAAGATGCTAGAGGGTGGTGGCTGAGGATCAAATGCATTGAGAGAAAGAAAACTTTTATCACTGTTTAAATTCAAGGCTCTTGGTTTTGGTAACTGAAAGTAGGGGCTCAGAATCCCCATCCTGAAATCAGTCAGATGGTATTCTTTTTGGTCTAGTCCCAACAAAAGTAGGACTCTGTAACAACAAGTGGTGGATCACAGAACAAGAAAAACAACAAATAATACATATGGCAAGAATAAACAAAAAGTCTAAATAAAACTTTTCTGAATTAGATTCTTCAAAACACTGAAATGAATAATGCGATATAATTTCTAAAAACAGTGAAGTTATACACAAAAATCTAAAGAAATTTACAATAAGACCAAATTACTTCTATAAACCCTTTCTTTACTAGATATATTCTAACAAATTTATCCCTTCCCCAACCTGTTTCAAAGTTTTTTGGGTTTTTTTTTTATGATCATGATTCCTTACAAATAAACTCCTAATAAATAAAAACAAAAAACAAAACAAATAACCAAATAATTATCTAAAGTTTATAATCTTCCTGTCAAAGACTATACTCACAACTCACTAATATATACTGTATTGTGATCAATTGTGCCTTTGCCTTTCTTAAAACAAATGTTTTTTGTTGCTTCTACACTAATATGGCCAGTCTGAAGTTGTAAAGCATAAGTTCTTGAATTAGACAATGATGCACGTTCATCTGAGCAGCTTTCAAATGACACATGGAGTAAAACAATGCACAATGTGTCAGTGCACCAACTACTACTTTACTACCAACCACAGCAGGCGCATTCTGCTGCTTGAATAGCATCAGTCATGTGATATACATTCTGTAAATTAGCATCAGTCATGAGATATACATGCCGCAAATTAGCATCAGTCATGTGATATACATTCTGCAAATTAGCATCAGTCATGTGATATGAATGCTGCAAATTAGCATCAGTCATGAGATATACCTGCCACAAATTAGCATCAGTCATGAGATATACATGCCGCAAATTAGCATCAGTCATGAGATATACATGCCGCAAATTAGCATCAGTCATGAGATATACATGCTGCAAATTAGCATCAGTCATGAGATATACATGCTGCAAATTAGCATCAGTCATGTGATATACATGCTGCAAATTAGCATCAGTCATGAGATATACCTGCTGCAAATTAGCATCAGTCATGAGATATACATGCTGCAAATTAGCATCAGTCATGAGATATACATGCTGCAAATTAGCATCAGTCATGAGATATACATGCCGCAAATTTGCATCAGTCATGTGATATGAATGCTGCAAATTAGCATCAGTCATGAGATATACCTGCTGCAAATTAGCATCAGTCATGAGATATACCTGCTGCAAATTAGCATCAGTCATGTGATATACATGCCGCAAATTAACATTAGTCATGAGATATACATGCTGCAAATTAGAATCAGGATAATTATTATTTTTATACATTTTTATACATTTCTATTATTTCTATAGTAAGTAAAGTTAGTGGGAGAAGCTGCTGTGAGGATTAGACAGAGATGACAACAATGATGATGAAAAAGAAACAACAAGAACAACAATGAAACTGATTTTGCATGTTGATTTACAGAGATTTTTTTTCTTGATAATTCGACTCAAATCCTTCATTGACATTACTCCCTGGTGCACTCTAACTTGGAATAGTAGTACCTAATTGTGTCCCATCTGTGGGTCAGATAGACCTGTTTAAAAATTATTTGATAAGACTGTGTGCAAAATATATATGTATATATGTTTTTCTTTTATTCATATAACTAATTATGTTTGTTTGTTATTTAATGGTATATCAAACTTCTTGGGTTATTTAATGCCAAATCCATCTTTTTTTTTTTTTAGAAGGACAGTAGTGGTTCTATTTAACCCATAACTAGGAGGATAAGGGGGTTCATACCTTTCACAAAGTATGAACTAAAAGTGAATGTAATAGCACTATGGGAGTTCGAACTTGCATACTACGATTCTGCAGCCCATTACTTTTACCATTACGCCATGGGACACCCCCTCAACTAATAATGATTAGTTGGTTGGTTTTATGGCATGTTACCTCTGGTTGGGTTATTGTTATGGCCCTGGAAGGGGTCACAAAGAGAACAGAACACCACGGTTATAGTATAGGTATATATTTACCAGAACAAAGGATGGTAAGCTAGTTTGCATAACCGCACGGGGGCGAGGTTAGCTTCCGAATCTAGACTGACTTTGTATTGCTGCGTCATCCATTATTATGGAGAGTGGTTGAGTCCATTAGTAGGTGATTCCGCCACAACAGTCATTTAATGTCAAAGTTAGATGTTTTTCCCAAGCAATTATAGTTTCAATGAACTTTTCTTAATGGAAATAATTTGCTAACAGATCCATTTTATACATAGATGTAACACTAACAGATTCTATCAATTGAGACCAGAGTGATAATGAAGTGAGATGAATTAGATAAGTACAAAGAATCAATAGAGAGTGGGGAATGAGTAAAAACGTGAATCTGAATGTATGAATGGATGGAGAGTGACCCCAACATGTGAGAAACTTTAAAATACTTGTGATCAAACCAATAAAATTTGGATAGTGATAACCTCTCAAAAAGAAAAAAAAAATGTTTTTCAATTTAGAATTTAGAATTAAAGACCTTCAAAACAAATAAATTATATCATTTTCCTCTAAAATGCATTAGTTACAAATTAAACTGATTAACTTAAAATTAATTTTTTTATATATTAATCTTCACAAGTTTGTAACATTCCATTTTAGCAGATTGGGATCAAGTTAGCCTATTCACTGCCAAAGTTAAAGTTTATGTAATTGTGAAGATAAATTTATAAAACAATTACATAAAAATGCTGTTATATACAAGCGTGTGGTTGCAAGAAAAATAAGACTGACATAAAGATTTAGGTTGGTTGGTTTCTTTGTTTAAAGGCATATCAACCTTTTTAGGTTATTTAATGCCAAAGCCACTCTCCTAGAAGAACAGTTGTGGTACTATTTAACCCATAGCTGGAAGGATTAGGGGGTTCATACCTTTCCCAAGGGTATTTGCCTGAAACTGACTGTAATAGCACGACTGGAGTACGAACTCGCGTACTATGATTCCGCTGTCTATCGCTTTTACCATTACACCATAAGGATACCACCGAGAAGATTTAGTTTATTTTGTTTATTGAATAAATAGAATAAACAAGCTGGCGGGGGGTTGTCTATTTGGTTACAAGCGGTTACTTTGATCTGGTCAAACGGTGTTGTTGAGTGACGTTCCTAGGACAGCTGGCGATTCAACTGGCGTGTGACCTCTGTTTGGCCTATTTATGTGTTCCCGATTTCAAACACTGGCTCCAGAAAATACTACTTGTGGAAAAAATATGATTGGTTGAAAAATAGACTTTTTTTTTATAACTGAGAATTTTCTGGGGATTTTGGATAGACTATGCGCGGAGCCTATGCACAGAAGCCATGATTTTCTCAGTTTGACCACTGGCCATTGTTGAGTCAAGATCCGGTAGCTGTTATTTTCTTCTACAGTGTTGATGTCTGTGGTTCTGTGTTTTGTGTGTTTTAGTAGTTAGGTGTGGGAACAGTTAAGTGGATGAATCAGAAGAGATTTCATGTATTTTACTATAACAGTGCTAATTCATTTTTTGAAAAGATGAATGATTTTTTCTAAGAAATACAGAATTATTTGTGTTACCAAAACTTGTTTAATCACATAAAGAAACAATGCAGTAACTACTGTCTTCAAATTATGCAGAGAAGAGAGAAAAGATGATCCTCTGTAAAAGAGGGTCAATTATTACAAAACTCTATGGATGTGACAACAATGGATTAGAACTGAAACTAATTAAATTTTTAGTGAGATACCCTAGTTCAAAGAACTGAATTTTGGATTCATTTTGGTTGTCATTTACTGCTGTAAATTTGCTTTTTAGGCAAATTGACTGACACAAAATATCATATTTACCCAACCCCTCTGCTCGGGCAGGATATGACACAAGGTCAATTTTTAAGCGGAGTTTAACAGGTTTGAATTCAGAGTTTTCCTTCTCCTAGACTAGTTGCCTTACTAAGGCTGAAGAACCCAGTCTGCCCTACTATTTACCCATAGAGCTGGAGGGAGAATAATTGGATTCATACTTTTCCTAAGGGTATTATTAGTGCTATGTGAAATGCAATCAGTCTCATCCAGGATTTGAACTTGTGTCGCCGTGTCCATATCCTGCGATGATAACCATTACACCACGGACACCTCCATGACTGACACAAAATATCTGCTATCAATATGCATTCATCATCTTTGTAGATGGATACTTATTTATTTCAATTCTATTCATACTCTTATTCGATAAATATAAGTGGTTCATTTAGCCATAACATTTGTTAGAAGCTAAGCAAATATTACATTAAAAAATAATTTTTTTTTTTTGTATTTTACATTTTAATTGAGTAAGTAATTAAAGCCAAAATTAACATTATTTTCCGAATATCTATAAATGCAAAAAAATCTCTTCTTGAATAGTCACTTGCAATTTTGTACTTTTGTTATGCACTTTTTATTCCTGTGCAAGATAAGATTTTAAAAAAATAGTATTTGCTCATTTTACATCCCCACTTATGACTTTAGAATGTATTATGTAGAAATAAATAATTTGGTGAATTTATTGGTAATGCAAGCAGTTCATGAGTCTAAGTAGCTTTTTATCAAATGCTACAAGGGAATCGCGTTTTAACATAGATATGGACCTAGAAACCCTGTATTGAAAAACAAAGTTGGTTTAAAATTTTTCTCTTTCAAAAATGAAACAAATTTACGAGGAACAAATGAAAGAATTTTTAAGATTAACAATTAACTTGGTGTAGTATTTCGAACTAAAGTTTTGTTTGTTTTTTTTTTTCAAGTTACTTTGTAAGATTTGAGGTAGTTTTGCCTTTTAAACTTTTAGCACCCTTAACCATAATAAACATTAAAATTCAACTGTCATGTCTTAGTCATTGCTTTAAAATCAATATTGAATCATTAAATATATTTTAAAGAAGAAAGTTGCAACATTTTTTAAATTTTATTATAAAACATTTCGTTCAGTTTTTTTTAATCTAATGATAAACAAAGTTACCTCCCTTTTTTTAATGTAATGATTAATAAAGTTACCTCCCTTAAATCAATTTTATTTTTTCGAATTTTTAATGGAAGATTTATATTTTTATAATAATTCTGTATTTTTGGCTATTTTTTTTTTTTTTTTAATTCTTTATGAAATATATATTTCATATGCTCATCATAAAGGTTTTAGATAATTTGTTTCATTCTTCATAAATCTTTATTATATAATTAAATCAGACCTAACCGATAAAATGAAACGCAGTTTCTTCCAGGCAGCGGTCACATCGATACTGCTATATGGCTGCACTACATGGACGCTAACAAAACGGCTGGAGAAGAAGCTAGACGGCAATTACACGAGAATGCTACGTGCAATCTTAAACAAGTCCTGGCGGTAACACCCCACAAGACACCAACTGTACGGCCACCTACCCCCTATCATGAAAACTATTCAAGTTAGACGAGCCAGACATGCAGGACACTGCTGGAGAAGCAGGGACGAACTCATAAGTGATGTACTCTTATGGACCCCCACACATGGCCGTGCAAAAGCAGGACGACCAGCACGAACATACATTCAGCAGCTATGTGAGGATACGGAATGTTGTCCTGAAGACCTACCTAGGGCGATGAACGATAGGGAGGAGTGGCGAGAGAGGGTCAGGGATATCCGTGCTACCAGCGCAAGATGATGATGATGATGATTGAAGAGGAAGGGCACCTCTGGTGGTGTAACGGTGAGCAAGCTAGAGAAGCAAACCTACACAAGTGAGTTCGAGTCTCATTGGGTGCCCCATTCATTCGGCCTTGTGCCACATCGAAGCAAAGGGCTTTGTAAATTACTACTATGATTAAAGAGGAAACAGCTTTGGTATGATAAACTTTAAACTGAAGTCCCAAATTGGAGAAATAGTTGCTATTATTCATATAATATTTTGCTGATATATCGTTTCTTTTTATTTATTATTATGAAATAGATTTTTTTCTATTTTATTAATAATTTTACTACAAAGTATTGTAGTAATTCAATATAACAATAATTTGTATGACTGACGACATTAAAAATTCCAACTTAATTTGACATTTAAAAAGAGTATGAAGATACAAAAAATATTTGCAAGTTTTGGGATTGAGTTGGCCTCTTCACTGCCCAAGTTAAAGTCTATATAACTCTGTAGATAAATTTATAAAACAGTGATATGCAAGTTTAGCCGGAGGGTTTTAGTTATGTGGGTGTGTTTATGTTGAGTTGTTTCCTCGCTATTGTGTGTAATTCCCTCGCTAATTGTAGTTAGGTATATATATGGTTCAAGATGTCGATAGTCAAATTGTGTTTTTATGAATAGTTTTTATTTGCAGTATGGAATATTGGGTTTGCTTTTTGTGCTGCAAGTCTCATAGTGAGTAAGGAGACGAAATGGAGATATGATAGAGTTGAGAAACAGTGTGTGTTGTGGGACATGTGAAAGATTGTGTTCGCCGTAGTTTAGCGAAAGCCATGTTTGCCGTTGGAGGAAATGAACTTTGGAGTCACCTTGAGTTTTGTGTGTCTGGTGATTTGTGGAGAGTGTGCGTTGTCTCCATTAAAGTGCCCCAGAGGTGAAAATGAGAGCTAGGTGCCAAGAGCGGAATAAAGGCATCGCATCGACATAGTCAATTTTGGGGTGACATAAAGTTGTTCCTATGGTGGCATGTTGAATGTATCTAATTCATATTCAACTGGGAACCCTTGGTCTGAGATAGGCGCAAGGAATCCATAAATTAGATAGGTTTCCTCATGTGTCCATGCTGTTGCTGCTATTGAAGAGCTGCCAGTGAGACGTCTGCACTGGACGGCGTTGTTCAGCCAAAGAGACTGTGTTTGGCAGCTTACCCAATTTCTGCTGCCCGTAAAGGAGGCCCGGGATGAATAGGATAAGTCATCCTGATTGGGTGAAATTATGTGTCGAATTAAATGGCACACCAAACCAAAATACAAAATTTTCCTCCGCTACACAAGTGCTAATTCACTTTTCTAAAAAATGAATGATTGTTTCAGAGAAATACAGAATTTTGAAGAAATAATGAAAACTTATTATTCATTCTGTCGACTTTTCTTTCAGGGTCTCAGCTCTTGTCTGCTTATTAGTTCAAATTGTCAGCAGAATCGGTGATGTCAACTAAATGTCAATTACCTTATACATATAAATAATTCTGATATATAAAAAGATATTAAAATCACACACTCTTGGACAGACATTTCCAAAAACGTTGGATGTTTCATTGGGCAGAATTTTCTTTCCAGTAAAGACAATTAAATACATCCAAATTAGATATTCATTATTGATATTGAATTTTTTCTAATGAAGATATTTGTGATGGTTCACTTTTTTAGAGAAAAAAACAGATCTCTACAACTCAGTTGGCAAAATGCAATGTTAGTAATCATAGTTGTACAGCTCATATTCACTCAACATTTATTTTTAATTCTAATTTTATAACTAAGACTTATTGTATCACTAATTTTGAAAAATTCTTTTTCAATTTCTTCACAAATAATATTACATATTCATATGAATATTTTCTATTTATAGACTATTATTGCACCAAATTCATAATGTTTGGATTTTTAGTTATTAACAAAAAAATGTGGCCTCTGTTTTATTTCATTCAGACTCTACATTTGTAGAATGTTGATAAACTCAGGCAAAATTTATGAATTGTATGTTAATGACCTCAAACAGTTGTCACATTTGGATCTTCAGAAATGTAAATATAATAGTCCATAAGACCTATTGCGGGTTTCTTAGAAAGAACAATAATTCAAAAAAGATAAAATGAAAAATAATTTAAGTAAAATCAGTCCAGTTATTTTTATTACTGCATGAAAGTAAATAATGTTTGGATTAGAAATCGATTTATTTATTTAAACAGGAAGACAGCTTGCATGGGTAGAGAAGCGGAAGCAGATCACGGGAATCACAAACCAGAAGGTGTTATAAAATTACATATACACAGGTACTTGTATCACACGACTACTTACAGTCAGTCATGGAGAGTTGACAGTCAGAAGATATTTGGGCAGTCAAGAGGTTTGGAGAGTGGCCAGCAGGTGCTGAGGAGGGGGGCAGGCGGCCCCTGGAGGAACCCAGGAGAATCTCTTGTCAAGGAAGCAAAGATGTAAGCCCCTGAGTATGGAATCACAATGTGCGTTAAGAAAAGATCAATATAGCAGTCCTTTGATAATCTTCATCCTCCGTCTCCCTCTCTCTCTCTCTCTCTCACGATTACAGAATTTTGACCCTTTCAAGTAATAAAAATGAGGGACTTATACTTTTATAAAGAAAAGTGTCCTACCTCATCATTCCTTCATATTGCCTCTTCTTTATTCATTCATTATGGTCCTTCTTTCCTTCGGTAAACCAGTTTTACTCCATATCATTTTTTATCTACTAATTTGGTATTCTACCATATAAGATTGCTAGGAGGACACATGCATAGATAAATTTATTTACCTTCTAATGTTTAATCCTGAATTGAACGAATTTATATAAAATCAACTATCTAGAATGAAGTTGATTCAAAGCACCACAGCAAACACTTACAAAGGTAGGTGGTAAAATACATTGTAATTTAATTGGAATCATTTTGAGATGAGGCTTCTTAATCTGAGAATTAATTTTTTTTTTTTTTCTTCGGGGCCTGTGTTGAGTCTCTATGGTTCCAGGTGAGCATTGTCAGAAGATAGCGGTTTCAATTCCTACCTAAGCCGGCCAGAGGTTTACTTGGTCAAAAATGTGGTGCGATAGACAACAACTATGGAAGGCAGTAATTACTGGGGATACGGTTACAAGACTCAGCGTTCCTATCCGAGGTCGTGGTAAATCACCTGAAGAAGGCCAGAGGTGAAATTTGGCCGAAACGTAGTGAAAGAAGAAACAACACAAAAAAAAACAAAAAAAATACCAAGATGAGGACAAAAAGTCCGCAATAAAATTAAAAAAAAATTTTAAAAAAAAATTAATTCTCAGATTGTAATTTCTTTCATGAATTGGTTATAAAAACTTTTATGTCATTATTTGAATGAGTCACATTATGTTTTAAATAAGATTTCCTTTTCAATTAAAAAGTTTATTATTGGAAATTAATTTGAAAAGAATAGGACTTGAAAGATTTAATTTAAAAAAAATAAAAACATGAATTTTGAGAATCATTTTTTTCTTATTTTTTCTTTCAAATTTATATTTGATAAAACCAAATAAACTCTTAAAGAATTTTTTTAATGATACATCTTGAAGATTTAGAAAAAAAAAATTCTAACTGAAATTTTTGTTTTTTCTCAATCTGTGCATTTTCTTTTTTGGCTTCAGAGTGTGCAAATGAGAAATTCATTTTCATCAAAATATTTTGTTTGTGTATTTCAGTAAGTTACTCTTGAATTTAAATTTCAAAACAAATTTTTTTTGAGACAATACAGCAGACTCTTTAAAAATAATTTCATGGTTAAATTTGAATTTTGACTTTCATTATAAGTTTGTTGATGCAAGTTTTGAATTTTAAATAATTCAAGTTTTATCAAATAAAATTTCTGAGAGGTTTGAGAGCAGAGAATTTTACAATATCTAATAGATAATTCTATTGCCATGGACTCCTAATCTGTGAGGACAACCTTAATGAAACATGGAATGTTAATTCCTTTGACTTCAAGGAGTGTTTTAATAGTGCAGGGGAGAAGGCTAGGGGTGTTTTGAAGATTTAGGCTTATTTGATCCAGAATGTCTAATTCATCCAGAAATAAAACTGGCATCAATAGGAGCTCTTGTGTCCCCTGTGGTGTGGAATTTTTGCCAATTCCTACATTTCTCTGGAACTTTAATTAAATGTGTCACATTTGTACGAAACCAATAAAAGTGACATCCACATTAGCATCACCTACCTACTTCACTAATAGTGAAATATTTTGGAGTATTATTAATCCGAGTTAATTCTGTTTATTTAAAATTAAGCATAGATATTTTTGATTATGGTAATGAATAAAAGATAAATTTACCATAAGAATCTTTGTATCATGAATAAAATAAAGATTTTAAAAAATTCTGGTATAAAAACTACATTTTAAAACATGAAAAAGGTTTGGATTTGAAAACTCTCTCGGTTTGTTCAAATCATCTAACACATTAATTGTTCGTATCTCCATATACTTTCAATAAAAACAACATATCTTGATTTTAAAATTTCAACATTTTTACTGCATTAAACACCTGCAATGTTTGTTTGGGCTTTAGGATACACCAACCATACCAATGCAGATGGTTAAGACTCTCTCCGACCCCACAATGAGGCCATCTGTTGACTTTGGATGATGATATATAATGCCTGAGGATGGGATCTTGGTAGCTGAGTGGTCACATGACTTGCAACACTCCATTTTAGCTCTTACTTGGGTTTGACGGGCAGTTGGAAAGGCCATATTCAAGCTCTAACACCTACGTAATTAGGTTCTGACTGTATTTTTCAAATTGCTCTAATGACAAATAAATTTGATCCCATTTACAGAGGGAAGATGGAGTAAATCCTACTAGTAAATGGTCTCCCCAAAGAAACTGTTACCGCTATCATGTGAAGGGAAATAACAATAAAAATTCCACAATATATGGGTAAACAACCAAATTTTCAATATATTGAGAAGATATTTTTTTGGTGGGGTGGCTTTAGTGGGTAATTTCAAACAGTATATTCTGCAGTTTTCTAGTTTGGATATTGATTCAAAAAGATGATACAGAAGTTTCTGAAAACTAATTTTATATAAGAGAAATAAAAGAAAAGAAAAGAAAAAAGGATAAAGTGTTACAAATTTGTTGTAATTTGTGGGAACTCATCTAAGAGAGAATATCCAGAAAATAAAGATTTTTTATTTTTAGTAGTTTTTGTGTTTGCATTGAATTTTTGGTTGATTTTTTAGTTTTCATTTAATTTGAGTTGACTTTTAGTCAAATTTTTGGGTTTGGTTGTTCTGTTGAATTTAAATGAATTTTTTGTTTCATAGATTTTTAGTTGAATTTCTCGGGTATTGTTGTATATTGACCTCCAACCACGCCAAACATGCCATTCCAAAGATGGCGGAAGTGCATATTCCATTGGTGTGGGCGAGCTTGGCTGACAATATGGGACAGGGTTAAAATCCCACGGTATAGTCACAAACTGATGCACTGGAAGAGAGTGACCTGTGAACTGCATGATAGTTATTTCTGCTCCATAACGATCAAACATACCATTCCAAAGACGGTGGAAGTGCATATTCCAATGGCCAGTTATAGGAGGAGATTGAGTGAGCGGTGAACTATTATATAACTGAGTGCACAGGAAATTCAATCAGTTTGGAGATCAGACCAGTTGGTGACAAGATGCAGTAGAGAAAGCCAGCACCCAGCAGGGGTAGCCTTCAGGCCCCCGACTGAGCAGTTGGGGATCAGACGTTTTGGAGACAAGATGTGGTAGAGAAAGCTAGCACCCAGCAGAGAGCTGGGCCCCCGGGCCTCCGGTTGAGCAACTCTGGAGAACGGGAAAGAAACACTGATGGCCATAAGAGCGAGGGGTCAATATGTTGCAGTTCTGTTCGGTCTCCAACTCCTTCTCACACACAACCCTTTCAAATAAAGTGAGAGGTATATTTTGCTAAAGAACTGTGTCGCTCGTCTTTATAGTGTCGTCATTATGATTTCGCATGTTTGTATAGTTAGTCATGGTGGTGACTATACAACAGTATCTCCTTTATTTACTTTCTAATGGTTAAAGGAGTGAATGACAAATACCTTTCTGCTGGATATCTTCAGTGCATGCACGGAAGTTTTGGAGTAGTTTTCAACAGAAATGGTGAGGACAGCTCTTGGTACCTTATTGTCTAAGCCCACATTTCCCTTCTCCACTCTGAAAAGACTAAAGCTGCTGTTAATTTGCCACATGTGGTCAGTCATTCTTTTGTTAAAAATAAATGTTTATAAAGGATGCTTTATAAAAACACCAAAGCAATAGTTCACTCACCTAATGGAGACACAAACTTCTTCGTCAGTGTTGCTTGAGTTTTGCTAGATGATTCATTAACCCCATATTTTTAATCTGCTAAGACTATATACTTTGAACATCAATAGAACATTTTAAAGAAAATGACTTTACACTAAAAAAAAAAAAAAAAGTAAGAAACAGGCAATATTGTTGGAAGTTGTAAATTCGGCAGTTAATGTCTGCTCGAACCTGATTGGCTGTTTTGAAGTTGTGCCATTATCCCTCGTCCCTACTGTTATTTAAGTGAGACCCACAAGAATTCTTTCTTTTTTTTTCAGCACGAGCAAAAGGCTCTACTTGGCTCACTCTTTTTTTCTTTTGTGAGTTCTTCTTTATTTGCATTCAACTTTAGGTAGTTTTTTTCTCAAGCAAAACGGCTTGAGCAAATAGGGCTATTTAGTCATTTGAACTAACCCTTTTTTCCTTACAGGGTTTTTATTGTTACTTGTTGAAATAATAAGCCTACTGCAAGCTATTTGTGGTTTTGGTATGCTGTTCAGTTCAAAAGAAAGTTGAGTCTAAGGTCTGGAAGTGGAATTATTGAACTTTTTTTTTTGCTGACAAGAGAAACGTTGGCTCAATCAGAAGATGTGGTAAAAGCCCCCGTCGGCACAACAGAAGAATATTCGAGTTAAAACAGAAAAATATTCATCTCTAGAGGAGGAAGCAGTGGTCTACTTGAAGTTTCCCTTAAAGAAGTTATAAACTTCGTTTTCAAAAGTCTAGGAAACTAAAAGAACACGGTTTTCCAGGTTGATTATACAAAAGAAAGAGACGCCAAGAAGAAGAACAAACCTTAAAAATTGGCTTCAAAATGAACTTTGACATGAAATACCAAAGAATGATATTTTATCATTAACAAAAGTTAAACTGGCAATACGTGATTGACGGTATTGGTTCAAGCAAGTCAGTCGTTGTATTTCTTAATACCCACCTTTTTTTTGGGGGGGGGGGTTATAATATTGTCGCTACGTGAATGTATGTTATTTTTGTTAGCTTAAATTCAATGCTTTTGACAAGCATTGGGAAAAATATGCAAAGCCGGGTTTTGTTAAGTTTATTTCTCTTGAAATAAATTACTTTGTGGGAACTGGTTGTTTTTGTTTTTAAGAAATATTGACACACTTCTCTTTCAAGTAAGGAAAGTTAGTTTTCCTATTTCCCTTTTTTTATCTCCTTTATTTTTATACGTTTCTCTCTCCCTTCACCTAGCCTGGCAGTTACTATTAGATAAATTCTTGGGCTAGGCAGAGATAAAGATCACTTAATTTAGGTAAAATTGTATTTTATACAACGACTGCCATTCGGATAATTTTGTTAACTTTTCGTTTGTTAGTCGTTGTAATTCAAAACCTAAAACCTAGCATATTTTTTAATTGACCACATTTATCATAATATCCAGCAGAAACTATTACAGACGCAGACTATGCGGATGATCTAGCGCTTCTGGCAAATACACCAGATAGATACAATAAAATAAAACGGGATTTTTTTCAAAGCAGTGCTTGTTTCAATACTACTGTATGGATGCACCACATGAACACAGTTGCCTCTGTAAGCAACATTTTTCGCGATGAAATATTAAATTTCGCTGATGTCAAAAACAGTTTGTATAAAGGAACGTTTTACCGCATAAATTAAAAAGATCTTTATTGGTGGTACAGCGGTGTGATCGCCAGATGACAGGTTCAAACAAACAAATTACAACATCGTTAGTTTTTAGGATCGAGTTCCATTGATTCTATGAAGCCTACTGTCTAAAATTATTTTTCTTAGATAAAAAATATTGCATTTAGAAGTACGGAAAATAGCTACCGTTGGTGGCGTCGTGGTAAAATTTTGCATTGACTTTTGGGATAGAACATCAAAACGTGATCAAGTACCTATCTAGTTTTGGGGATCGAATCCTATTGTGTCCGGTTTTAATTTGCTTAGCACTAGAAATATTAAATTTGTTAAAATAGAGAAAGTATTAGACGTTGTTCTGCTGGCGCAGAGGTATGATCAACGGCTGATAGGTTGAAACTAATAAGTCACAATATCATTAGTTTTCAGGGTCGATTTCCATTGATTGTATTAAGCAAATTGTGTTTATTTTTATTACTTTGCTTAGATAAAAAAAAAAAATCACATTTATTTTATTACTGCAAATTAAAACCACCGTTGGTGGCGTAGTGGTCTAATCTACGATCGACTTTTAGGACAAAACATTAAACCTTCATCAAGTACTTATACAGTCTTCGGGATCGAATCATATTGTGCACTGTTTTAATTTGCTTAGCGCTAGAAATATTAAATTTATTACAACAGAAAATGCAGAGAAGGTAAGCGGTTGTTGTTGTGGCGCAATGGTATTATGTCTGGGAAAAGACACGAGACAGCCGTTCTGGTGATTGTGAGTTCAAATCCTATCAGCTCTGTCCTGTTTCAGCTTGTACCCGACCAGGAGAAATTGTTTTTTTTTGTGGTGGATAAAATATTTATATATCTGGCAGTAAGAAACGTAAAATAGGTGCATTTAGAAGAACGAAAGATGCTACGAGATATCTATCAATTTGTTTTGGATTATCACGAAGACGTTTGTTTTAAAGAGGCAACCAGGTTCGATCGCCAAACCAAGAGAGTAGAATTTTTAACACTGTAACCCAATTACTTACCCCTGTTCCACCAATTCTGTCGCTATCGCTTTAGCAATTTTCTATGGTATTAAATTTAACATTTTTTCTGTTAAGCAAACTTTTGCTTTGATTAGGTTTTATGGCATATCAACCACTTTTGGTTATTTAATGTCAAATCCATCTTTATACATATAAACAGTTCTATTTCAAAGTGTACAGTTTTTGTTTATACTCAGTAAAACGTAAAAACAGTTCTATTTCAAACAATTTAATTTAATGTAAGTACGCTGTTCAAATGTCAAAAACAATTCTTCGAAAGTTTGTTTGGTTTTATGTCATATCAAACACTGCAAATTGTTCAATGCCAAATCCTGTTTAGACTTATATATTCAATACATCTGGTGTGTGAACATTTTTCTAATAACATTTTTGAACAAAACTGAGCCCATTTTTCGTCACAGTTAAATAATTTCAAGTATTTCTGTTATATACAAGCGTGTGGTTGCAAGAAAAATAAGATTGACAAGAAGATTTTGTTTTATTTCGATTTCGTTTATTGAAATAAACAAAAGAAACAAGCGAATGGAATATCTAAGCCGGCTGACGGGCGGTTATCTGGTTGGCGGCAAGCGGTTGCTTTGATCTGGTCTGAAGGTGTTGTCAGTTAACGCTCTCAGCGACGGCAGATGATTCAACTGCTCGTGTGACCTCCACTTGCCCTATTTATATATTCCCGACTTCAAACACCGACTCCAGAAAACACTATTTGTGGGGGGAAAATGATTGGTTGAAAAATGGACCTTTTTTTATAACTGAGAATTTTCTGGGGATTTTGAATATATGCGCGGAGCCTATGCGTAGAAGCCATGATTTTCTCAGTTTGACACTGGTCTTTGTTGGGTCAACATCCGGTAGATGTTATTTTCTTCAGCAATGTCGATATCTGTCGGTTTGTATTTTGTGTGTTTTTGTAGTTAGGTGTGTGAAGAGTTAAGTGGGTGAATCAGAAGAGATTTGATGTATTTTACTATAACATTTCTATCATAAACAAATCATTCTGTTTACTTTTTCTCATTTGTTTGCACACAGTTAAATGGCCCCGAGAGTTGCTATGTAACAGTGACAATTAAACATCAGTCATTTTTTGGTACACAACTGGCTAACTAGTAGATGATCTGCAACAAAAAAAGAAAACTGGTTTTCATTAAACGGAAATGGAATCATGTCGTCTTTTCTAGGGCGGCAATTTTATCGTTCCACCCTGTACTAAATAAATTAATAAAAATGGGCATTTTTAGAGCCACCAAAATTGTTCGAAGTATTGAGTCATTTTAACGCTTTTTTTCTATCTTATATTCTTAATTATAAAAGTAAGTTGGCGACCTCAGTCGAGGGTAACCCGAAGGCTCCCTTTTCAATAGCTACTACCCCGAAGTGTAGGGGGGTGCAACTTCATTCCCAGGATTGCTCCACTTTACCCTTGATCCTCACCTTATAATGCTGAGTGTTAAGCAAGGCAGCATCAAGTACCATAGTTTTGAGTCTTTGGTATGACTCGACCTGGGATTGAACCCTGGTCTCCCGGACCATCGGCAAACACTCTAGTCATTAGACCAATGGCCCGGTACTTATTTTAATTATGATAAAATGATATTATTAATTAAACAAATCTCTCATTAAGTATCATTTGGTGTTTTATGACATAGTTTGGGTAGGTGAAGAGATTTTAGTGTATGGTTGATTCACGAGTGAAAATAGATCTGTGACGGCTACAAGATATAAGATTAAAGGCAATGAATATCAATTTTCTCTCCTTATACCGTTCCTTAAAAATTCACGGCAAGATAAAGATTTCCATTTCTTTCGAATTAAAAGACCAAAAAAAAAAAAAAAAAAAAAACCCAAAAAACTAATGGTTGTAGCCTAATATACACCACCTAAAAGTAAAATCAGTTTTTGAAATTTTATCACTCTCTGTTCTCTAAGATAATCGTCTGTACTGTAAAATAATCGTCAATTTTCATAGGTTTCTGAACTGCATTGAAAAATGGAATGTGATGTTACAAGGGTGGCGCGCATAGTGTAACGGTTATCGTCGTAGGAAATAGAATTGGTGATTCGAATTAAAATCCTGGACGAGACTGCGTTTCCCTTCGCGCTTGAAAAAGCATTGATCCATCCTTTCTCCCTCCAATTACGGGTTAATTGGGCAGACTTGTTTCTTTAGCCTTGGTAAGTGTTGTAACCTTGAAGGGCCAGAAATAAATCACATAAAGAGATGTAAGTTTTACTGCAGTATATATTTACGGAAATACAGACAGCAACGGTTACTGGTAACTGACTAGACTTGCTTGACTCATTTATCGAGTGTCGGGGAGGGTCAATGCACTGACATCATGGGGTATATCACTATAACAGTAAGACAACTACTCTAGGAGAAGGAAAACTTCCAATTCAAACTGTCTAAAAATTGATCTTGTGTCACATCCTGCCTGTAGCGGAGAGATTGGGTTGATATCCACAAGAACTTAACCCTTTAACTGCTGACAAGCAAATAGTGCCCTGCTTGTAAGAAATGTTCTATTTTTTATCATTCAGGGTTTTTGGACTATTGTCTTGTCTTTATTGTTCTTATTCATAATGTTTCAGTTGATATGTCCTTCGGCTTTCTTCAGGTGTTTGTCGAACTTGGGAGCCTACATGGAACTCTGAACCACGTTTTTATTTAATCACGGGGTCGCTTGTTCTGATTCCGTTCATTTCGATTTGCAGAGTTATTTTCTGTACTTAACTGGATCCAGTTCTGTGTCATTCATGGTGTTGTCATTCAGGTCAGTATTCTTATCAGGGGTCTTGGAAAAAAGCCTTGATAGCTTGACCTTCAGCTACTCTTTCCCTTACGTGTGTCAGTCCAACTTGTTGTCTAAAAAAAAAAGAAGATTTATAGGATAGATTTTATACAAATATGACACAAAGCCTAAAAACTTACCGAATTCCAGTAACTAATCCAAACATACATCGATATATGTATATTTGAAAGTGTTGGATAGTGACAGGAAGATTCCTTTGACATGCCGCATAAGTTGCATGGGAGGTATAAGAGGGTGTGTGCTAGTTTCCTAGAGTAAACAGGATGATGCTCCAGTGGAAATGTTGCCTAAATTGCCTAGGTGGCATAACAGGTTGTTCACCTATTTCCCATAGTTAACTGGACATAAGTATTCCTCCACAGAAGTGCTGCATTGTGTGGGTGGCATGCTAGACAAGAGGCATATCCACATGCAATGCGAGGCAGGACCTGGGACTATGAGGATTCTGCAGGTATCTGAAAAATTATTTGAACAAGGAAAGACTTCAACCCAGTCAGAATGAAACAGAAAGGCAGAGAGGTTTCACAGAAAAACTGCACTGTCATCCTTCCTTTTTTTTATGCATTTCAGCCATCTCTGATTTGCTCTTACTATACCCATACACACATTTTGGGTAATAAAGATAAACAAGAAAAGAAGCAGATTATATTTTAATACATCAGCGTTGTTGTTGTTCTTTCCTGTATACAACAAAATGATTTTGTTCCTTATTGGGTTGTCCATATTTGTGGTCTTGTAATAAGTTTGAAAATAAGAGATAGGTAAGTTGATTATGATCTACTTAGTTAATTTCATATAAATTATTAATATCTTACTTTTAATTGTTAATATCTTATTTTTTTAATTCTTAATATCTTGATTTTAATTGTTAATATTTTACTTTTAATTGTTAATATCTTACTTTTAATTATAATTATCTTGATTTTAATTGTTAATATCTTTTTTTTAATTATTGATATCTTGATTTTAATTGTTATCATCTTTTTTTTAATTATTGATATCTTGATTTTAATCGTTAATATTTTACTTTTAAAAATTAATATCTTGATTTTAATTATTAATATCTTATTTTTTTGATTCTTAATATCTTGATTTTAATTGTTAATATTTTACTTTTAATTATTAATATCTTGATTTTAATTGTTAATATCTTACTTTTACAGATCTTTTTTTGTTGTTATTGTTGTCGTTATACACATTTCTCCCTGATTTTAATAGAATTAATTTCCGGAAATATTTATCAGTTTTACAGTTTTTCCTTCTATCTTTTGATAATTTAATTTATAAAGTTTGATTTTAAATAATTCTGAATAGTTGATTCACAAATATGAATGTAATTATAACTTTAATTTAATAAACATATTAAATATTCCATAAAACATTAATTTTCCTGGGGTTTGAAATATTTTTTGTCTATGGTCATGTCATCATATTAACATTCAAAACTTGATTCTGACGCTTGGGTTTGTATCATTTACAAAGATATATTTCATAATTGTTGATATAAAATATCTTTTTAACTGTAAATAAATTAGGGTACTTTTAAATAGGCTTGATTTAAGAGTATTTTGTGCAATATCAGTCTTTTGAAAACTTTGTAAGCTTTTTGTTGTTTAGCAATTTGATCAAAAGAGGATTTTTTCATTTTAGGTACTTTGTCATGAATTTATTGCTCGTTTACAGAAAAGAAATTTTTGATTTTACTGTTGAATTAATATTAATTGGATTGGCATTTGATTTTCTGGTTAATCCTATTTACCCAACCCCTCCGCTTGGGCAGGATATGACACACGGTCAATTTTTAAGCGGAGTTTAACAGGTTTGAATTCAGAGTTTTCCTTCTCCTAGACTAGTTGCCTCACCAAGGCTGAAGAACCCAGTCTGTCCTTCTATTTACCCATAGTTGGAGGGAGAATAATTGGATTCATACCTTTCCCAAGGGTATTAGTGCTATGCGAAATGCAATCAGTCTCATCCAGGATTTGAACTTGAGTCGCCGTGACTATTTCCTATGATGATAACCATTATACCACGGGCACCTCCATTTGATTTTCTGGTTAATAATAAAATACTAGATATAATAGAAGAATCATTTTCCAATTGTTTTTTTTCAAAAAGGTTTAATTGTAAGGGTTATTTCAAAGAATAAGAATAATTCCAAGATACATATTGAAATATTGACTAAAAATGTATTTAAAAAAACTGTCGTATATTTGGTTGATATTTGCCAAATAAAACAATCTGCAATGCTATAACAAAATAAAAGATTACAGGTCTTTTAAAAAATCGTATCAAGTTGCAATTGACAACAATAAGCACTCATGATTTTTCTTGAATTTTTAAATGAAACTGTTGCGTATCACCCACCTTTTTCCACACAATGAACTAGTCCATCTGCCATATATAGCAGTAGCTACTAATGCCAGGGCAGACTAGAAGGTGAAGAGCAGCTTCTTATAGGAATAGTATTAGAGTGTTGGAGACTGGAGATCGCACTAGATCACCTTACTTGCTACCATAATAACAGAAGCCAATACTATCGCTGGACTATATCTTTATTCTGTATTCACTAATCCTATGTTCTTGTCTAATAGTCTCTAATTGTATATACTTTTTCCTGAGAATTTATCTCTATTTCCTCTCATATCGTGGTTTGTCCTTTATTTAATATTACAAGTGTTCACTAACCAGAACGCAACAAAAACTAATGTTCAAAAATTTAGTAAAATAAAAAACATAGATTTTCAATATAAAATATTACACTGTTTTTTTCTTATGAATGTATTTTTACATGTGATCAGTGTCTGGATATAGTATAATTTACTGCAAAAGAATAAACTTAAAAATGATTTTTTAAGAAACAGATGAAAAAAGAATTTTAGTAAATGTTTTCTAAATCCATAATCATTACTCTAAGCAAAAACAATTAAAAGATACTGAAAAATTAAAAGATCTATTTTTATATGTAATGTATGGTCAGCATGTATATTTCGGAAAGCCATGAGGAAAGCTGTGACTCAATGATTTTACTATAAAATGCATTGGCCAATGATTCTTATTAAAAAGTAATTGGGAATGATTTTGACCATAAACATTCCATTACAAATTATTTTCATTATAAAAATGGCCAATGCATTTTTATATTTAAAAAATCCATTGACAATGATTTTTAGAATAAAATATGATTTGGAAAGAATTTTTACTTTGTATAGAACACTTTTTTTTACAAGAAAAATAATTTTTACTATAAACATACATTAGCTAGTGATGTGGTATTTTGACCTTCGACCCGGCCCAAAATGCCATTACAAAGTGATGCACCGGAAGGAAGTGACACATTCCAATGGCCAGTAATCGAAAGAGATCGCGTGGGTGGATTTCGCTGATGAAATGGGACAAGGTAAAGCCCATGATACACTCATAGACTGATGCACCGGAAGAGAGTGACCTGTGAACTGCATGACAGTTATTTCCGTTGGATGACGATCAATCAAGCCATTCCAAAGATCGAGTGGGCGATCAAGTGGGCGTTGAACTATTATATAACTCAGTGAAGACAGAAGTCAAGTGACAGTTGCAGTTACAGTTGGAGACGGAGTTATAGATGAGATGTGGTAGGGAAAGCCACACCCGGCCGAGGGGGCCCTCGGGAACCCTGATGGAGTTTGGGGACCAGAGAAGTTGCTGATAAGATGTAGTAAAGAAAGCCAGCACCCAGCAGAGTGGACCCTAGGGCCTCCAGTTGAGCATCAGGAGAACGAGAAAGACACAACGTTGACGGCCATAAGAGTGGGGGTCAAAATACTTCAGTTCTGTTTGGTCTCCAGCTCCCTCTCACACGCAAACCTTGAATAACCTTTTCGAACCCTTACAATAAAGTGAGAGGTACAAATATTTTTATAAAGAAGTCTTCCTGCATCTGTCTTCATCATTGCGTCTTTATTATTGTGTTGTTATGATGCTGTAGATGACAATATAACAGTGATTTTTGCAATGTAAATATATTGGAAATGATTTTATTCTAAAAATGCATTGCCAATGATTTTTTAATAGAAAGATGAAGTGGCCAATAAAAATCAAAATTCATTGAATATGAATTTCAGGATAAAAATAAATAATTGGAAATGTTTTCTTTATTAGAGAAATGTATTTTACTCTTTGAACTGTGTTGATCTTTGTTATAAATTCTATCGGACCGTTGGTTGACTTGACTAATGTGTTATACTACTAGAAATAAGTTTTAATTGATTTTCATCATGAAAATTTGATCCAAATTTATTCGTCTCTTCTTCAATTGAAGTTCAATTAAATTTATGGAACATCACTGGAGGAAAAAATATCCTCATAACCAGAAGTTACTATATATATATATATATATATTGGATTGGCGTTTGAGTCAACCGGGTTTCGATCCCAGCTTCAGGAATCAAGGCTGTCAAGCCACACTGAAGAGTTCAGATAGAATGAAACAGATCTGTCTGTGGATGACAATATATATATATATATATATATATATATGTATATATGCTCCCCTACCCCTGTAGGGTTGAGCTCTCTAGCGAAGGAAGTAAATATGTTGCCATTAGTGTAATGCAAGTCTCTTCATATGAATTGAGGTCTCGGTAGCCGTTAAGCGGATATATGTAAACAAACAATTGTGATACATAACTGTTTAAATTTCCTTTGCTTGCGCTGGTTTCCTCGTGGCTGAGTGGTAGAATCTTGGATTGGCATTTGAGTCAACCGAGTTTCAATCCCAGCTTCGGGAATCTAGCCTGCCTAGCCACACTGAAGAGTTCCGATAGAATGAAACAGATCTGTCTATGGATGACAATATATATATATATATATATAGTACAATTAAATGGAGACTCAAACTCAGTTAAGTCGTCATAATAAATTTATTTCGGCGGAGAATATTGTTGGTAAATTCTCCGTCTCGTCAGATGACTCTTTTACATGCTCCTGTCACAGAGATGCGAATGAGGAGTTACAGTTCGTATTCAGAAGATAAAATAAGGTAATTAAAAAAATAAATTAAAAATCAGAAAATAAAGATAAAGATAAAAATAAAAATAAAAATAAAAAACATAAAAATAAAAATATATATATAAAGTATTGTTCTCAAATTATTGAGATTATGATAGCTATCTTTCTGGAATAATTTTTGTTAAAGAAGCCACAAACATTGAGCAACCAATTAAGTTGTAAAATAACCACATCAACATTGGTAGTAGTAAGTAAAGTTGTCGACAGTAGTTGAGGGTGATCCAATGGCTCCCTTTTCAATAGCTACCAAACTGATGTGTAGGGTTAAGGTGCTACTCTTTTCCCTGGATTGTTTCCCTTTACTCTCGATCCATAACTGACAATACTGAGTGTTAAGCAAAGCGGCATCAAGTACCATTTTTTGAGTCTTTGGTATCACTTGACCTGGGATTGAACCTTGGTCTACCAGGCCAATGGTGAACACTCTACCAACTAAATACCAAAAATACCCCAGGCCTTTGATCCCCCAGTTGTTTTTATCACATTGAAGGAGGTATCCTCCTGCGTCTACCTCGGTAAGTCCCCAATTATCTAATGGACCTTCCATTTCTACTCTACAAGAATTTTCATCAGTATTGTGAAAATTCAATTTGAAGATGATTCTCTCGTGTGTATGCATGTCTTTTGGAGACTAAGGGAGGTAACTATTACACCGAAGGAATTATCTCCCTTAAAAACTGGCATATTTGGTTATAAGACTCCTGGAAAATTATTTTTACAATAAAAATCTAATATGAATGATTATTACTATAAAGATGTATTGGTAATGAATTTTACAATAAAAATACATTGGCCAATGATTCCCATTGTAAAAATGTGTGGGATATTATTTTTTACAGTGAAAATGTATCAGAAATTATTTTTACTTGAAAAATACCTTGGCTATGATTTTTAATATAAAACTACATATGATATTTATTATCTATGCAATGTACTAAAAATATGAAAATAAACTGATATCATAGGTTTGAATCTGAACATATCCAAAATATGTGTCAGGTATAATTAGTGACTTAAGTGTCCAAAAGGATAGACTTATTTGTATACTGGCTTTCCAGAAATCTCTACCGAATCAATTAATGCTCTTTCTAGTCCTATCATCGTATCTTCATACTTACGGTTATGTCCTTGGAAAAGGGTATAAAATAGATAAGACAAACATGTGTTATGGGGAGAGTGTTTGCCAGTGGCCTGGGAGACCAGGGTTCAATCCCAGGTTTAGTCATACTAAAGACTCAAAAAAATGGTACTTGATACCCCCTTGCTTAACACTCAGTATCATAAGGTATGTATCAAGTGTATAGAGAAGTAATCCAGAGAAAGGAGTAGCACCCTCCCCTACACTTCAGTGTAGTAGCTATTGAAAAGGGAGCCTTTGGGTTACCTTTGACTACAGTTGCCAACTTTATTTACTTATTACAGTAAAACAAGTAATACAATGTCACCAGTGTAGCTTTGCTACCAATGGTATTTGTCACATGACCCACTAAACAAACTAGTATGACATAAGGCCTTTTTTAAGGAGAGTCCAGGCAGTGCAAGGCTTTAGCCCAGACTCGCCTGGTATTCCCAAAAATGCCTTGGGCCTTTTCAGCATTCCCCTAAAAAGGGGTTCCTCAGGCACTAGGCAATAAACCTAGCCCCTTTGAGGAGGGTTAGAACCTGGGGGACAGCCCCCTGAGGCTCAAGGAATGTCAGTCTTGGCTGTGGGACACAAATGCTAGGCCTCCCCAGCACTTGTGCTTGGTAGCTTCAGCTGACTACTATATCTAGAGACTTGACACACCTGACTAGATCCATGCAGCTGATATGATGGCCGGCTGAAGTGTGACCCAGCCACTGGATTGGTACAATTTAACTTTGGTCATATAGTTCAAGAACGTTATATTTAATATTGTAAATAAGTGTTTTTTCTACTGCATTATAAAACATATGAATTATTTGGCCATATAATTCTTAAACATATTTAATATTGTAATTAAGGTCTTTTCTTCGGCATTTAAAATGTATGAATTATTTTATTCTGTCCTGAAATTACAGAGCAATGCAGATTTAGCTGATCTGTTTTACATGAAAGTTTCCATTATATTTCAGGATTTTAACATCACTAGAAATCTATTTGTTACACAAGATCTGAGTTAAGACCCAAGATATTTCTATATGTAGAGTTGATTGAGCTTTTTAAGAAGCAAAAAAGATGGCTAGTTAACATCTAATTAAAATCAATTTTTTGTTTGCTTTTTAATTGACTTAGTGTAACACTATGTAGGTGGTCTGCCAAGCAGATGATCCCTTTGTCTGTTTTGGCGTGAAACCAAACAAAGGCCTGAGCCCACAATCTCGATGCAACCAGAAGTAGGAAGGGGACGCCAGAGAGGAATTGGACAAAGGGACTGAGAGAGGCAGTTGGCGAAGGGTGATGCAAGTGGCCAGTCAACACTGGACAGCAGAAGTGACCAGTCGGCATGAGAGAGGGTCTAGTAGCAGTGAGGGAAGACAGGTCAAGATGAGGCAGCACTCCTCGTGGGTTGTAGAATTTTTGCTAGAAATCCACGCTAGCATTAGTCTACATATGCACATAGGGAATGCAATGTTACATAACTCCTCTTCTTGCGTTTTGAGTTAACCCAAGCTCATATTGTTCATTTGTTCATTTGTTCTCTTTCCTCCCACTCCCTTGATTGTATTTCTTGTAGCTATGAAGAAATGTGGGATTCCCCTATCGGAACCACTAGTTGATCACCAGCCAAGAAGTGAAATGGTTCGAAGAAGTTGACGTATTCGGGGGACCGAGGGGGTATCGTCATATTAGCTCATATC
Source organism: Sepioteuthis lessoniana (assembly GCA_963585895.1). Taxonomy (NCBI): domain Eukaryota; kingdom Metazoa; phylum Mollusca; class Cephalopoda; order Myopsida; family Loliginidae; genus Sepioteuthis; species Sepioteuthis lessoniana. The sequence continues at coordinate 13,754,287 of OY757932.1, read as the reverse complement.
AAAATAAAAACTATTCATTATTTATTGTACAAATTCAAATAAGATCAAGAAAAATAATTGATACTAGAAAAGTCTTCAAACGACTAAAAATGTCTTAAAGCAATTTTTAGAATAGTGATTTTAAGCATGAGAAAGACACTGTAAGTACCCTTGTCTTCTGAGCCATTGATTAAAGCCACTTGATGTCATAAACTCAGCCCAAGAAGAGTACCCTCCTCTCATTTCTCTCCTAATAACAACTAGATGTAATGCTAATGCTTTTGATTAACTAGAGTCATTTAATAAATAAGGTGAATTTTGCATAAAGAGTTGGAATAGGAAGAACTATTTATACCTACACTTTTTTCATGAAAATAAAATGTGATGGGTTTTTCATGTTCCAGAAAACTGTCACTATGATTTTTTTTACTGACTGCTATGCCAAGAACTTTTTCTTTACTGATGAGTCAGTGTGTTTCCACTCCATGGACTATCTGTTGGTATTTTAAAAAATGAAAGCTTTGTTAGGAACCTAAACATAGTGGTCTTCCTTTTTAGGCGTTATAGGCGGAGATTTTGACAATCATGTGACTGTTGGTCATTAGACATTTTGAGAAGCAAGTTCTATATCTTTTTTGTAGCAGACATCCACAGGAGGAGACCTGTTTCTTTCGCCTCTGCTTTTCAAGCAGCACAAGTGTGCAAATTATCCTATGTAAACCTTTTCTCTACACCAAGAAAAAAATGCAAGTTTTTAACCACTGCTATCAGCATTTCTTGTTCTGTGGAACAGCTTTGGTACCTTTTTATGGTTTGGAACCTCTGTCATGCTTTGTAATTGTGTGTAATATATGTCTATAAAATATAGGTCACTTTTGTCTAAATGGACTTTGTTTTTCCTTACCAAAATATTCTGTGTTAGGTCATCGTTTAGAAAGCCTAATGCATTATAGGAAAAAGCTGGTGGTAGTCTCCATGACTACTACACATCCATAAATTCCTATAGATTTAAGACCCACAGAATTTTTGTCTTTAACTGATGGTACTATTTACCAACCCCTCCGCTCGGGCAGGATATGACACAAGGTCAATTTTTAAGCAGAGTTTAACAGGTTTGAATTCAGAGTTTTCCTTCTCCTAGACTAGTTGCCTCACCAAGGCTGAAGAACCTAGTCCGTCCTACTATTTACCCATAGCTGGAGGGAGAATAAGGGGGTTCATACCTTTCCCAAGGGTATTTGCCCGAAAGTGAACGTAATAGCGCGACTGGAGTACGAACTCGCGTACTACGATTCCGCAGTTCATCGCTTTAACCATTACACCACGAGGACATGTTACCTTTTATTCTTTGTACTAGAAACTGACTCTTATATTTTATACTGAGATATAAATGAAACATGTAACCAAAAAATGTGAATAATAAGCAATGGTCACTAAAAATAAGTGGATTTATAATCCTTTAGAGATATTTTGTTTTAATTCACAAAATGTCACAAATTATTAAGGTACAAACAAATACATTGAAAAATGTGTTAAGTGTTCACTTGCATTCAGACATTACAACCCTTCAAATTAATGAAATTAGCAACAAAGTCTAAATTTTTTTTAGGAAACATCTAAAAAATAATGTTGAAACAAATTAAAATTCAATAGATCTTGTACCTTTCTATATAACTGCACCCAGAGATGCACAAGATCTTGTGAGGAGAATTTGGGTTTGAATAAATTACATGGATTATCTCCCTTGGATTGAAATTGAGAACTCGGGCGCCTCTGGTGGTGTAATGGTTAACAAGCTCGACTAGCAAACCTACACGAGTGAGTTCGAGTCTCATTGGGTTCTCCTTTTCATATGGCCTTGTGCCACATCTAAGTAAAATGCTTAGTAAATTACCTCTGGTGGTGTAATGGTTAGCAAGCTCGACTAGCAAACCTACACGAGTGAGTTCGAGTCTCATTGGGTTCTCCTTTTCATATGGCCTTGTGCCACATCTAAGTAAAATGCTTAGTAAATTACCTCTGGTGGTGTAATGGTTAGCAAGCTCGACTAGCAAACCTACACGAGTGAGTTCGAGTCTCATTGGGTTCTCCTTTTCATATGGCCTTGTGCCACATCTAAGTAAAATGCTTAGTAAATTACCTCTGGTGGTGTAATGGTTAGCAAGCTCGACTAGCAAACCTACACGAGTGAGTTCGAGTCTCATTGGGTTCTCCTTTTCTTATGGCCTTGTGCCACATCTAAGTAAAATGTTTAGTAAATTACCTCTGGTGGTGTAATGGTTAGCAAGCTCGACTAGCAAACCTACACGAGTGAGTTCGAGTCTCATTGGGTTCTCCTTTTCATATGGCCTTGTGCCACATCTAAGTAAAATGCTTAGTAAATTACCTCTGGTGGTGTAATGGTTAGCAAGCTCGACTAGCAAACCTACACGAGTGAGTTCGAGTCTCATTGGGTTCTCCTTTTCATATGGCCTTGTGCCACATCTAAGTAAAATGCTTAGTAAATTACTTGAAATTGAGAACTCCAGCTGAATAATTTTTTATTTGGACATTATTGTTTTTAAAAGATAGAAATTTTTTTTCTTGAATAATCATTTTTCATGAAAAAAAATTGTTTTTCAATATACTGAACTTTTTCTTAGTTTAAATTTTTCCCATTTTTTTTTAATCAATCAGCAAAGTTGACTGTCATTTATGTGATAGTTTGTACCTGATATTTTTTTTAGAGTTTTTATCACTGAAAATTCATAAAAACGTACAAGATAAAATGGTTTAAATCATCAGTGAATGCTACTTTTTTTTTAAATAGCTTGTGTTGACTTAACTAGTGCCCTGTTAATATTTTCTAATGGGTATTTTTGTAAATGGTAGTAAATTTTATTATTGAATAATAAATGCTAAATTGAGATATGAAAATACCAAAACAGTTTTAGGTTTTAATCAAAAGAATTCTTTTTACGAGTTTTAGTTTTGTACTTTCAATAACGATCATTATTTTATTATTTACAATACTTGGGTAAAATCTTGGATTATTGAAATTATTTATTGAGGTTGATTTTCTTATATGAAAAAATAAAGTTATAGCGATAGGAAAGTTTGTTATTGTTGGGTGAAGAAATGTATTCTTGCGCATGTTTATATCCTCGCTAAGTGTTGTTAGGTATATAGAAGAGAGAGAGAGAGAGAGAGAGAGAAGTACGAAGTCGAAATGTTTTTATGATAGTTTTTAATGGCAGCATGGAATAAAGAGTTTGCGTTTGTGCTGCAAGCCTCGTGGAAAAGGAAAGAAGTAAAGAGACGAAATGGAGTTATGAGAGAGTAGAGAAAGCAGCACGTGTCGTTGGATGTGCGAAGGATTATGTTCGCCGTATGTAGCAAAGTCATGTTTACTGTTTGAGGAAATAGACGTTGAAGTCACCATGATTTTATGGTTCTGGTTGTTTCGGGGAGAAGCGTAAATGTCTCCAGAAAATGTTGCCCAGAGGTGAAATAGGAGCTAGGTGTCGGAGCGAAATTCGGCATCGCAGTCGACATAGCCAATTTTGGGGGTGATGTAAAGTTGTTCCTGTGTGTGGCGTATTGAATTTATCTAATTCATATTCAACAGGGAACCCGTGGTCTAAGAGAAATAAACACAAGGGATCCATAAATTAGATAGGTTCCCTCATTGTGTCCATGCTGCTGCTGCTGTTATTGAAGAACAGCCAGTGAGACGTCTTCACTGAACGGAGTTGTTCAGCCAAATAGAATGTTTGACGGTTTTCCCCAATTACTGCTGCCCAGAAAGGTGTTTTGGATTGAATAGGATACATCATCCTGATTGGGTGAAATTATGCGTCGAATATAAATTACGCGCCAAAAAAATACGAAAATTCCGTCCGCAACAAAGTTATTGAAAACAAGATTTGTTGATTACCATTATTATAAGTAAAGATAAAACAATACAGACTAAATCTAAATTTTAAGCTTTATTTGTAAGCTCATATTTATATTATCAGGATTCAGAAAATTTTTATTGTAATAATTGACCACTGAAATGAAGATAACAGACAAAAATATTTCATTTTTACTTGAATATTTACTTATTTTAAAGGAAAAAAACTATAAAAATTCCACAATATACAGGTAAACAACTAAATTTTCTATATATTGGGAAAATATTTTTAGAGAGGCTTTAGTGGGTAATTTCAAACAATATGTTCGGCAGTTTTCAAGTTAGAATACTGATTCAAAAGGATAATACAGAAAACAAAATTTTAGCAAACAACTTTTATATAAGAGAAACAAAAGAAAAGAAAAGATGGAAAGGATAAAGTGTCGTATATTTGTTGTAATTTGTGGGACCTTATCTGAGAGAGAGTGTCCAGTAAATAGTGTTCTTTGAATTTTTGTAGTTTCTGTAGTTGTATTGAATTTTGGGCTGATTTTTCAGGTTTCGTTTAATTTTAGTTGAGCTTTCTTTTAAGTTGACTTTTAGTTGACTTCTTGGGTTTTGTTGTTCAGTTGAATTTAAGTGAATTTTTTGTTTGATAAACTTTTAGCTGAATTTCTCCGATAGCTCCTTACCAATTTAGTTACATTTTAACAGTTAAAGGAGTGAGTGATGTTATAGTTCACCCACTTAACTCTTCACACATCTAACTACTAAAACACAAAACACAGACCGACAGACATTGACACTGCCGAAGAAAATAATATCTACCGGATGATGACCCAACAACAACCAGTGTCAAACTGAGAAAATCATGGCTACTATGCATAGGCGCCATGCATAGTCTATTCAAAATCCCCAGAAAATTCTCAGTTATAAAAAAAGTCTATTTTTCAACCAATCATTTTTTTCCACAGTGTTTTCTGGAGCCGTTGTTTGAAGTCGGGAATATATAAATAGGGCAAGTGGAGGTCACAGGGGCAGTTGAAATCTGGCTGTTGCCGAGAGTGTACCCTGACAACACCATCAGACCAGATCATAGCAACCGCTTGCTGCCGACCAGATAACTGCCCATCAAACGGTCAGATATTTCATTCACTTGTTTATTTTATTTATTCAATAAATGAAATAAACTAAATCTTCTTGTCGGTCTTTTTATTTTCTTGCAACCATACGTGTGTAGATAACAGTGACAAACACCTATCTGCTAGCTATCTTTTTTTACTGTTTCAAAGACTGGTATCTGAGCTCACACTGAAGTTTCTGAGTTGCTGTCAAAGAAAATGGTGGAGGCAGCTCCAGGTGTATTATTGTCTAGTCCCACGTCTCCACACTGAAAGTGCTATAGTTGCTGTTAATTTTCTCTGTCGTGGTCAGTCTTATTCTTCAGATGGAAATAAATTTTTATAATTTTTACTGGACAACATCAGTAAATTGGGCACAAAGCCATCAATTTGGAACTTCCTATGCAGCCATACTTCTCTCTAGCACAACAATTATTTAATTCTAAAAAGTGGAGAACTGTTCAGTGAATTGTAAAAACACCCAATGATATATGGTTTGGGTTGATTTTGTTTCTTTGCTTAATGGCATATCAAGCTTCATGGGTTATTTAATGCCAAAGACATCTTTGCAGAAGAACAGTAGTGGTACTATTCAGCCCATAGCTAGGGGGATAAGGGGGTTCATACTTTTCCCAAGAGTATTAGTCTTAAAGTGAATGTAATAGCATGACTGGAGTTTGAACTCACTCACTACGATGTTGCAGTCTAACATAGAGGGATAAGGGGGTTCATGCCTTTCCCAAGAGTATTAGTCTTAAAGTGAATGTAATAGCTCGACTGGAGTTCAAACTCACTCACTCACTCACTATGATGTTGCAGTCTAACATAGAGGGATAAGGGGGTTCATGCCTTTCTCTAGAGTATTAGTCTTAAAGTGAATGTAATAGCATGACTGGAGTTTGAACTCACTCACTACGATGTTGCAGTCTAACATAGAGGGATAAGGGGGTTCATGCCTTTCCCAAGAGTATTAGTCTTAAAGTGAATGTAATAGCATGACTGGAGTTTGAACTCACTCACTACGATGTTGCAGTCTAACATAGAGGGATAAGGGGGTTCATGCCTTTCCCAAGAGTATTAGTCTTAAAGTGAATGTAATAGCTCGACTGGAGTTCAAACTCATTTACTATGAAGTAACAGTCAACCACATTAGTCATGAGGACTCACCTCACTTCTACGTGTAAAATATAAATTTAGAATTTTGAAAATTATGATGAAAAATAAATACAAGTCTAAAATTAATAATGATTGGCAATACTATATTTTTACTAATAATTCAAGATAATATTAATACTTATTCACTAATTGCTTTTGAATTGGTACAATGAAAAGCAATTAAAATTCATAAGAAAAAATATTTGCCAATTTTGAATCTAAAAAAATAATGTCAAGGTAGTATTACCATAGCTAGTGTAGTGGTGGCTGTGTTATTTTGTATTTAGATTCCCCACAATTTTATGTTGAAGTTTGATATAGAGTGTTTAGAAAAAAGGTAGAATAGGCATAATATAGGCACATGGATAAAACAAATGAATGAAGATAACCAATGAGTGAAGAAGATAAAACGGCGCGGAAAAAAAGGAACATTTAAAACAAGGCGACGAACAAAAATTTATATATTATAATAAAACTTACATTGATACATAAAAATATAGCTAATTCTATTAACAAAATAATCGTGTGTGTATATGTGTGAGTGTGTGTGTGTGTGTGTGTCTAACACAACTAAACTACAAAAGGATTACATATTTAAAATGTCTTTCTTTTTATGATTGGAAACAGGCGGCTTCTCTGAGACTGGAAAAAGTCTCTTAGTCGATGTATGTCTGCGAGGCCCATCCATGTTGTTGCTATTTGACGATTGTTGAGTCACACTGGAGGGAGTATGTTGCCGCTGCGAATAAATTGGGTAAAAGAGAGAAAGAGTGTTTGAAGACGACGTATTTATAGAAAATACGCGTCTTGGAAGTGGCTCCAAACCTAGGGCGAAAATTTACGCGCGGACGTAGTTTTAAGCATGTAACGTGGTTCTCCTGGCCAATGGTTTCCCGAAACTGAATAAGTGAGCATCCGCCATCTTTGTTGTGGGAACAAGTGGCATACCGCCCAAAATAATTTATAGGAGTGTAAAGTCCTATACTAGTTAAATTCCTATGTTTTTCCCCACTTATCAGGCTGATGTACGAAGACGACTGGTTTGATAGATAAAAAAATATGATACAGCCAATGGAATAATAAGTAGAATCATTCATCGACTGATTTGCAGACTTGGAGCCATTGTAATCAACTCATTTGAGTTAAGAATTAAAAATTTGAGTAAGAATTAAAAACAAATAAATACAAATTCTGAACCAAATTAATAAAATCTTGTTGGAGTTAGAAGTCTGTAAATACATCAAACTAGAAATGGTAGCGTCTTATCTGTACAAACAGACAAATATTTGGTAGATTATTATTATTATTTTACTTCAGCTAATTTTTCACACAAGCATTAGCTGGTGGTCTTTCAATTGGGTCTGAGTGACAGCAAGTCTCCTTTGGTCTCTGAGACTTTTCTCAAGATTCCGATCAATTTCAACAATGTTGCAGTTAGGATGGTCTCGATTCGTCCTCTGATTCACAACTCTTCCAGTCTCTTTTCCAGGCCTTTGGAGACTGTTCCAAGTGTGCTAATTACTACTGGTATCACCATCAGTTCAACAGTTTTCTTAGTTTTCTGGCAAGGTCCAAGAACTTGTCTCTCTTTTCGTTTTCTTTGATTTTCACATTGTGATCCACTGGAATGGCAGTTAATATTATTATTATTATTATAAACATCATCATCATCACTAAGGTCTCTAGGACTCTTCTAAATATTGTAGCTGGGGTCTGGATTTTTCTCAATTCTTCTTCTGATCCCCAATTCTCCAAGTCTCTTTTCCATATTTACCGAACCCTCCGCTCGAGCAGGATATGACACAAGGCCAGTTTTTTTAAGTAGAATTTAACATTTGAATTTGAATTCAGAGTTTTCCTTCTCCTAGACTAGTTGCCTCACCAAGAACCTTGTCTGCCGTACTATTTTACCCATAGCTGGAGGGAGAATAATTGGATTCATACCTTTCCCAAGGGTATTATTGCTATGTGAAATGCAATCAGTCTCGTCCAGGATTTGAACTCGTGTCGCCGTGTCCATTTCTTACGACGATAACCATTACACCACGGGCACCTCCAAGTCGTGAGTATGACAATGACAATAAAGACAATAGTTCAAATATTCTAAGTGATAAAAATTATCCTGCTTCGTCTCAGAAATTTAGGCAAAAACATTCAAAATTAACATGTGTAGAGCAAAACTTTTCAAATAAAGAGACTTATCTTCGATATTAACGTTCATAAATATTTCATTCTGTCAAAATTTCTCACTTTTTATTGTTCCTCTAAACAGAGGCCAAAAAATTGTGACTCCTATTCAGTTACAACAAATAAGTTGACGAAGATATTGATAGTATTCAATTTGGAAGTTTTATTAACAGCTTGATGCGAAAGGAACCCTTGTGCTGTAAGTTGCAGGAAGAAAAAAACAGTTGTAAATAGCTTAGGAGGAATTCAGTATTCAGCCAGAAGTTTCTAGGTCCATTTGATTTAGGAGGAAGAAATTATTGGTAAGGAATGGTCTCCTAAAGGAAGCAGAGGGACAATATTAAATGTACTCTTTCGTGTTGAGATGTCTATGTGTCTGCTGCTGGAATCGGACGGGGTAGCGAGAGAGAGAGGGGGGGAGGGAATGTCCTCTCTCGTGTTGACTGGTCTGTCTTGCTACTAGCAAGGAGGAAGCGAAAAGAAAGAGCGAGAATGGTTAATGCGGCCTTTTATATTGCCCGGGAGGTGACACGGGTAGAATGGCATCAGTCATTCTCATTGGACGAAATATATAAATTTGAAACTCTAACGGCCAAAACAATTCCCGCACTAAATAATGATTTGAAATTCTTTTGTTTATAAATCTGTTGTCACTTTACTGCATCAATAATGACGCAAAGACCTTTTTTTAATGAAAACAAATCTTTATTCACTTGTATTTTTTCTATCCACCCCTCCCTCTTTACCTCCCAAAATGAAAACTAGTCTTCTGATGAATTAATTGAATGGTCTTTACAGGAAAGGGTGCAATTTTCTTCGTCAAAGAAGGTTCCAGATAAAACGGATCAATTTTGGCGCGATTTTTAACATAAAAAACACCCACGCACGTATTCAAGAAAAATCAGAATTTGGTAAAACCCAACTTAAAAAGATAAAACACTCGACCACATTTCTTGACCAATCTGGTGTGCCAAAAAATTCGCAGTCACTTTCTTCGGGCGTGTACGTGAGCCCCGGCAAATGCTAGAAGAGCTAAAGTATCTTCAAAAGAACTTCAGAACGCATTCCCCGCCCGATTTTTTTGTGGACCAAGGTTTCAAAGTGGCGTAAGACATTGTACTGCGTCTGTTCACTCGATGCCTTTTTTCGTGTTGGGTGGATTTGCTCGGGCACTAGACTGGGACGCACTTCGGCTGGCCGTATTCTCCAGTATGCGGACCCGGTTGGATGTATCTTGATTTGGTGGCAGTCGGTTGAGGCTGCCTGACACGGGTGCCGAAGAAGCTCAGGCATTCGCGTCTCGCGGCTGATACCGACATCCTTGAGCCTCAAGAGGCCGTACCCCAGTCTCTAACTTTCTCCGGAAGGGTTGGGGTTATCGCCAGACGCCTGAGGTGTCGGTTTTTAAGAGAGTGCCGATGGGAGTCAAGGCACTTTTGTAACTGCCGGGAGTGTGTGGGTTTCGACCCTGCGCCCGGACACGTCTTTAAAAAGGCCTTGTGTCATACTTGTTCGGTTGGTGGGACGTACGACAAATACAAGAACAGCTCGTAACGTACGCCCTTTCGGTCCGCCGCCTGGCATTCGTGCCGAGCACTCGTTTGTATACTACGGTAATTTACTAAGTTTTTTTTCTTAGATGTGGCACAAGGCCATATGAAAGGGGCACCAAATGAGACTCGAACTCACTCGTGTAGATTTGCTAGTCGAGCTTGCAACGGTGTACTATGACATCTTGACCTCAGGGGGCCATCATCCCAGGTTTTTGTTTGCTTCGGAAGAATTGAGTTTATTGCTTGGTGCCTGAGGCGCCCCACAGGAGAATGCCGACGAGGTCAATAATTTTTGCACCTACCGCACTTGAGTCTCGATTCGTGCGCTGCCCACACCATAGAACGGCCTTGTGTCATATTCTGACACTGTGGAATGTCACATAAATTGCGAAACAGTTTACTTGCCTCTATAGACAAGAATACAATTGTGTTTCGAGATTTCATAACAGCTCCTCCTCCGCTGTTACGGGCACAGTCCAACAAAGGTAGACTCAAGGCCGTAAGGTCCCCAGCTTCGGCTGGGCCATCTTCAGGTGAGTGAGCTGCATTACAGTCCAGCAGAACTCGAGCCTCGGCTCGTGCCCGACTTTCCCCTCTCCTAAACCCCCACAATAATCGACTTTCGGGTCATTGACCTTGCGTCAAGTCCTGTCTGGTGGAAGGCAGTGACAAATATCAGCTCCTCCTCCTCCTCTACTTGACCGCTAGACGACCTGTATCAAATTACGAGCGTTAATTACGACGACAAACTTCCAGCCCAACGCCGCTGCTGATAAGTCACTACAACTCGCAGTGGATTAAATCATAGACGATTCCATTTTTGTTTTCAAATATGTCCAAATAAAATTTCTCTATTTTGTAGCATTCGTGTTGTGTCCTTAATTTGGATTAGTCCACCACAATCGTCAACAACAGATGTTTGATCTGATACGACGTAATTCATTGGATGCATATAGTATATCACCGCAGGGCACCTCTGGTGGTGTAACGGTTAGCAAGCTAGACTAGTAAACCTACACGAGTGAGTTCGAGTCTCATTGGGCGCCCCATTCATTCGGCCTTGTGTCACATCGAAGCAAAGAGCTTTGTAAATTACTATCGTATATCACCGCAGATATCAAGTTAGCGCGAAAATTAACAGTAGCAGTAATTTACTAAGCTTTTTGCTTAGATGTGGCACAAGGCCACATAAAAGGGTCACCCAATGAGACTCGAACTCACTCGTGTAGGTTTGTTAGTCTAGCTTGCAAACCATTACACTACCTGAGTAACGATATATATATATATATATATATATATATATATATATATATATATATATATATATATATATATATATATATATATATATATATATATATATATATATATATATATATATATGAAACTGTTTCTTTAAAATTTGTCTCTCCGGTTGGTTGGTTGGTTTTTATTCTTTGTTTAATGGTAATATCAACCTTCGTGGGTTATTTAATGCCAAAGTCGTCCTTGTAGAACAACAATAGTGGTACTATTTAATCTATAGTTGGAGGGATAAAAGGACTCATGCCTTTCTTAATGGTATTAGACTGAAAGTGAATCTAATAGCGTGACTAGAGTTCGAACTCACTTCATGGTCGTCATGCAGTACTTTGGTCATTTCACCTCGGACTCTGTCTGTCTGTCTCGATATATATATATAATTCTGTACGAAATATGTGTTTGGTTTCGTTTTATGGCATATCAACTGTTGTTGGTTATTTAATGACAAATCTTGTTTTTATATATATATTAAATGATTTGTAAACATTTTGAAGGTGCATTTGTAAACGAGCCTGAGCTCATTTCTTTTGCACACTGTTAAATAGTTTAAAGTATTCCTATGTAACAGTAACAATCTAACGCCAGGCATTTGTTTGCACGCATTTGAATAGATATACAGTGTGATTCGGATATAAGAGAGATCTTCTCTGGTCCCAAATTAGAGCCTGTGTTACCGAAACAAAATAGACCAAACCCGGATATAAGTGAAACCCGGATATAAGTGAAACCCGAATATAAGAGACTTATTATCCGGTCCCGACAACTCTCTTATATACGGGTTACACTATACATGATATGTAAGAGATTCTTTTGTCGGCAATTTCACTTTTAAATGAATTAGAAAAAATTGGTTTGTACACTGATATTGGTATTGCTTCTACACAGTCAAATGGTTTTAGTTATTCATATCTAACACGGCTAATTCAATTCAATATTAATGATTTGTTTGCACATAGTGAAGTGGTTTCAAGTATTGTTATTTAGCGATAATTATTCAATTCATTATTACTCATTCGTTAGCACACAGTTAAATGGTTCCAAGTATTGCTATGTATCACTAACAATTCAATTAAACATCTGTTTACACTCAGTTAAATGATCAAACAGTTCTATTTCAAATAATTCAATTTAGTATAAATTACCCGCTTGTATTCTGTTTAAATTTGAAGCAGTTTTATCTGACTCATAGATAGAACCCTATCAGGTACTACCACTCCGGGACAGAGTGGAATTGTGAGCGATGGTAATGAAAGGGTACTTTGCATTCCCCAAAGCTCCATCATTACTAAAGTTGTTGGAAATGAATTAAAAAAAAATTAAATTGAATTAAAAAAGAAAATAATTAAAATATGCAGAAACTCCCAGAGGTCTCTGATAGGAAAAAGGTACGACGCATGCGTAAGGAAAAAAGGAGCTCCCGACAAGAGGAGGATGCTCATTCTCTTTCAGGTAGTGACCAGCGAAGTGACAACACCTTGCTAACAGGTGGAAGACGCCACGCACTGGTCCTTTCACCAGTAGCAGCCCTCTCTCGGTTAACAGTATACCGAAATATAACGACGAACTAAAACACTGGACTTCGACAAACTCCTAAAAGCAACTAACCATTGTGGAAGCTTTAAAATACCAAATGAGGACACATATATACCAAGAAACGATTAACGTATTTTTAGACACCTTGACTGGGGGATTCAACCATTTCAATTGTATTCAGGGAAAATTCCCTCACCCATTGAATGGTTGTTGAACCCAGGAAATAAAGGAAAATAGGACAAAACGGCTTCGTCTCCTATCTGTTGCTGTCTTCTTTTGTATTATTCTTTTTTAGGCCTTTCTTGTTCAAGGAGTTACATCAACTAGTCAACGTGGGGTAAAAATAAAATAACCTCATTATGGAGTCAGATATCAAACGGCAACACAGCTTGCTCTTGACCTCCGCCCTGACCCCATAAAGTCTCACCATCAGATTGTTTAGTGTCATATGCAGGACACTCACTGTGGGGATCTTACTCCTCTGCAGAGATGCAATCAGTGTATTTTACAGCCCCAGCCGATTGGGCAACGAAATATGTGTACGTATATATATATAAACTAGCTGTACCCGGCCTCGCGTTGCTGTGGCTCAGTTTGTTTAAATGGGAAAAAAAAAAAAAAAAAGAAAATGCATGTTTCTAATATGTTTAATTTTCCAATACTTGTGGATACACAATATTCTTGGTAGTTCCAGTTTCCGTGTAAAATTTAAGAATAAGCTTTTAGAATAAAAATAAATTTACTTATTACTGAACCAACGAAATATGGCTTAAAGTTTATTGACGAAAGAAAACTTTTTAAAGAATGTCTTTCGTTGAAGTTTAAGACAAAAAAAGTCATGTTGAAAAAATAAAATAAAATATTTAGTAAATAATTCGTTACTACTGAACCCACGAAATATGGTTTAAGAAAGAAAACTTTTTAATGAATGTCTTTCGTTGAAGTTAAACAAAAAAAAAAAAGGAATGTTGAAAAAATGCAAGAAAATATTTTGTAAACAATTCGTTAGAATAAAAAAAATACTTACTACTGAACCAACGAAATATGGTTTAAAGTTTAGTGTCTCTGTTTAATTCAACCAAAAAAAAAAAAAAGTGACTATGCAGAAAAATTAAGTCACGTGTAAAATTCTTTGAAACGGCAGTTATGTTTTCGGGTTCGGTTTTTGTCGGAGAAAAACGACTTATTAAAAATATTTTTTTTTAATTATTGTAATTTTTTTGGAAAATAAATATATAAAAACACTCCTGAATTCGAATAAAATATTCTTTGGAAATTTTAAACAAATTAGTGGTATAAAACTGGAGATTATCGGTTAGTAACGAACATTTACATTTTCATTTATATATATATATATATATATATATATATATATATAGAGAGAGAGAGAGAGAGAGATTGGATTGACGTTAAAAGAATGGGAGAATATATTAATAGACTGTATATGTAGAGAAAAAGCGGATAAAATAGAATACTAAAAAGGACGGAGCGCGCGAAATTGGAAAAAAAAACCCAAACAAAACGAGACTGAGACAGAGAGGTAAAAAAGAAAAAGAAAGAAAGATTTTAAAAAAATAAAAAGAAGAGACAGTTTGAAAACAAAGAAACAGAAAGACAGAGTTAAAGAAGAAAAGAAAAGAAAGAACAATTAGAAAAGAAAGAAAGAAAGAAAAAGTAATAACGAGACAGAAAGAAGAGTAAAAGAAAAAGAAAAAGAAAAGAAAGAACAATTAGAAAAGAAAGAAAGAAAGAAAGAAAAAGTAATAACGAGACAGAAGGAAGAGTCAAAGAAAAGGAAAAAGAAAAGAAAGAACAATTAGAAAAGAAAGAAAGAAAGAAAAAGTAATAACGAGACAGAAGGAAGAGTAAAAGAAAAAGAAAAAGAAAAGAAAGAACAATTAGAAAAGAAAGAAAAAGTAATAACGAGACAGAAGGAAGAGTAAAAGAAAAAGAAAAGAAAGAACAATTAGAAAAGAAAGAAAGAAAGAAAAAGTAATAACGAGACAGAAGGAAGAGTCAAAGAAAAAGAAAAGGAAAAAGAAAAGAAAGAACAATTAGAAAAGAAAGAAAGAAAGAAAAAGTAATAACGAGACAGAAAGAAGAGAAAAAGAAAAGAAAGAACAATTAGAAAAGAAAGAAAGAAAGAAAAAGTAATAACGAGACAGAAGGAAGAGTAAAAGAAAAAGAAAAGGAAAAAGAAAAGAAAGAACAATTAGAAAAGAAAGAAAGAAAGAAAAAGTAATAACGAGACAGAAGGAAGAGTAAAAGAAAAAAGAAAAGAAAAGGATTTTGGAAAAGAAAGAAAGAAAGAAAGAAAAAGTAATAACGACACAGAATGAAGAGTAAAAGTAAAAAGAAAAGAAATAACAGAAAAAAGGAAGAAAAAAGTAAGGAAAATAAATGAATAAATAAATAAAGAAGAGTAAAAACAACAACAACATGACCCCCACCCCCCAAAAAAAGTAAGTTGCAAGCTTCTAAAATTAGTAGATCACTTCACATGCCTCGGCAGCCACATCTCATCTACTGAAAATGATGTCAACATACGCTCAGCAAAGGCATGGAATGCTATTGACAAGTTGTCGATCTAATCAATCCGATAGAATAAAACGAGATTTCTTCCGAGATGTAGCTATGTCCATACTACTATATAGACGCACCCCATGGACGCAAATAAAACGTTGAAGAAAACCTTGATAAGTACTACACAAGAAAGCTTCGTGATACCATGAACAATTTCTGGAAGTAACACCTTAAAAACAGTTGCTGTACGGCCACTTCCCTCCGATCTCAAAAAACATCTAAAACGAACAAGACATGTATGGTACTGCTGGAAAAGCAATAAAGAACTCGTAAGTGACGTTCTCTTATGGACTCCTACATGTGGATGTGCCAGTGTTGGTCGACCAGCAAAGATTCGCACATCAACTCTCTTTCTTTCTTTCTTTTTGTCACTGAATCTTTTTTTTTCTATAAATGTTTGTTTGTCTCTTTCGGTCATTCATTCATTCACTCTTTCTTTCTCTAAATGTGTGTTCGTTTGTTTCTTTCTTTCTGTCACTTATTGACTCACTCTTTCTTTCTCAAAATCACTTTCCTATCGGACAATATGTGCAGAGAACCTGCCAGGAACGATGGACGATAGGGATAGATGGCAAGAGAGAATCAGGGAACTCCGAGCTGCCAGCGCGACTTGACACACACACACACACACACACACACACACACACACACACAGAATAACTGTCAAAAGTATTTGGCCACCTTCAAAAATTTTTATTTCTCATCCTAAAAGTGTTATTTTTAATGAAACAAGTTAAGCACCACAATGGTTTTATTTATCATACTAAAATCTTCCATATGAAATACAAATTAAACCCCCCACCAAATGTTTAAAAAACCCACAAAAACTTCTTAAATTTTTGATTCATCAAAATGACCCCCTTTGGTTGCTCTCACTACTTCAGATTCTCGGCATTATTTCCACCAAAGACTGGAGGTAGACTGAAGATAGTTCTACCCAGCGTTCCTGAAAGAGTTGCCAGAGGTGAGCCGCAGTTGTGGGTTGTTTAACTCTGACTTTTTGCTCAACTTCATTCCACACCAGCTCAAGTCCGCTGATTGCACCGGCCAAAACATCAGTTGAAGAACGTTCTGTTCCTCTTGGCTTTTAATGTACCTCTTGCAGAGTTTACTAGTATGC
Source organism: Sepioteuthis lessoniana (assembly GCA_963585895.1). NCBI lineage: Eukaryota > Metazoa > Mollusca > Cephalopoda > Myopsida > Loliginidae > Sepioteuthis > Sepioteuthis lessoniana. Next base: position 13,737,880 of record OY757932.1, on the reverse strand, counting down.
TTTGGGTTATGAGTAAAAATCTATCGTAGACATCCGGCTACTCCAATCTAAAATCCTTGTTGAAAAAAACCCAGAGTCATCTATGACGTCAACTAACGGAATTTTTCAGCGCTACTGGAAACGACAAACCCCGGTATCAACAATAACGTCATCATTTCATTGGCGAGTGTATTTTCTGTTACCAACGTGGAAGTTATTTTCGCGGTAAATTAATTCTGCAGATAATCTCGATGATAGTTTCCGACTTTAAAAGAAAATTTAAAGAGAATAAAAATTGTAATGTATAGAATTTAGATTAAATTCAATATGAACAGTGACACTAAAGCCAAATTTAGTATTTAACTGAGTAATGTTTTTAGGGGGCTTTAGTATGTAAGTTTAAACGTTAAATGTACATTTTTCTTTTTTAAGTTGAGGAATTAGATGGAGAATTGAATGACCATGACCAGAAAAATCCGGCGAACACGTGCGCACGATATACGGAAACGGATGAGACCTAATACGGTCAAAACAGCTGTCCAGTGTTTTCTATTTTGGTGCCGTATTGTCTGGGATTACTTCTCCCTTTTCTACTCTGGCCAGATCAAGTGCCGCACGTGGTCGGTTTGATTTTTTCTTCGAAATAATTTTTTATAACTTCGGAGAAAAAAGGTTGAATTTGTAAGCTCCTCTCTATGTAATATAGCTGTATCAAAACGACTTTAGACCCCTGTTGTGACCTAGCCCTGGTAACAAAGTTGACGAACACGAAACTGTTAAACATTCAACAAAGGTTTATTTATAACTTAGCAAGTAATCGCCGGCAGAACGAACGGTAGTATAGAAGTGTGAGACGATTGTCAACTAGACAAAATTAAGCAACATATCCTTGTGAAAAATAGATAAGAAGACACACACCTTGAATCTTTTCCTGGTTCTAATATGCTTGTCCGTTTCGTCTAACACCTCCTTTGGGGTGCCCCAGAATTTGGAGCTTGTAAACTTTCTTCTCTTTATATCTTTGTGCCTCAATTCCTACTGACGTCTTCACCTCCGCACTTTTCGCTGTCGACTCTTGAAAGACACAAGTTGTCCCCTCACTTCCGTATGTCTTGTCGGGAGTAGAAATATCAACTTCCGTTTCCGGTCGTTCAGCGCATGCACACAAAACTTCGAACTTCGAGTTTTCCTTGGTCATTTTTAACTACAGCGAGTGCCTCTGCCTTATTATTCGGCGATTACTGTCTGCTTTTATTTATTTATTTATCTATTCATTTAATTTCAAATGAGCCGATCAATTATGTTATAAGTATAATAATGTATTTCATTATAACTCTTATATAAAAGAGAAACTTTCTGTTTCGACAACACAGAATTTTCGCCACTAAACCATCCGATTCGCTGCCCTTCCCATCTATATAAAGGCATTCACTGACCACAAAACTTCAGTCAGCCACAGAGCGCCTAGTATTCATGCCTGGCGGTTGTTAGCTAACTATGACACCTTGGTCTTTTAGGGGCCGACCCCCAGGTCGTTGCCTGCTTGCTGAACTAAGTTTATTGCTTGGTGCCTGAGAAGCCCCAGAAGGGAAATGCCGATGGGGTCAAGATTCCTGTATTTGCCACGCATGAGTTTCGATTTGTATGCGGCTTCCAGTATAAAATGGCCTTGTGCCATATTCTGATACGGTGGGATGTCAGCCGTGAGCATTTTTGCCCGGAGCGTGACTTGGCTGCCTGGCATCATGATGGGTGGTAAACAATATCAAGCTTAGATTCACATTGCACTTGACCTTCGGGTCTAATAAATCTATGATCAGCAAGGTCATCTGGCTTCGTGCCAGGAGACTTAGCAAATGCATAGTTCATATTCCCCCCTAGTTATCCAATGACCAGCATTGACCAGCAGCGCAGAGTCTCAGTTTGTGTGCAACCCCACCATTCCTTAATCCCCTCTATAAAAAAGACCTTGTATCAAATCCTGCCTGGTGGAAAGTACGGATAAATATAAGTGGCAGGCATTTGTGGGAGTTAAACGAACTCCTTTCCACTTTCCCATACCAGGCGCCTCTCCCATTAGCAAGCAGCCGACGTGGAATCCAACCTCTCACAGCATCAAACTCAGCACAGTCGATCCCAAGATTCGACCAAACACAACGGTACTCTCAAATAGTTCTTAAAAGAACTAAATTACAAAAGTCAACACTAGCTCTTATCAGAGCTATTCAGAAAGTTTCCTGAGGACAACGTCTGGTCCTCTTGCTTACAACCCTTTTCAGGGTAGTAAGACTTTGCAGGTACCACGTGACGACAACGCTGCAGCCATCTCCAGAATTGCAGCAGACCAGTTCCTGCATCACCAGACCAGAAGCACTTTAGTTCACGAGCAACGACACTGCTCAGATTATCATCAATACTTCGAGGCCATGTCGACATACACCTCTGGTTTACCAGCGGCTGAAGAAACCGGGGCATCGATCATCCGGTCTTTGCAACCTCTGCGTCCACCTCTCCGACCCTCTCCAGATTCCTGACTACGACTTGCACGGAACACCAAGACTAGCCGGATCTTCTAGACTCGCTGTTACCAAGAACTTTCAGACAGCCGAGTCTACACATATTTTGATCACACTGACCTTAAACACTGCGAAGACAACACAGACACTATGCAACCACAGTAATCATACACACACACAATCCTTCGTGAACAACTCGCCCCATAAAAGCCTGGCATTTTAAACTGACCCTCTGGTCTTTGTCTTCTTTACCTAGTTTGTTGTCAAAAATGACATAATTTATAAAGCGTTTGCGGGATCAACATATTTATTGGTCCCGCAAAAAATCCTTAACCCACAAGTTGTGCTCCAGATTGGATTGCATGATGTTGCAGAATGCTGTGAAAGCTGGTCTGATTCAATTTGCCCTTCACCTGGTGCGAATGCCTGACTTTGCAACTGGCAAAAGCCTCGCACTCTTTAACTGAGCCTCCTCCATGCATTACGGCTGGTGTGATACAAGGGAGTTGCAGCTCTTTCACCAACTCTTTGTCACACATAGACCCTACTATTTAAGCCAAAGATTTTGAACTTTGATTCTTCTGCCCAATGGACTTTATTCCACTGTTCTATTGTCCAGTCTTTTTGCACCTTGGCCGACTGGAGCCTTTTGACATTGTTTTGCTTCCTCAACAGTGGTATCTTGACAGAAATTCTGCCATATAGGCCAGCTTCACAAAGTCTTTTCCTCGCAGTGCATGTTGACACATTTTTTTCATGACAGTGGGTCAGTTGTGCAGTGATGTTTGGGGCAGTCAGTCTTCTGTCACGAAAGCTGGTGACTCTGATGAAATTGTCATTTGTTCTTGGTGTAGCTTTTGGTCTACCAGCCCAACTTTTGGTCATGTTTTGTTCCGTTTCCTGATGTCTCGTAACAGTATAATCCACTGTAGTTCTGGAAAATTTTGATTTTAATACTAAAGAAGAAAAACGCCTTCAAATCAATCTTTCAAAAGATATCTGGTTATTATCATCATCATGTCGTGCCGTTAGCACGGATATCGCTGACCCTCTGTCGCCACTTCTCCATATCATTCATCGCTTTTGGCAATTCTTCAGGGCTACATCCCGTATCCTCACATAGCTGCTGTATGTATGTTCGAGCTGGTCGTCCTGCTTTTGCTCGGTCATATGCGGGGGTCCATAGGAGTACATCACTGATGAGTTCGTCCTTGTTTCAGTGTCCTGCGTATCTCGTTCGTCTAAATTGTATAGTTTTCGTGACGGGAGGCAGGTGGCCGTACAGCTAGTGTCTTGTTGGGTGTTGCCGCCTGGACTTGTTCAATATTGCTCGCAACATTCTTGTGTAATTGCCGTCTAGCTTCTTCTTCAGCCGTTTAGTTAGCGTCCATGTAGTGCATCCATTGTGGAAGACTTGTATTTAGTATAAGTAAAACCATTGTGTTGCTTAACTTATTTTATTAAAAATAACACTTTTAGAAGGAAAAATTAAATTTTTTTAGGGTGACCAAATACTTTTGACTGGTAGTGATATATATGAGAGAGAGAGAGAAAGATTGTGTGTTTGCTGGTCTTCCCTGAAAGACGAGGAAATTTGTAAGTTCGTCCAATATATACAACATTTCACGGGGAATTTCGGGAAGTGCTTTATAATTTGCATATTTATGCAAGAGGGACAACAAGAACTGCGGGGGAGATCAAGGTAAGGAAAAGCTGATAAAACAATAAAAGAAAGAAAGAGAAGAGAAGAAAAAGGAAGATAAGAAAAGACAGAAGTAGAAAGTGGGGGTGAAGAGAAAAGACAGAAGAAGAGAAGGAAAGAAAAAATTGCCTCCTTAAAATAATGTAGGTCAAATATACTGTTCATTTCCGCTTCTTGGTTGGTTATCTATTTTTTATTTTTGTTTCTTTTTTTTTTTTTTTGAATTGTAGTCCAATACTTGAGTGAACAGGAAAGATTGAAAAGTGGCGAATTAGAAGAAATGTCAGAGAAGTTTTATGTTCGTTTTATTTTATCTTTTTAATAAATTAACTAAAATGTCTGATATTGTCTCATCGTTTTGATGGCTATAGAATCGTTTATCGTTTTGATGGCTATAGAATCGGATTCTTAAAATAAGTTTCGTAGTCATAATATCTCTAATTTCTATACACTTTTTATTCATGGTTCATTTTTCATCAGTTTGATCAACTTTTATTAAATCAATATAATTAAAAAGAATAAAAATTGAAAAATTTAATCCCCCTTTTTTTTTCTTCTCTAATTTGTTCGATGAGGATAACTTCATTCTTGAATTTGAAAATTTTAAAATGATATTAACAAGATATTAACAAGAGTATAGCCGTGTTCAGCAACTATGACCACAAACTTTGTGCGTGTTATTATTTATTTATTACAAATTAAAACCAAAATATAAACAAAAGTATTGTCTTTGTTTGATTACTTTAACCGCGTTTTAAGTAGGTATATGTATATATTATGATTGACTTTATTATTTTCTTGTATTAAAACTTCAAGAAGATATTTCAGCAAAACTTTTTGTCATTAAAGAAAAAAATAAAAATAAAATAAATAAATATGAAAAGAAAAAAAAAACTTGGTTACAGAAATGTTGTTCGTTTGAAAAGTGATTTGGAAAAAGAAAGAGTGAATCAATAAGTAACTGAAAGAAAGAAAGATTAAGAAAAAGAAAGAGTCAGTGAATGCCAGACTAAAATAAATTAGTAAATAAATATTTAGAGAAAGAAAGAGGGAGGGAGTCAGTAAATGACTGAAAGAAAGAAAGAAAGAAAGAAAGAAAGAAAGACACAATTAGAGAAAGAAAGAGTCAGTGAATGAGTGATTGAAAGAAAGAAAGAAACGAACATTTAGAGAAAGAAATAGTCAGTGAATGAAGGAAAGAAAGAAAGTAACACTTAGAGAAAGGAAGAAAGAAACAAACGGACATTTTGAGAAAGAAAGAGTCAGTGAATGAAGGAAAGAAAGAAAGTAACATTTAGAGAAAGGAAGAAAGAAATAAACAAACAAACGAACATTTAAAGAAAAAAGAGTCAGTGAATGAGTGACTGAAAAAAGAAAGAAACATTTTGAGAAAGAAAGAAAGAGTCATTGAATTCGTAATGATTTTATCATTCATTGAACGACAAACTGTTTGACTAAACTGAATAGCTTGAAATAGAAATGTTTTTGACAATTAAACTATACTTACATTTAAACTGCGTGCTTATGGTAAACCAAATTGTTTGAAATGGAACTGTTTTTGACATTGAAACTCTACTTACACTGAACTGAATTGTTTAATATTGAACTGTTTTGACATTTAACCGTGTGTAAACAAAATCTGTACTTATACTAAACTGAATTAGCTGAATTAGAACTGTTTTGACAATTAAACTTTGTACTCATGCTAAACTGAATTGTTTGAAATAGAACTGACTATTTGCATAAAAATGGATTTGGCGTTAAATAACCTACAAAGGTTGATATGCCATAAAACCCAACCAACCAGCCTGATTGCCTAACGAAAAGTAGAGAACACAGTCTGCCCTACAGATATATCGAGGGGGGTGAGGGAGAGGGGCCAGAACAGATATTTGCATTATAACATTAAATTTAAAACTTAAATAAAAAGATCTGAGGTTTTTGCTCTCTTTCCCTCCTTAACGTCTTTTTTTATACGTATTTATATCTCCTGTCATACAAATAAAACACTCAGAATTCAAATTTGTTCATTATAGTCTTTCCAAAGTAAATTGCTTCCTGTCTTAATGTCACAGCAAATAGAAACAGATGCGTAGCGACCAGAATGATGGCAAACTAATACGAACTGCAATGAAACTCACAAGGGAATCGAGACGCCAGTTCGACAGGAGGCCCATGATGTCAGAAACTCTACCAGACAGACTGCACACAGACACCGTGAAACCCTTTCCTCCCGGCTCTAGCAGTGTCATGCCGGGTAGAAAACCTAAAATGCCAGAAAAGCTTAGGTTAGATATCTGAGCGGCACTGGAGCCTTCAATAACGACATGAGACTTAGTTATACTGCTGAAAAAAAAAATCACACTCTGTCCAACATTTATAACAAGTGCAAAACCAAGAAAAGGAAACAACATATGTACAATCTAGTGTTCAAGAGGTAAACTTCATCTTCTATCCCTTGTTGTTACTAAGACAGATTCTTATTACCATTACAGAGGAATCAAGACACGTCTTTGCAAATATGAATTTACCCAACCCCTCTGACACAAGGTCAATTTTTAAGCAGAGTAAAACTGGTTTGAATTCAGATTTTTCATTTTCCTATCCTGATTGCCTATTGCCCAGTCGGCTGGGGCTGTAGAATACACTGACTGCTTCTCTGCAGAGGAGTAAGACCCCCCCCTTCCAACGAGTGAACCTGGATATGACACTAAACAATCTGATGGTGGGGTTCCAGTGATACTGGAGCTTTTGGGAATGCAGAGCACCCCTTCATTGTCATTGCTCCTAGGTCCACTCTGGCCCGGAATGGTAGCACCTGATAGAGTCCTATCTATGGGTTAAATAGAACTAACGGCATACTTATGCTAAACTGAATTGTTTGAATTAGAACTGTTTGACTAAACTGAATAGCTTGAAATAGAAATGTTTTTGGCAATTAAAGTGTACTTGCATTTAAACTGTGTGCTTATGCTAAACTGAATTGTTTGAAATGGAACTGTTTTTGACATTGAAACTCTACTTACACTAAACTGAATTGTTTAATATAGAACTGTTTTGACATTTAACTGTGTGTAAACTAAATCTAAACTGAATTAGCTGAATTAAAACTGTTTTGACAATTAAACTGTGTACTCATACTAAACTGAATTGTTTGAAATAGAACCGACTATTTGCATAAAAATGGATTTGGCGTTGAATAACCTACACAGGTTGATATGCCATAAAACCCAACCAACCAACCTGATTGCCTAATCAAAAGTAAAGAACACAGTCAGCCCTACAGACATATCATGGGGAGAAGAGGGGCCAGAACAGATAGATTCATGCTTTTTCCATAGGGCATTAGCACAAACTGAAAGGCAAACAGCCTCGTCAAGGATTTGAACTTGAGTCGCTGATTCCATTTTACACGCCAATAACCGTAACACTAACTGCGTCTCTATTCCTTTTTTTTACCAGCATCACTATGCCTTCAAAATTATCTAATTTGCGTCAAAAGACAAGAAAAGGAATTCATGTCAACTTTTAAAGTAGAAGAGCAAATCCATTACACGACGGAATCATTTCAACCACTCCCCGTTGAAGATTCTCGATCACATGTCCAGTAGTCAAGTCAGCAGACAAATTGCTACCAGAAATTTTTGCCAAACTACAATATTATTACTACATATACAACTAAATGTGCAAGAGGACAACACTTGCACCAAACACTTTTTGCTGTTCTATTGGTGCTGCTAAGAGGTATAAGACTCCCACCACCACCACCAAAAAAAAAAGGACCTGTGTTATATAATTGCGGATGGATTTCTTTTATATTATGATTTTTCGTTTTGTATATCTTACCTTTCGGTTTAGTTACGCTGAGAACTTTTGGGCTTAGTGCATGGGTTAGTTAGGTGCACACATTGAGTGCAGGTGTTCACACGTGCGCAGAGAGGATGTGACAATCACAGATGTCACAATAAAAACTCCAGATAGGAAATGACGTCATGCCCGGAAGCGATGGGCTGAGGATTTTGAAATTTGAAAAAAGGAGTTAGGTGAGATTCAACGCTAGAAAAAAGAAGTTGATTTTTCCGGAGCTCGCCGAGGCCAGGGCAGTAGTTTGCGGCGGGGTGCTGCACGTGATGGGGTCAGATGGAAAAGTCAGCATAGTAAGAAATTGTGTGTCTCTCTCTCTCCTCATGTCGAAAAACCTTAAACTCAAAAAGGTAAATAAAAGTTTCGTACCTGAACCAAAAAAGAGAGTCGTAAGTGCTTCAAGCATTTTCGGATTCCTATATGCGTATGAACATTACGAACGTTTTATTCATGTGAAAATCTTGGTCGTATTTTTGGACGTGTCTATGTTACACTTGTCCTTGGTATGTCACTAAACTGCATATGGTAGTTTGGCTTCAGTTTTGAAGATCTGGGGAGTGTGGAGTGAGTCATTTGTTGCCATTACTCCAAAGTCCACTCTGACTCAGAGTGGTAGTACCTGTTAGGATCCTAACCATGGTTCAAATAGATTTTTTTTCTGAAATTATTAGTATTAGGTAGGAATACTTGAAACCATATATCTATGAGCAAATTATTAGCATTGGATAAGAATACTTGAAATTATATAACTGTGCAAACAGGTGATGGTTATTATTCGATATCAATAGTTACTTGAAATCATATAAAAGTAAACTTGGCAACCTTAGTCGAGGATGACCCAAAGGCTCCCTTTTCAATAGCTACTACACCATGGTGTAAGGGAGGGCGCTACTCCATTCCCTAGATTGCTCCATTTTACCCTTGACCGTTACCTTATAATGCTGAGTGCTAAGCAAAGCGGCATCAAGTACCATTTTTTGAGTCTTTGGTATGGCTCGACGTGGGATTGAACCCCGGCCTTCTGGACCATCGGCGAACACTCTACTCATTAAGCCAATAGCCGGTAAACCATATAATTGCTTTAATTATTTGTATTAGTTAGGAATACTTAATATCATATAAGTGTGTGCGAAAGATTATTTAAAAAGATATGATGGAAGATTGAAATATGATTACAGTTACAAATAAATCAAACTGTGGCATTAAATAACCCATAAAGAGTTGATATGGCGTTAAATAAATCAACCAAACATTTTTATAGTCGTCAACAGTATCACCGGTAAATGTCGCAGGTTCTTCAAATGAAGATTAATGTTATTTACAACTTTATAAAGCGTGTTGCATATTTGGAACAATCAGTTCATTATTCTGCAAAACTTTGGGAGGTGCCCGTGGTGTAATGGTTATCGTCGTAGGAATTGGACTCGGCGACACGAGTTCAAATCCTGGACGAGACTGATTGCATTTCACATAGCATTTCACTAATACCCTTGGGAAATGTATGAATCCAATTATTCTCCCTCCAGCTGTGGGTAAATAGTAGAGCAGACTAGGTTCTTCAGCCTTGGTGAGGCAACTAATCTAGGAGAAGGAAAACTCTGAATTCAAACCTGTTAAACTCCGCTTAAAAATTGACCTTGTGTCATATCCTGCCTGAGCGGAGGGGTTGGTAAATAGGATTCTGCAAAACTTTAATTTCACGAAATAAAGACAGGAACTAATAATTCAGCTATATAATTTAGAGCAGCCATGGTAATGTAATGGCAGCATAGTGATGGTTAAAGTGCTTATGCTATGAAGCATGATATTCTTACTGGGTGCATATATATATATGTATGTGTGTGTGTGTGTATATATATATATACATGTATATATACATATATTGGTTTGATGAACACCAAAGTGAGAAACTGACAGTCACCAAGCACCGTTGACTTTGTGTCTAAGCTGTGAGTTATCTGACGTTCCACCGTGTCAGAATATGGCACAAAGCTGTTTTTAGTGAAGGCCACGCAAGAATCTAGAGGTTGTGTGTTAGATATCCAACTTTGAATATATATGCTTTATCAATGATATTGAGCACTCTTTACCTATAGATATAGCAAACTATATATATATATATATATATATATATATATACGGAGAGAGAGTCATGGCAACAGATGATTGGTTTGGTTTCTTTGTTTAATGGCATATCAACTCTTTTTAGGTTATTTAATGGCAAAGCCATTCTCCTAGAAGAACAGTAGTGGTACTATTTAACCCATAGCTGGGAGGATAAGAGGGTTCATACCTTTCCCAAGGGTATTTGCCCGAAAGTGAACGTAATAGCGCGACTGGAGTACAAACTCTCGTACTACGATTCCGCAGTCCATCGCTTTAACCATTACACCACGAGGACACCCCCCCCGGCAACAGATGAGCCCTTTCAATTTAGGGAAATTCAGCTAAGCTTCTCGAACGCCAAGCTTTGAGTTTTTACATAAATAATTTCCAAGAACAAACGTGTATAGTTTTTAGCCTGCATCTTGAGGAATTCTCGTGTACAATATTAGGTTAGTTGGAACTATTTATACTCAGTTGGAAAACCAAATCATTACGAATCTTGGGGTACTGATATGATAGCTGATATATGTGCTCTTTATAAATAGCATACTTAATTACTTACTTGTATAAATGACACGTGACTCAGTGAGTTAGTCAAAGGACTGTTGTAATTGGAGTAAAAAATCTTTTTCTAACCTAAAAAATAATTTTTAAACTGAAATCTAATTGTTTTTTTTAACATCAACTATGGTTTTATTAACAATAATTCTACATACTTTATAGCCACTTTTCATTCTAGGCAGCAAAGAGCATTCTGCTAGTATATATATATATATATATATATATATATATATATATATATATATATATATATATATAAATGTAATTTACTATATTTATTAATAAAGAGTGCTCAATATCGGTGACAAAGCATATATAAGTTAGGGTTGTGTAGACACATAGTTAACGGTGTTTGGTGACAGTCAGTTTCTCGCGGGAGTGACATTGGTCCAATGATCGCATCAGCGAGAAACTGACCGTCACCAAACTCCGTTAACTATGTGTCTGCACTATCCTAACTTGCATACAACTTTTGCCGCCTTTAAAGATCTTTAGTTTTGGATTGTGATGTCAATGTCTGGTTTGATTTGGTAGGTTGGGTTGGTTTGGTTTAGTTTGGTTTTATGGCATATCAACCATTGTAGGTTATTTAATGCCAAATCCATTTTTATACATATAAGTAAAGTTGGCGACCATAGTCGAGGTTAACCTGAAGGCTCCCTTTTCGATAGCTACTACCCCAAGGTGTAGAAGAGGGCGCTACTCCTTCCCCTGGATTGCTCCACTTTACCCTTGATCCATACCTTATAATGCTGAGTGTCAAACAAAGAGGCATCAAATACCATTTTTTAAGTCTTTGGTATGACTCGACTTGGGATTGAACCCCGGTCTCCCAGACCATTGGCGAACACTCTACTCATTAGGCCAATGGCCCGGTTAAATACATATAAACAGTTCTATTTCAAGCAATTCAGTTTAGCATAAGTATATAGTTTAGTTCTATTTGACCCATAAATAGGTCCCTATCAGGTATAAACTACTCCGGGCTAGAGTGAACCTGGGAACGATGGCAATAAAAGGGTACTCCGCATTCCCCAAAGCTCCAACATTACTGGAGCCTCACCATCAGAATGTTTAATGTCATATCCAGGACACTCATTGGGGGAGTCTCACTCCTCTTTAGAGATGCAGTCGGTGTATTCTACAGCCCCAACTGAATGGGCCAGATGTGGTAGAGTTTCTTTTTTTAATAGCATATCAACCTTCGTGGGTTATTTAATGCCAAAGTCATGGTTGTAGAAAACAGTAGTGCTTGTTAACCTATAACTGGGGTAATAAGGGGGTTTATACATTTCCCAAGAGTGCTAGCCCGAAAATGAACAGGGCAACTGTAATTCGAACCCGCTTTCTCCGATGTTGCACTCCATCACGCTAGCTACTACACCAATAGGATTCCTTCCATTAATGTTAATGTATCCTGCGGTTTCGTAGGTTTTTATGCGGTAGAATTGCTAGCTGCACTGTTCTTGATTTCGAATTCAGATATTTTCTCTTTCTCCAAGATCGGTTGCCTTACAAAATCTAAACAGCCTAGTTTGCCCTACTATTTACCCATAGTTGGAGTATAGAGGGACCCATGCTGTTCTAAAGAGTATTTGCACGAAAGTGAAACAGGAACAACCTCGTACAAGAATTGAACTCGGCTAGTTATGGTCATTTCTTCAGACGATAACCGTTACGCTAAGCGCACCTCCGACACATAAATGCTGTCAGCAATTTAACTTAAAACAATATGCACACACACACACACAAATATATATATATATCTGGTTGAATAATTCTTCCATGTAGCAGTACTACATATGATTGCACCACTTGAATTGTGACAAAACGCTTGGAGAAAAAGCTAGATGGAAACCACTCAAGGATGTGGCGAGCAAATCCTGGAAGCAACACCTTACAAAACAGCAGCTGTACAGCCACTTACCTCCCATCTCACAAGACATATGGGAACTATAGAAGAATGCTACATGCTGTCTTGAACAAATCCTGGAAGCAGCACCCCACAAAAAAGCAGTTGTATGACTGCTTACTCCCCAATGCTCATAAGCGACGTTTTCCTATGGACTCTCACACACGAACACACCTGTGTTAACTGACCAGCATTGTGTAGACGTTCGATGCCGTTTAGAGGACTTGCTAAGAGTGATAACAGATTGGGACGGATGGCAAAAGAGTCAAAGGAATCTGTACAGTCGGCAAGACATGTGCGTCTCGTGTGGTGACCTCAAATGTAATTGGTGGCTCCATTCATACGGCCTTGTGCCACATCTAAGTAAGTAAGTAAAGTGGGCGACCGTAGTCGAAGGTGACCCGAAGGCTCCCTTTTCAATAGATACTGCATCGAGGTGTAGGGGAGGGCGATACTCTTTTTCCATGGATTGCTCCACTTTACCCTTGATACGTACCTTATAATGCTGAGTGTTAAGTAAGAAGGTATCAAGTACCATTTTAAAAGTCTTTGGTATGACGCGACCTGGGATTGAACCCAAGTCTCCCGGACCGCTGGTGAACACTCTACCCACTAAGTCAATGAGCCGGTATAAAGCTTGTTAAATTACTAGTGTCGAGACACCACGATGATGATGATGTTGATGTGTTGTATATAAATGATGACTGTGTTTTAGGACTGCTTTTTATTGAGTGTGTGAGGCAAACCAGGAAGTTTTTCCTGGATTAAATATCTCATAAAGATGTCATAAACATCGAGATGTTTTAAAGATATGGAAGATAAAGATCTTTATGACATCATTTACTTACATTTATATCTATATAAAATATTCATGTCATAATGAATTCTTTATACATAATGTTTATAAAGATGTCATACGAAGATATTATAAAGATATTGATGTCATATAGAGATATAAAAAGATTTCATAAAAATGTCATATAAAGATATCATAACGATGTCATTTAAAGATGGTTGGTTGGATTTTAAGGCATATCAACCATTGTCGGTTATTTAATACCAAATCTTGTTTATACATCGATGTCAAATCTAATTTGTAAAGACATTTTGTTGATAATGTTTTTAAACGAGCATGAGCTCTTTTTTAGCACGCAGGTAAATGGTTTCAAGTATTTTTATGTAACACTAACAATTTAACATCAGTCATTTGTTTGCATACATTTAAACAAATATACATGATATTTAAGAGATTAGTTTGTCTGTAACTTCACTTTTTAATGAGTTAGAACTAACTTGTTTGCAAGTTCGTACTATTATTGTTTCAACACAGTTAAATGGTTTCAATTATTGCAATCTCACACGAATAAGTATATTTGATATTAATCATTTGTTTGCAGACGGTGAAGTGGTTCCAAATAATACTATTTAACATTAATCATTCTATTCAACACTATTCATTCATTTGCACACAGTTAAATGTTTCCAAACATTGTTATTTAATATCAATAATTCAATTTATTCACACAAGTTAAAGAGTTTAAAGTATTGCTATTCAACATTAATAATTCTATTGATTATTACTAATACATTTGCAAACATTTAAATGGTTCCAAGTATTGCTATGTATAATTAACAATTCAATTTGCCCAGTCGGCTGGGGCTGTAGAATTGTGACGATACTCCCTCGGCCCCCCGAATACATCATCTTCTTCGAACCATTTCGATCTTGGCCGGTGATCAACTAGTAGTTCCGATAGGGGCATCGCACATTTCTTCTTGGCTACAAGAAATACAATCAAGGGAGTGGGAGGAAAGAACAAAGAATAAACGAACAATATGAGCTTGGGTTAACTCAAAGTGCAAGAAGAGGAGTTATGTAACATTGCATTCCCAATGTGCATATGTAGACTAACGCTAGCGTGGATTTCTAGCGAAATTTCTACAGAACTTCTGCAGCCCGGTGTCGACTGGCCACTCGCGTCACCCTTCGCCTGAGTCCCTGAGTTCTCCGAGTTCCTTCTTCCCACTCCTCACTCGCGTTCCCTTACCCACTTCCAGTCACGTCAAGATCTCGAGTCCAAACCCTTTGTCTGGTTTCGCGCCAAAAACAGACAAAGGAATCGTCTGCTTGGCGGACCACCTACATAGTGTTACAGAATACACCGACTGCATCTCTACCAGACCCACCCCCTAACAAGAGTCTTGGATATGACACTAAACAATCTGATGGTGAGATTCCAGTAATGCTGGAGCTTTGGGGAATGCGGAGTACCCCCCTTCATTGCCATAGCTCCCAGGTTCACTCTGGCCCGGAGTGGTAGTGTTATATATTGACCCTCGACCGAGCCGTCAATCAAGAGATGCACCTGTGTGAATAAGCCGAAGAAGAGCGGAAGCTGGTGGACGTTAAGAAAGAATATAGACAGGGTGCCCGCGGCCATCGGATGCCAAAGTGAGAACCAGCTTGCAGACTGAGGGCTTTGCGGCCCTCAGTGACCCACGGTTGAGCAACCCTAACCAAGATGCGAAAGAAGTGCTGCTATGGTTGAGAGAGGAACTTGGGTCCATATAGCAGTCTGTCCCTGTCTCCACTCATCTCTCACACACAACAGAAGATCACTCTTTCGAAAATAAAATGCGAGATTTATATTTTTGTAAAGAAATGTATTCGTTCGTTATTGAAGTCGTTCATTACCGGTTAATGATGTTTCCGCATGTAAGTGTATATTTGTATATATATGCGTGTCGTTGTTCTATGGTATACAACAGTAGCACCTGATAGGGTCCTATCTATGGATCAAATAGAACTAAACTGCGTACTAATGCTAAACCGAATTACTTGAAATAGAACTGTTTTTGGCATTGAAACTGTACTTACGCTAAACTGAATTGTTTGAATTAGAACTGTTTGATTAAACTGAGTATTTTGAAATAGAAATGTTTTTGACAATTAAACTGTGTACTCATGCTAAACTGAATTGTTTGAAATATAACTGGCTATTTGTATAAAAATGGATTTAGCATTAAATAATCTACAAAGGTTGATATGCTATAAAACACAACCAACCATCTAACAATTCAATTAACATTAGTAATTTTTTTTCACACAGTTAAATGATCAAACAGTTCTATTTCAAACAATTCAAATTCGCACAAGTCATTTGATTGCACTCAGTTTGAATGTCAAACAGTTCTATTTGACCCATACATAGGACCCTATCAGGTGCTACCACTCCAGGCCAGCGTAGATCTTGGAGCAATAGCAATGAAAGGGTACTCTGCATTCCTCAAATCTCCCAGACTGGAGCCTTGCCATCAGATGGTTTTATCCGGGACACTTGTTGGGTGGGGAGATCTTACCCCTCTGCAGAGATGCAGTCGCTAAATTCTCTAGCCCAAGCTGACTGGGCTATCATATAAAGATGTCAAAGATATAAAATAATGATGATACCTTATAAAGATATAATAACGATGTCATATAAAGACGTTATAAAGCGAAAAATGTCGCATAGAGATATATAAATATTTCATAAGAATATCATATAAAGATGTCATAAAGATACAGATATAATATAAAGATGTCATAAAGATGAAGATGTCCAATGGAGATATCATATAAAGATTTCTAAAAGATATCAAATAAAGATGTCATATAAAGATGTTGAAGATAGAGATATAATATAGAGATATCAAACAAAAATGTCATTAAGATAAAATGTCATATAGAGATATGTAAAGATTTCTAAAAGATGCCATAAAGATGAAGATGTCATATGGAGATATTATATAAAGATTTCTAAAAGATATCATATAAAGATGTCATAAAGACAAAGATGTCATACGTAGATTATCACATTTCATGAAGATTTCATAAAGATATCAAATGAAGATGTCATAAAGACACTGATGTCATATTGAGATATATAAAGATTTCATAATGATATCAAATAAATATGCCAAATAAAGATGTCATAACGATGTCTTATGAAGATGTCAGAAAGATACAGATGTCATATAGAGATATCATATAAATATTTTTTCCGATGATATCTTTATTATATCTTTATGACTTCCTTATATGACATCTTTGGTTACATTCCATGGGAGTATCTTGGTCAGCCTATGAACTTTTCAGTCGACCCTCATACGTATTCGATATGATCAAAAAGTACAGACTCAAGATTTAATTTTTTTCATTTCAAACTTTCAAATCTAAATAAAGACGTGTGCAATTCTGTTAAGGAACAATAAAGTGACGTAAGTTATTACTAAGCTTAGCTTAGTTATGGCACAAGGTCATAATTATGGGGTACCTTATAAAATAAAGTGATAATGCCTACATATATAGATTGCTGTTTAGACAAGTCAGTTACACAGGATCGTACAAGTGCAGAATCCCTCTTACTAGAAATATTTACGTGCGAGTTTTTCTTGATTCCTTAACTAAAATAATTCATTTAAAGGATAAGACTTAAGGACAGCGTTGCTTCACACTTTTTTTTAAAGCTGAGTTACAAAAATTCTTTAAACAATTGAAAAATCGCTGAAATAAGTAAGACGATTTCCAAGTTATCTATCTCATTTCTTTCACATCTATCAATCTTATCCCCTCCATACCTATCTCTCTATCTATCTCATTCTGTTTATATCTATTTATCTATCTTAAAGAAGATTGATGTTTGATTATTATTTGATTAATACTGTATTGGGAAATGTATTTTCAGGCTTTATACTTTTCCAAACGCGTTTTGAACAAACTCAAGAATTCACATATTGAATAATCTGCCTAGACAACGTACTTCGAACATATATAGACCTAATAAAAGCAAATGGTTTTAAAAAAAAGCAAGAAGCAGACGATAACCTGCAGAAACTATAACAGACGCTAACTATTCAGATGATCTAGTGTTTCTTGCAAATACACCTGCACAAGTCGAACCCCTACTGCATAGCCTAGTGCAAACAGCTGGAGACATTGGCCTTCACGTGAATGCAAATAAAACAGACCATATGTATTTTAAATGGGAAGGAGCCGTCTCGATTTTAAGTGGTGTAATGGTTAAAGCGATGGACTGCGGAATCGTAGTAAGCGAGTTCGTACTCCAGTCGCGCTATTATGTTCACTTTCGGGCAAATACCTTGTGAAAGGTATGAACCCCCTTATCTTCCCAGCTATGGGTTGAATAGTACCACAACTGTTCTTCTAGGAGAATGGCTTTGTCATTAAATAACCTACAAAGGTTGATATGCCATTAAACAAAGAAACCAAACCAAACCAAAAACTAATTCAACTCTCTCTCTCTCTCTCTCTCTCTCTCTCTCTCTCTCTCTCTAATACAGACGCACACGTGGTTGAGACTTAGAATACACAGACAATTTCTTCAACAGATGAGGTATGACTCCCGCTAAAAAGTGTGTTCTGGGTATAATTATTGCAGTGTGGACGGCAGTTGACATACTTAGGCGCTGGTCAGTTTCCTACCCAATTCAACTCTTCACTCTTCTGTCTTCTTGTTCATCTAGTGACCACCAACCACAGTGGACGGTGGGCGTGGTGCTAATGAAACGTCATAAGTTTTAATGGCGAGTATGCTACTGGATAATTGAGCCGAGCTTGTAAGGGCACTTAACTTGAGAGGAATTCCTGCAGTAGGAATTAAATTGAGATCATATAATAAATATTATGCTTTCAAGTATTAGAATATTTACAAGAGTTTGTAGAAGTCTCTGAAGACGATGAAATTGACACGCCATTGTTTTGGATACGTTTACTAAATAATGGTTCATTCATTTCGCCAATGAAAAAATCTTTACACACATGTAGGTGCGAAAGAAATAATTTGAAAGAACGTGTGTATGTGAAAAGAGTGATGAGCGAGAGAAAATGTGTGTGTTTATGATATATATATATATATAGATAGATAGATAGATAGATCGATAGATAGATAGATAGAGAAAGAAATATATGAGTTTGAATGTATGTGTGTGTGTGAGAGAGAGAAAGAGAGAGAGTATATATTCTTTCTGCGCGTATGAGTGAAAGAGAGTAGGAGTAAGAGAGAGATTGTATGTGTGCTTCTGAACTATTGATGGTTTTTAAAGGCGGTTCAACCCGTCTAAGGTTATTTTGTAGCTAGAGGTTAGGGAATTGCGTTCATTGAACGTACATATTTATATTTTTGGGATAGTTGTTTTTTTAAGAGTTTTTTTTTGTTGCTTACAGTCCTATGGAATACAAATACTTTTTAAACAAATCTATTTGATCCATAGGTGGGATCCTGACATGTACAATCACTTTGAGTCAGAGTGGACCTGGGAGTAATGGCAATAAAGACGTACTCCAAACTCTACAGATCTCAAATACTGGAGCCACACCATCAGATGCAAGTTGGTGTCATATCTCCTCAGTTCATTTAATTTTTAGATATTTCTAAAAAAAAAAGACATCTTTACATTTTTTATTTAAATTTCTCATTTATATTTAGTGGCAAGACGAAACTATTTCGATTTAAACTTTACTAATTTGACAAATAAAATTAATTTATCAACTTAGAAGAAATATATGATAGAAGACATTTTTTAATTATACTGTGACGCTATTCCAACCACCCGGGCAATGCAACATCATAAGAGTGGTATTTGAACAATACACTTAAAATGATCAAAGAGGATAAAGCAATTTCCAGTTCATTTGTGGTGTCTCCGTTCGTGCTGAACGTCTTTATTAAAAAAATCAAACGAAATCTTTATATAACGGGGATAGCTATGAAATGCTTAGTAGGATCTTTCATTTCTTCTTGAATAGAAGTATCAATATCATCATGGACTGCTGATACATCGGAAACCTAACGAGTTGTAATGGTTCTATGATTAAAAATTACGATATTTCATCTTACTAAAATAGCCTTCCAGCTGACGCCAAAAATCATTCTAGAACAGTAGAGAACGATTTTCCTTTTCTCCTGACAGAGAACGAATAAGGGGTAAGAGACCAGGGGTAAAACCAGATATTTACCAGAACGGACCAGATAATTTTCATTCAATGAAATTCAAAGCCTTTTCCCAAAAACGAACTTCTCAGAATAAAGAAAATAATATACACACATATTACAAGTTAGACATTTGAGGGCAAATGCAAAAAGAAAATTTATGTTTCAAAATGCATTTCATTTTGATACCTGTCATCTTATTGCATATTTGCAACTTATTTTATTTCAGTAGAAAGAAAAAATTAATAAATAAATAATTAAAAAAACAAAAAGCAAAACCCCCAAAACAAAGGACCACCGCAACAGAGTTCACTGGTCGTTTAGAGTGTTATTAAAATTCTCATTTTTTATACATACAACTGTAACCTGGCAAAAATGACGTGTGATAGCAAGATTTTTATTTGAGTAATGCACCTAAAAATTCTAAGTTCAGAGAATAAAGCAATTTCCAGTACAATCTGCAATTGACTGATTATTCGATGGGATCTACATTGGCGATGAATGTGATTTTCTTTTTTTAAATCTCGCTATCACAGAATGATGTAAAATGCTAATTAACTTCTACAACACTATGATTAATGCCCACAGAGAAAATCCAACAGAATATTTACGGTGGTGATGATTGGAGTTTGTTAAAACGTCATTTAGTATTATTATTATTCCTTGCGAGTTTTTCACACTAATGGTCTTTCACTGGGGTTTGAGTGACAGCAAGTCTCCTGGACTCTTCTTAGTATTCTAGTCGATCTTAATGTTGTAATTTGGATAGTCTCTGCTCGTCCTCCGACTTCCAACAATTCCATCCACTTTCCCAAGCCTTTTGGGGTTATTCCAAGTGCACCAATTACAATAGGTATCACCGTCACCTTCATGTCCAATAACATTTTTTGTTCTCCGGCAAGGTCCAAGTACTTGTCTCTCTTTTCGTTTTCTTTGATTTTCACTCTGTGGTCCACCGATATGGCGAAGTCCACTAGTCAACCATATTTACCAACCCCTCCGCTCGGGCAGGATATGACACAACGTCAGTTTTTAAGACTAGTTGCCTCACCAAGCCTGAAGAACTCAGTCTGTCCTACTATTGACCCATAGCTGGAGGGAGAATAATTGGATTCATACCTTTCCCAAGGGTATTAGTGCTATGTGAAATGCAATCAGTCTCGTTCAGAATTTGAACTCGAGTCACCGTGTCCATTTCCTACGACGATAACCATTACACCACGGGTACCTCCACTTGTCAACAGGTTCTCTCTTTTTTTTTTGGCAACTATTTGCGTTAGCCGATGGTTTCTTACTGTAGTTTGAGTGAGAGCAAGTCTCCTCAAGTCTTCAGAACTCTTCTCAGTATTCAGTTGTCTTGATGGTCTCTACTTGTCCTCTAATTATTTGGAGTTTGTTCCAAGTGCACCAATTGCAATTGGTATCACTATCACCTTCATGTTCCATTTTTTTTTTAGTTCTCTAGCAAGGTCTAGATATTTATCTCTCTTTTCGCTTTCTTTTAATTTTACTCTGTGGTTTGCCAGTTATTATTCGGGAAAGTTGTTTTGAAAGCCAATGAATAAAAAACTATGATTTTCTCGGTGGAGATAAGTAAAGTAAAGTTGGTGACCTTAGTCTCCTTTTTCCATAGCTACTACACACTAGGATAGCTCCACTTACCCTTGTTCCTTACCTTATAATACTGTGTTAAGCAAGGCGGAATCAAGTACCATTTTTGAGTCTTTGGTATGACGAGACGTTGTATTGAACCCCGGTCTCCCGGACCATTCGGCGAACACTCTAATCATTAGATCAATGACTGGGTCAGCTTCAACTATGGTCGGTGGAGATAACTAAACTTAATTAAATGTCATTATTCTTAGGAAATATTGTTTTAAGAAAAATTATGTGAAAATGTACGTAACTTCGCAAACAAGAAGTTTTAGTTGTGTAAAAACAGTGTATTGTTTGAACACATTCATTATAAGGGCAGAAGACGCCAGAAGATATGAAAGACAAAAGTTTAAAAGTCTCTGCCTCTTTTGATTCAGTTTCCTCCAGGATGACTAGCGGCTGGGCACATACACACAGAAGTCACACCTAAATTAACCATTTCCACCCGTGTGTCTCATCCGCAACCGCGACTAAAGATAAAACTATAATAGTTATAACGGCCCATTGGCCTAGTGGTTGAGTGTTCGCTAATGGAGCAGAAGACTGGGGTTCAATCTCGGGTCGAGTCATACCAAAGACTAAAAAAAATGGTACTTGATACCTCCTTGCTTAACACTCAGCATTGTAAGGTACGTTTCAAGGGTAAAGTGGAGCAATCCAGGGAATGGAGTAGCGCCCCCCACCCTCGGTGTAGTAGCTATTGAAAAGAGAGCCTTCGGGTATCTCTCGACTACGATTGCCAACTTTACTTATAATAGTTATTGTATTGTTAAATATATGTTTATATTGTGGTATATATCGATCGATTTTCTCGTTGTTACTTTATTTGTATAATTATTCACCAGATTATTTCAGGACTCAGTTCAGTATTAAACACTCTCTCTTAAATTAGCAAGACGTGTAAAACACACTACTGGTTTAAACACATCTAAGAATTCACTAAAACATCAATTTGATTATATGTATTAAGACCAATGTGTCCGGCTTTTCGTGACAACTTTCACCTGTAACTCTAAAATGTTGAAAGTTAAGATTAATGGACAAATAATCTGAATAATATATATATATATATATATATATATATATATATATGCAAGGGAAAAACAAGGCCCATTAAAAAAGAATCATACAAATATTTTTGTTGGTCTTATCAGCAGTAGTTGACGAAAGAATACTTAGACGATAGGAAAAATTAATCAAGCTGCTACGAAGCAGCGATAAGCAGAGATGAACCATTACATCGTTGAGAATTGAATTTTATATAAAGAGCTGAATAATAAGAATCAATTTTTGCATAATCCATCGTTGAATAAAAAAGGGGTCTGTAGAAGAAGAAAAGGAAAGAAAAGAAGATGAAAGGAAATGGAATAAAAATACAAATTTGGATGGGGATATTTCATGGGAGTTATCAAATGACGTCATTAATATTGGCGGAGAGAGAAATATGGCCAATGGAAAAGCGAAGGTGTCAGATATGAATCAAACAACAAAGCTTTGATCAATAAAACATATGAGATGTTTGCAATTCACCATGGAGACGCAAGCTTCAATTTCTAAAGATTTGAATATTATTTTTAAATAACAATACGAATACACAGATGGATCTGTACAGGAACTTATCAAAGAAAAGTCGACCAGAAAGAAATTACTAGCTTGGTTTCTGGCAAATCCTGCTTATTATAGACAAGAAACACTACCAGTCAAATGTATCTGATGGTCTAGCATGTGTGCAACCGAGGACAGGAAGCCTCTTTTTAATTTTGATGGTTTGGTTTCTTGGTTTAATGGCGTATCAACCTTTGTAGGCTATTCAATGCCAAAGCCCTTCTCACAGAAGAACAGTAGTGGTACTATTTAACCCATAGCTGGGAGGATAAGGAGGTTCATACCTTTCCCAATAGCGCGACTGGAGTACGACCTCGCTTACTACGATTCCGCAGTCCATCGCTTTAACTATTTCACCACGAGGACACCCCCTTTTTAATTTTGAGTTATAATGAAATAAATCATTATACTGATAAAAGAGAAGCTCACAGATGTAAGCTGTTCTGCTCAAAAGTTAGAAAAAACTTTCGAGACGGTCTGCAGGATTGTTTTAAGTCAAAAATAGCCTCTGAGTCGGCACTGGAAAAATCCACTCGCTGTGAAATCCGGTGATGTTATTATTGTCGATATCGGGGTTCGCTTCTGGTATCAGTGTAAATTTCTGTTATCTGTGACATAGATGATACTACTACTGTACTGTATCGGCTTTTACTCGGGTCGGGTTGAACCGGCTTCCTCCCGAGCAAGTACAGCATCTCGAACCATCGCAGCCCACGTTCATCGATCGTGAGTCAGGTCACACGAAATGGCGAGCCAATCGTGATTCCATCGCTGAAGACCAACTATTTGGGGACCTGATAGTGTTGCTAGGTCATCCTTGATTGTGCTGGCCCACGTCTTCAGCTGCCTATCGACACGTTTTCGTCAGTTAGGAAGCGAAGGGAGGAGAAGTACATAGATGATACGGTGTTATTTCGACCGGGGTTTTAGATTTGAGTAGTCGACAGAAAAGGGCAAAAGAGATAAAGTTTCCAATTTTTTGTGTGCGTTTTGCGACGTGTAGTCTTGGGTAGTTATGCAAGAGTAAACCCTAGTTTCCATTTAATCGGGATGTTGAAGAATTAAGCAAAAATAAGTATATTCGATGAATGAGAAATATTTGCTTTTTATTTGTCTTTATTCTACCGGAGATTTGAATTACACTGCAATTGTCGAAGTATTTTGTTACAGTTTGAAAAAAGAATGAAACGTTACTTACCTCGCGGTCGGAGGAAAAGTGGCGCCAATAAGAGACTTTTTTTTTGTAGAGAGCAAACCGGAAATGAGAAGCATTGTGAGAATGGATATAAAATCCAATATCAAGGACGAGAGGCGACAGTTTTTGAGTAATGCTATACAACAACGGTTAAATTTCAAGCTATTGCGGCATTTTAAGAGCTTTGGCGAGATGGAAGGGAAATTTCGTTTGAGTAACGATATCGTGAAACCGTCTAATGATGAAGGTTATTTGAAGGCCTAGTTGGCGAAGGAGAAGCTGGTTACAAGGCAGCAAAAGGTCCCTGACCTTCCGAGTTTTATAGCCCTGTTACCGGAAGGAGACGCTTTGGCCTTATACCTCCGATTAAACGATGAGGATCAACTGAAGAAAAGATAGTGGCGAAGTTGAAGACGGCGTTTACGGGAATGGAGCAAGTGGATATAAAATCCAATACCAAGGACGAGAGGCGTCGGATTTTTGAGTACTACTATATGACAAAGCTATTTTTTCAGTAAAGGCTAATGTATTGATTCCTGTTGACAACAATGTTTCTCAGAATTTACAGTTCCATTACGATTATGCTCTTCATTATATACCATACTTTTTATATCCAGAGAATTACTTTCTTAGGGCGTAATCCTGGTTTTCACACAGGAACTGATTTTTTTCCTGGGATCGTAACCATCATCTTTTTCTCTGAATAAGATCTTAAAAGAACCACTTTTCTTCTTCATTGGTGACCGTTCTTTCCGGAAATTATTCGTTAATATGCTTTGTTCTTAATAGCGAACAGATGTTGGTAGAACTCATAGCCAAGTTTTTGGCACTTACGCAAGTTCTTGGAGTTTGGTTATGATTGTTGAATGAATTGTATGGAACTGTTCTGTTATTCCATGTGCAGTTTGCGTTGAATTTACTTCCATTATATTTAAGAGAGCATAATTGTCGCTCGAACCATAGAACGGAATGAAGAGTCTTTGAAGTTAAGATACCCTAATCGAAAAAGAATAAACAATCGCTGATATTTCTTGACACTTCAAATATTAAATATTCCTCATTTAAGTGAACCTATTTTCATAGGTTACATCAATTCAAAAATTATTAACCTTGACATTAAATATTTCTGAAATGAAAGAGGAAAACTTTAAACACTGCGCACCAATTTTGTTCTCTATAATCAAACAAAACTATAAGCTTATTATTAGCAAAAGATATTGGTTGGTTGTGTTTTATGGCATATCAACCACTATGGGTTATTTAATCCCAAATCTAGTTTACATATATATATCAAATATATATGATTTGTAAACACATTTTATATATAGCACACTTAATAAGTCACCTTTTCTTTACTCACACACGAGTAAATGGTTTCAAGTGTTTCAATTAAATATGAATTTAATGTAAAGTAACTTTTTGGCATTCCTAAGTGGTTGTAATGATTTCTCACAACTAATTTTCTTAGCATAAATTTAATGGTTTCAAGTATTGCTATTTAACAATAGTTTATTTGCACTAGGCTGATTGGTTAGTTGTGTTTTTAGAATTGTGTCCAAGTTTATATTTTTTGGTATAACCATGTCTCATTCAAGAAAGATAGAACGTCATTCATATGGACATTCTCAAACAAATTCTTCATGTTTCTTATTTGGAAGTAGCGCTTTCTGGTGGTATTGAATACTTTACATTCAAAGAGAATATACTTAATTATGCAGGGCGTTTGGCATGTCAAACACTGTAGTTGCTGTTCTTGTCTGAGTAAGAAAGAATGCGTAAGTCTCGTGTGACCAATACGCAATCTTGTTATTGCCACTTGTTATCTTCTCGATTTTCAGTAATAGTTTGTTATGGATATTTTTATCCCAGGTCTGTTGCCATTTTTTATGAAGGAAGTTGTTGATTTTGGGTTTTAAATCAGTGTATAGGATGTTATATTTGTAGCAGAAGGAATTTTACTTTTTTGTTTGGCGCGTAATTTAATTTGACCGTTAGGGTCGACGCATAATATCACCCAATCAGGATGACTTATCCTATTCATTCCGGACCACCTTTCTGGGCAGCACAAACTGGGGAAAAGCCGTTAAACACCTTATTTGGCTGAACAACTTCGTTTAGTGCAGACGTCTACCGTCTGCTCTCCAATAGCAGCAGTAGCAGGACACAATGAGGGAAACCGTCTAATTTATGGATCCCTTGCGTCTATTTCTCTTAGACCAAGGGTTCCCAGTTGAAAATGAATTAGATGAATTCAATACGCCACACACAGGAACAACTTTACGTCACCCCCAAAATTGGCTATGTCGACTGCGATGCCGAATTTCGCTCCGATACCTAGCGACTTCAACTCTGGGCAACATTTTCTGGAGACACGCATGCTTCTCCCCGAAACAACCAGAACCACAAAATCACGGTGACTTCATCGTTTATTTCCTCAAACAGCAAACATGACTTTTGCTACATACGGCGAACATATCTCCCTCGTACGTCCAACAATGCCTTAAAATAACAATACACCTTTCGTCCAGGCATTTAGCTGCATAAATACTTTCTCCACTCTACCATTACTTCTTTCCTTCCTACGAGACTTGCAGCATAAACGTAAACTCTTTATTCCATGCTGCCATTAAAAACCTTCATGTAAAAGCTAACAGGATCTTCGTCTTCTTACTTCTTCATCCTTCTTTATTAACAACAACAATTAGCGAGGGAATAACACACACACACGCAAGAATACATTTCTTCCCTAAAAACAATTACAAACATTCTCACTCCCTATATATTTGTCGGGGGTCAAATCTAAAGCCGATTTGGCTGCCGCATCTGCTCTATCATTCCCTCTTACTCCAATTTGGCTTAAAATCCAACAAAAAAAGGATTTCTTTGTTTGATATTAAGTTAAGTCTACAAAGTAGTTTGATGATAGATGAGTTCTCTAGTTTTTCATTGTTTAATGATAATAGGACCGAGAGTGAGTCTGGGAATATGATAAATTTTTCATGTTTTTCCTTAGAGATTATGTCGAGTGCCAGATCTATTGCACAGGCCTCAGCTGTAAATATTGAGCTTTCTATTAGAAGAGATTTTTATATAGATTATTTTGTTTAAAACAGCTGCGTATGTTATTTTATTATTGTCTTTAAAGCCATCTGTAAAGATATATAGGTAGTCCGGATGCTGTTGGAGGATATTGTGTAGTTTTTTCCGGGTAGGTGCTGGGATGTGTCTTTGTTTTGGGGAGTTCATTTATTTGGAGGATTACAAGTGGGTGTTTGAGACAAGATACTTTTATGGATATTAATTAGAAAGATTGTAGATTCTTGGAGAATAGTCTCCATCCGGAGGCCAAATGGTTTAATTGATTTTTAAAAAAAACAAATCAACCCGTTCCCAACAACTTTTGCGAGTCGTTGCCCACACAGAGTGGAGAGCTGACCGTTAAACACTCATTAAATTATACAGAACTCTGCTACGCTCACAACTTGACTATGGCATTTTCGTACATAGATCTACTAGAAGATCTTATCTCAAAGAATTCGACCCTATTCACCATTAAAGCTTAAGACTGGTGTTAGGAGCATTTATTTTCATTGGTTACATCAATTCAAAAATTATTAACCTTGACATTAAATATTTCTGAAATGAAAGAGGAAAACTTTAAACACTGCGCGCCAATTTTGTTCTCTATAATCAAACAAAACTATAAGCTTATTATTAGCAAAAGATATTGGTTGGTTGTGTTTTATGGCATATCAACCACTATGGGTTATTTAATCCCAAATCTAGTTTACATATATATCAAATATATATGATTTGTAAACACATTTTATATATAGCACTCTTAACGAGCCACAGCTTACAATTGACAAGCCTATACGCCGAGGCCCACGAAGCACCTCTACAGATTAGAAGTGAAAAGCTAACCCTTCAATATTACACCAAACTGAAATCTTGTTCATTCAATCCAGCTTATGACTGCACTTTTAATCCCAATTACAGACAATATTTTGAAAAAAAAGAAAAAAAAAGAAAAGAAAAATCAATGAAACCTTTAGCAAAAGAAGTGGCAAGATTTTCTTATCAAGCTAATAAATACTACTGTTATATTATATGATGTTTGTTCGCCTGGATGGCTCAGATTGATAAACAAAACGAGAAGCTGTATTAAAAGCATGTTTTATTGATGGGAAGCCATTAGAGGAATTCCTTAAAATCAGGGGCAGATAATCAGGCAAACATCAGAGCTTAAAAGTTATTTAAGGGGATTAACTAATACTATTATTTCCCAGCATAATAAAAAAATATATAATTTCAGCAATGTAACTCTTCCCTGCGAATAGTAATGGTGGTATTGATGGTTTCAGATCCAATCACCTTAAGGAGGCAGTCTCAAATCAGGAGCAGATAATCGGGCAAACATCAGAGCTTAAAACGTTATCTAAGGGACTTAACTTATACAACTACTTTCCAACGTAATAAAAGCTATAATTTCTACAATGTGGCTCTTCCCTGCGAATAGTTATGGAGGTATAGATGCTTTCAGACCCGATCACCTTAACGAGCTGGTCTCAATTTAAACAGCCGAAGCTTGTCAATGACTTCTAAAAGTCAATCGTAAACCTCTCCAACAGGCACACTAAAAGCGATTAAATTCTTATACTGGCTACTTTTTTTCTCAGCCATTTTGACAGCATTGAATACAAAGGACGGCAACGTATGCTCTCTAACAGTTGACTGTTTCTTTCGGAGACCAGTACAAGGGTTGGTGTCGTAGTTGGATATGAGGGTGTCCTCCGTACCACGTACATCTTAATGTCCTCTTTCATTTTAGGAGAAAAATAAAATAATGTCAGAAACCATTTTGGATTTGAACTCAGATCCCTGTGTTTATTTCCTACGACGGTAACCATTACACTACGTACATGGTAAAAATAACATCCGAGACCATTTACGACTGCCTAACTATTCAAGTGATATATACGAGGATCATTAAATAAGTTTCCAGACTTTTTTCGTATGGGCACTTTTATTGATAGTACACTCATGAAAGTCTAGTTCCCTTCGAAGTAATCTCCTCCGGCTACAATGCACTTTTTGTACTGTTCCAACAACTTCTGGAAGGCCCAATGGAAGTCCTCTTGTATGAGCGTGTCAATGACCTTCGTCACAGTCTCTTTCATCTCCTCAATTGTCTCATAACGACAGCCTGTGAGCTTAAGGAATAACCAAAAGTCACAGGGAGCAAGGTCTGGACTAAAGGGAGGCTGAGGAACTGTCTTGATGCCCACCTTGGTCAAATAGTCAGTGCCAAGGATGGAGTTGTGAACTGGTGCATTGTCCTGGTGGAAATGCCACTGACCCGATTTGAAGAGTGCTGGCCTCTTCCGACGGAATCTCTTCCTGAACTCCCTTAAAACCTCAACATAGTAACCCAAACCCTAACCCTTTGGCCAATCAACTCTGGAGTATTGACTTCCTTACTCCTCCCACACCTCTCATCATCCCTCGCTGACTCCCTGAATTCCTTGAATCTCTTGTGCCACTCAAAAACTGATACTCGATTCATGCAAGATGGTCGAAAAGCAGTCTGAAGCATTCCATACATTTCTGTGGCATTTTTTCCAAGTTTAAAACAGAATTTTATTGCATATCGTTCTTCTAATGTGTCCTTACGTCCAGATTGAATTTTTGAAATTTGCCAGCTGTGACAATCAGGCTTTAGTTAGGTGTATTCCAATTGCTGTTGTAGCTGTTCATTTGAAGCTGAAATCATAAAAATTGGTCAGTCATCTCATAATATGTATAGCAATAAGATACTGAGTTTTCAAGAGTCTACGACAATTTTAAATGCCTGAATAAAAAAATATCTGGAAACCTATTGAAGACAGCACGTACTCATTTTTGCTTTAAAAAAGTCTGGAAACTTATTGAATGTACAACGTACATCTTGATATTCCGATCTTTTCTCTTTCATTTTAGGAGAGAAATAAAATAATATCAGAGACCATTTTGGATTTGAACTCGGATCCCTGTTTTTATTTCCTACGACAGTAACCATTACACTACGTATATGGTAAAAATAACATCAGAGACCATTTAGCCACTTGACGATTTTTGAAGTAGATAGAATCCCCTTTTTAATTGCACAAAAAATTGGGCGTTATTTACATCAGTTATTCAACATTAATCACTCAACAAAATGGTTATTGACATTCTTCATAAGTTCATTGTAAATTACATGAGTATCCAAAGGAGAATGTAATAGTCTTTATTGAATAATGATAACTGCCTCTACAATAAACACTTCCGTCAACTATTTAACGATACTTGAATGTCTGAAACATCGACAAATGTTACGAGATTGTACAGTAAATATGATTTATTGCCTCAAATATTACAGCAATTAAATTTGTTCAAGTTACGTTTAACGTAGAAAAGTCACAACCCTTCAGAATTTTTCTTTCTTGCTTTATTTTGTGTGAAAATTTTACAAAGGCTTTTTAAAGAAAATATTAAAACAATAAAAGGCGAGGTCTAAACCAAACGTCTTTTGAATGTTAAAATAACTCTTTATACAATTACTATTTGTCTATCTATCTATTGCTAAGAAAGAAAACCTTTGGATATGCACCAGCTTTTTTTTTTCTCCTTTTAGTGACGTTTTCCAATTATTCTTATTAGGACTCCGATGGACTTTGTTGAGAATAGTTTGTTTATTTAAATATGCATTCTATTTATATCATCTGCTTATTCGGTAAGATTTAAGATAAGCTGACTATCCCTTGCAGAGAGGTAAGACCCCACCCAAAAGAGTGTCATTGGTAAGAGGCTCTAGTTCTGAAAATCTGGGGACTGTGGAGTAATCTTTCATTGACATTACTCCCAGGTCCACTGACTCGGGGTGGTAGTACCTGTTAGGGTCCCATCTACGGGTTGAATAGATCTTTTTAAAAAGTATTCGTATTTGATAGAACCGTGTGCGAAAAAAGATTTCTTAAGAAACAGCTATACAAAAAAGTAAACATGAACTTACAATGAACGCGATTCCCTAACCTATATGAATAGAATAACCCTAGACGGGTTGACACGCCGTTAAAATCAATAAATGAGTCAATCTTTATATTGGCTATTGCATTTTTTAATGTCAAAATAAAAGAATTATTCGCCATGCATAACAGTGAATTTAATTTACATTTTTCTTTATTTTCGTTGACACATTCTGAGTTTAAGAACTGCTAATAGATTTTCTATGGAGGAAGAGTTAGTATTTATAAATATTTAACTTCTTGACGGTAAAAGCTAAAACAATAAAAATATTATATATAATGAAAAAAAAAAAAACAAAAAAAAAAACAAACCTCAAGTCGTAATATATTAATATCAAAAATCCGGAAGATATCTAGTCTTGACGATTTAACCCAGAGATTTTACAACATTTTTCAGGTTGTTGGGAAGGTGGCTTTAAATGAATCATTATTGATTTAGATTAACAAGAGTTTTTAAGAAATGTGCCTCGGTATTAATAGTTCTGCAACTGATGGATCTTATTTAATTGAATCAACATTTAGCGAGTAAAAATGTTTGTTATTGTTTTTGGCGAAGAAAATGTATTCTTACGCGTGTGTGTTTCCCTCGCTAATTGTTGTTGTTAATAAAGGAGGATGAAGAAATAAGAAGACGAAGATGCCTTTAGCTTTTACATGAAGGTTTTTAATGGCAGCATGGAATAAAGAGTTTACGTTTATGCTGCAAGTCTCGTAGGAAAGAAGTAAGGGAACGATTTGGAGTTATGAGAGAGTGTAAAAAGCAGCGCGTGTTGTTGGACGTGCGAGGGAGATATGTTCGCCATGGTTTAGCAAAAGTCATTATTGCTGTTTGAGTAGAGAAACGTTGAAGTCACCGTGAGTTTGTGGTTCTGGTTGTTTCGGGGAGAAGCGTGAATGTCTCCAGAAAATGTTGCCCAGAGATGAAGTCGTAAGGTATCGGAGCGAATTCTGCATCGCAGTCGCCATAGCCAATTTTGGGGGTGACGTAAAGTTGTTCCTGTGTGTGGCGTATTGAATTTATCTAATTCATATTCAACTGGGAACCCTTGGTCTAAGAGAAATAGACGCAAGGGGTCCATAAATTAGATGGCTTTTCTCATGGTGTCCATGCTGCCGCTGCTATTGAAGAGAAAACAGTGAGACTTCTGCACTGAATGAAGTTGTTCAGCCAAAAAGAAAGTGTTTGGCAGCTTTCCCCAATTACTGCTGCCCAGAAAGGTGATTCGGTTGAATAGGATAAATCATCCTGATTGGGTGAAATTATGCGTCGACCCTAACGGTCGAATTAAATTATGCGTCAAACAAAAATGTTAAATTCTTTCTGCTACAAACAATTTGTGTAATTCTGTCTCTTGTTGTAAAGGTAAGATTTTTTTTTTTTTGTTTAATGGCATATCAACCTACGTGGATTGTTTAATTCCAAAGCCATCCCTGTAGAAGAACAGCAGTGGAACTATTCAACCCAAAGCTGGAGTTTCAATACCCTTCCCAATGTGCCCAGTCGGCTGGGGCTGTAGAATACACCGAATGAATTTCTGCAGAGGAATAAGACCCCCCTCCCAACGAGTATCCTGGATACGACGCTAAACAATCTGATGATGAGGATCCACTGATGCGGAAACTTTCATTACCCTCGCTCCTAGTTTCACTCTGACCCGGAGAGATAGCATCTGATAGGGTCCTATCTATATGTTAAATAGAATTGTTTGACATTTAAAGTGTATGCAAATAAATGATATGCTAAACTGAATTGTTAGAAATAGAACTGTTTGATCATTTAACAGTGTATAAGCAAAAGAATGATGTTTAATTGAATTGTCAGGGATACATACACCTAAACCAAGCCTGCGACTCAACGTTAGCTCGGGAATTAACGCATATGTATTAACTTACCGTTTATTTACATTTTGCGCTATCGGATACCGTTCGTTAGAAAAGCTTTGTATTACGCGAATGGCAACCGTTAATTCTTTCACCAAAGTGCTCAACCACCTTGGTGGTGGAAGGGTGAGCGTGTATATCGTCATTAACAGACACAGTTTGGTTGTATCACAACTCTTCAGTGTGGCAAAACACGCGAGACGTTCCAAGCCGGGATCGAAACCCGCCTAACTATACGTCAAGGTGATGACATACCCCTACGTCAAGCATATGTCAACGGCAACTTGAGGTCATCAATGTTACTCAGGCTTATATTTTAATATAATTTACTATTTGTGTAATTTAGAATATGTGTGAGTTTTTGGAGTAAAACTGCAAGTTAACACATTATTCCCTAGCTATATTCATTAAGCAACACTTTCCCTCAAATTTTCACATGGAGTTAAGCAAAAGAACTATGACGGAAGAAACTATCGAAGAAAAGGTATCATTTTAACCCATGCGAGACATATTTACAATTTATATGTAACATATACACAATAAATAAAATTAATAAAAGAAAATGATAACAAAAAGAAAAAATGAAACTCATGCTAAGATGACTTCTTATTGGCACAATGACTTTAGAGACAAGTTTGATTGGTTTGGTTTTATGGCATATCAACCTTTGTAGGTTATTTAACGCCAAATCCATTTTTATGTAAATAATCTGTTCTATTGAAAACAGTTCAGTTTTGCATAAGTACAGTTTACTTGTCAAAAACATTTCCATTTCAAACTATTCAAGCAGTTATATGTAATAATTCAGTTAAGTGTAAATACAGTTTTAATGTCGTAAAACAGTTCTATTTCAAACAATTCAGTTAAGCATAAGCACGCAGTTTAAGTGTAAGTACGGTTTAATTGTCAAAAACGTTTCTATTTCAAGCTATTCAGTTTACTCAATTCATCTTAGCATAAGTATGCTGTTAGTTCTATTTGACCCATAGATAGGGCCCTATCAGGTGCTACCACTCCGGGCCAGAGTGGACCTGGGAGCGATGGCAATGAAGGGGTACTCCACATTCCCCAAAGCTCCAGCACTGCTGGGACCTCCCCATCAGATTGTTTAGTGTCATATATCCAGGACACTCGTTGAGGGGGGGGTCTTACCCCTCTGCAGAGGTGCAGTCAGTGTATTCTACAGCCCCAGCTGACTGGGCAAAGACAAGTTTGAGTTTACTAATAAGACTAACTATATTTGGTGATGAGGCTCTGCTTCTAAAGATCTGGGGTGGGTGAGTGGAATACCCCTTCATCGTCATTACTCCCAGATTCTATCTGATTCGGGGTGGTAGTACCTGTTAGGATTCCATCTTCTGGTTAAAGAGATCTCGTATTCATCTTTGAAAGGACTGTGGGCAACCCCCCCCCAATCCACAGCTACTCTCAAAATCTAATTAAGAACGTACAATAAAGGTGAATAACTAACCTCTTGACATAAAATACGCCCCGGACGTGTTGATATGTCGTTAAAATCAACCAAGCAATTAATCTTGTAGAAACAATTCCCAGAAATCGATGATAATGTCAAAAGATTGTTAAGAAAGAAATTGATAAAACCAGACTATTTTATTAGACACGTAAATATTTTTCTTGAAGTAAATCGAAAATGCGGCACCTTAAGACTACCACTGTGCTAGTAATAGTGGGAACCCTGAGTATGAAAAAGAAATAGAGAGAGAGATGAACACAACCAATATACCTGGTAGTCCCAGTCTATATGAAATACAAAAATAAATTACACTTTGCAGAACTGCTCATCTTCTTTGGAGAGTACTATCAATATGAATGAAAAATATTATCCCAAAGAGGCAGCAAAAATTGAAAAAAGATTATATATATATGTATATTTAGGCAGCATTTCTTCGTTAATGCAAATTTCATTGAACATAATAGACATTTTATGCCTACATATTTTCTTTTGGATCCGTTCGAATTCCCGTATTACTTTTATCGTATTCGGGGGGGGACTGATTAAGGTATTGTCCATAATTGTATGTATCCCTAGTACTTTCTGCCCGACTTTGGGCCATTATCATTATGTTCAATGAAATTTGCATATATATATATATATATATATATATATATATATATATATATATATATATATATATATACACCATATAAAAGAAAAACCTTTAAAATTACTCATACTTTTTGTAATAATATTTATCCCAATAGACCCTATATTTTTTTAAAAATGCTACATTTGCATCTTCAGACAGAAATAATAAGAAATTTCTAACGAAGATTTAGAAAAACCCACAAAATCCCAGCTATCCACTCTTCCAAACCCAAATTTCATTTTTTTTTTTTAAATTTAAAGATCAGGTTGACAAATAATATTCAATTCCTGTATCTAGATGTATTAATTGTTGACTTCTCTTTCTATTTCACCTCTTATCTGATAATAAACAAACTTTAAACTCAAATGAAGGAAATAAGTAAAAAATATAGAATAAAGGAATAAATGGATTTGGTGAGAGAAAATTATCTACTACAAACAACTTACATGGATAATAATAACCTCTTAACAAAATTAAATTTTATTATAAAATATTATATTGTATATTAATAATATTATATAAAAAAACTAAGAATATATAAAAATAATATATAAAATAAAAAGAAATATTCTATATTAAATGATATTAAATTATAGCTCTTACGGTAAAAAAAAAAACGGCAAGTGATTCGAAGATGAAAATATACAACGAATCACTGTCAAGGGGAAAAAAATACATATTGAAAAAAAAAAAAAAAAAAAAAAAAAAAAAGAAAAAGCCAACCTCGTCAAACCAATTGAAAAAAGATCAAAAGACACACAATTGGTTGGTCAAAAGAAAAAAAACACCATTCGGGCTGCTAAGCTACAATGCAAAAAGTGCTCAATACTAAGTAGAGCAAAATAGTATCGATAATTACTTAGTTCCTGACTCAGTAAGTAAGTAAGTAAAGTTAGCGACCATAGTCGAGGGTGACCCGAAGGCTCCCTTTTCGATAGCTACTACACCAAGGTGTAGGGGAGGGCGCTACTCCATTCCCTGGATTGCTCCACTTTACCCTTGAACCGTACCTTATAATGCTGAGTGTTAAGCAAGGAGGCATCAAGTACCATTTTTAAAGTCTTTGGTATGACTCGACCTGGGATTGAACCGAGGTCTCCCGGGCCATTGGCGAACACTCTAACCGCTAGGCCAATATAGATAGATAGATATGTGTGTGTGTGTGTGTGTGTGTGTGTGTTTATTATCTTTAATTTTATTTTTTCTAGACTCCTTGTTATTTTTCTAGTGTCCGGATCTAGATGGTAAAGGAATTGTTCCATATCTGCCGAAGCGCTTTCAACCATGCTTTTGGTCGTCATCAGGGGTAGTGTAATTTTACGTTGACAGTTCGAGTTTTTACTGTTTTATTAACTTGTAGCGTTTTGTTTTGAAGTTGTCGGCTGGAACGTTTTCAACGTTATATATAAAACAAATAGATTCACTACCTTCTCTCGCACAAAGTCTTGGGTAAAGACCCAGAGAAAAGTAATAAGGAACCGAAAATAAATCTGAAAATTAAATAATGATAAATATCATTATTCTAAATGATCGTATTATTTACATTGATTATGTATTATTCTTTATAATAATGTATAATATAATAGTAATAATAATGTATTATATGTACTGTTAATTGTACTATTCTATGAACTATTATATATTATATGTATTATTTAATGTATTATTCTTTATAATAATAATTATTCCGTATGATCGTATTATTTAGAGTGACGATGGATATGATTGTTTCTGAGTGTTTATATCATTAAATAGCCTTATTTTATTTTATTCTATTTGAGAGAGAGAGAGAGAGAGAGAGAGAGAGAGAGAGAGAGAGAGAGAGAGAGAGAGAGAGAGATTTTATGATTAATAAGAGAAGGACACTTTCAATTAAGCACCACTAGCCAAAATATTTTTATATAAATGTGTTGAGGAGCGTCGTGTCAGTTACAGATTCTCTCTACCAAGGACCATTTATGGTATCCGAGACGAACCTGTGAACCCGTTGGGTCCCCGTTGTAACAATGGTCCATGATTGTGTTTTGGAAGGAGTGAATGATTCTGATCAACAATTCATAGTTATTACTTTTATAACTTCGAATTTGGATGATTATATATATATATATATACACATGCACGCACACAAACACACACACACACGCACACATATATGCACACTCGCACATATGTATGTATGTATGTATAATGGATATGCTACGTCACCATTTAATTTTTTGTCTCATCTCATTTCAATTTATTCACAAAACTTTCAAATAAAAAAAAATTGTTTCACAAATAACTTTTCTTCCGACAATGACCTTAGGTCAAAACTAGTTGAGAACCATGAAAATTAGATTACTGTGAGTTGAAAAGTTTTTTGTGAAAAAAATTTCTTTTTTGAAAAATTAAAAAAATAAGTTGATATGCTATAAGAGACGCGACAAAAAATGAAATGGTGACGTGGCATATCCATTATATATTAAAAAAATCTAACTCAATTTTATAAAGCGATTCGCTTACAAATTTGTGATCATTTTCCGTGAAGTATATCAAATCATGAATCAAGCATTAGAAATCTATTTGAATAATTGACTCCTTAAGTTTGAGACTTCAATATTCCTACATTTTAAAATGAAAAAAATCAGTTCCATCATTCTCATGAAGTTTGTTTTGTGGTTCGTCCTTTTTTTGTGCTGAACAAATAGGATTATTTGAATTTCTTATGAGTAAATTTGTAGAATCATAGAAAATAAAAATCAAGCCAA